>CM031613.1:65764198-65781682 GCA_018398815.1 Conus ventricosus
AAAAAGGGGTTTGGTGGCCACCCTTTCTGCACCCTTCTGACATCACCCTGCTACCTCCGTCACACCCTGGGATGCCAGCTCCGTTTTGATCTCTGCCTCTGAAACACCTGATAATTCCCTGCAGCGAATCACTCCTTTTGATGAATTTAATTGTTTGTGGGGATTACCCTGATCTCCCTGTCCACAAGTTCGTTGCTTTCAGCAGCTGTTCAGATTGTTTTTGCGATTTGCACTGAATGAGAAACGAGCCGTTCCTCAACCTCTTGATGGACCGAGGGTCACCTGCTATACCTTGAAAACCCTTTTGGATAGCAAAAGGGCTCAAAGCTGAAAGGGGTCTTCTTGCTCAGTTCCTTCCATAACGAGCCAGGAAGCCCAAAAACCTGTCTTCTGTCTAACCTCCATATCCGAATCGCTGTCACTATCAAAATCCCCAAAAATAGGGGATGCTGCCTTCCTCTTTTTTGGGGGGGATGATTTTTGAAAAAGCCATATGAGTAAATTTTGTGTTTCATCCCTCCCTTACCCACCCACCTTGGAGTCCAACTAAGGGGCCAGGGCCAAGAAACCAATGTCTTGACCCCTCCAGGCTTCGGAGAGACATACGACAAGCAGAAGCAACCAACCCTATCCCCCCTGATCATGCTCAACTCCCGGAACAGAGAGCTGAGCACTGCAGGGTTTACTTGGCCAGCTGGGGAACTGCCCGTCTTGACCCAACCCCAAGAAGGGAGCCGATTAGTACACCCGGGCCAAAGTGTACTCCTGTCTAGGAGAGGTCCGAGCCAAAGTGATGTGTTGAGAGCGCTGGCCCTCCTCAATCACCAGGATCTCATTCCCCTCCGACACAGGTCGCACCGCACGGCAAACGCGGCGGATCTTAAGGAGACCACAGAGAGAAAAGGAGTGTGGAAAAGAAGACTTGAAGGGGACGAAGATAAAAAGGCCAAATAAGGGAGGCAGAAAACAAGAAAAGGAGAAAGGCGGGTTTACTCTTAGTCAGGATCCTCACCCTTAGCCTATCTGACATGGGAAGCCCTACCAGGGGCATCAACTCCTTTAAACCACGTTACGCTTAGGCCAAACAGCATCTGCACCTCTCAGGCCTAGAAGCAGTATGAAAAAAACAGCCTATCTCCAAGTATTGATGCCCCCGCCAGCAGAGCCTAAGGGATCACTGGACCACGCAAACCCTCCGACCACGACAAGGTCGTAACCCCCCGAGGGCCTTGAATACTTCACCCTTATATAAACAAGTAAAGCTGATGTGAGAAAGTGCACTTAACTTGTGTCGTTCTTTGTCGTTCATTCAGTATTGAATGTTGGAACTTATCTCTAATTCTGTCTCTCAGAGCTACAAGTACTTTTTTAAGTGTACAAGCCCAAGAAAAATTCTTCCTCTTGAGTAGTTTTAACAGTCCCGAGAAATACAAAAATTTCTTTTGAAGACTAGTATCAGAAAGTTGCTCCTTCCATAACTAGTAAAGAGAGGGTGGAAGTGAAAGTTTAACGTAACTCTAAAGAGAAAACCTTCTAAGTCCTTCCCCTAAGGATACACCGACCACTCCCAACTCTCGCCACAGTGAGCAAGGGTTATCCTGCTTGTTTTTAAATTTTGAGTTTATGAAATTTGTACCAAAACTAAACATGACATGGAATCAACAATTTCTTTTCAAGCTATTTATTTTGTTATCACAACACACTATACCCAATAAATTACTAAAAAAGAAAAAAAATTTAACAAACAGAATCTTGCCTTTGTACAAATCTATGTGAACTGGAAAGTAGTCTAATAAATCTTGCAGATTCTGAAAATACCTTAACACAATTTCACTAATCTGGAGGCCAGCAAGACACAAATTTTACACTCTTGATTATATTTCAGAAAACTTGTATACCATTACTTATATCAAGAAAAATTATTGCTTTTATCTTTGAAGAAAAAACCCCTGCTCATGGAACCTAGAAATGCGTTTTTCAACATATGTTTTCTGAGTGATATGCACACATGAAATGCTCCTTCTATAGCTAATCCCAAAACACACCTACCAACTGTACAAATACACCTATCTGGATGCATAAAACTTCTCACTTTTGTAGTTGCCCCCCCCCCCCCCCCCCCCCCCCCCCAGCACACAACACTTTTCCTTTAAAATGTAAATGCGCTTAAATATATGACTTCTTCAAAGAAAAGATAATTTTCCATCAAATTTCTTCACTCATTATTAATATTTTGCATGCAATTTGAAAAGAAAATTAACAAAAGTGGTTACAGTTAGCTTGAACATCAATTCTTGGTTATAAATAAGAAATAAAACAAAAGTAAAATTTTGTTAGATAATATTGGGAAAGTTAATGCCAAACACTGTAAATGATAGAAAACTAAAGCTGTCAGCTGTAAGACCAAATCTGTCTTCAGCGTACAAAGAAAGACTGTCAACTGGAGAGTTGGGGACAGCTGGACTGTTAATGTTAGGAATCAGATCTGATCTTTTAGCAATGCAAACATTTCTCTATTAACACAACTGTGCAGACATGACCAAATGAAACAGCAATACGAAAAACAAAACAATCTGACGCATGTAAACCTGAAAAGAAAAGGAAAGTGAATGGAAAAACAATACTGGATGAAAGAATGATGAAACATTCTGTGTTTAGACAAAAAGGTTTAAGTCACAAACAGAACCCCCCCCCCCCCCCCCCCCCCCCCACACACACACACACACATACACACAGAGGAAGACATCCGAGAGGCCCATGTGCTGTTTTAAGCAGGATCAGGGCAGCACATTTACCAAAGATATGAACAGAAGAAAAGGACACGACCGTACTTGTGGTGCAACACAAATGTGCCTTATCAGAACCTTGGCTAGCTTTAAGAATGGCCCTTCAAAGCGTCACACAGACACATATACACAGGTATCCACACACCCTATGTCTCATGTATATCTATTCCCAACACACACGCATTTAAAGGACAAATGCATTCAACAGCCAGCACAAAATTTGAATTTTTTAGCGGGGTTAGGATAAGATAAGAAAGAAATTTTCTTATGCCCGCCGACCGTGAGGGCCATATCAGGGGTCCCCACTTTAAAACCAACTCACCGTCATTAAAAAAAAAAAAAAAAAAAAAAAACCCCCCCATCTTTTTAAGTCGCGCTAAAACGCCCCAGAAACTTTTTTTAAAAATCTTTCTTCCAAAAATTCTTAAATCGGTAAAATACAAAAAATCAAATAGGGAATAATAAATAAACTGAAAAACGAAGGAAATTTTTTTAGTCTTTACAGAGAAAGAGAACCTGGCCAAAATATGGTGTGTGGTGGTGTGTGTTGTGTTTTGGTGGGGGGGTGTGTGTGTTTGCGGGTTTGTGTCTTTTTGTGTGGTGAGTTGTGTTTTTTGGGGGTGTGTTGTGCATATGTGTGGGTAAATGCAGCATGTGTGTAACTTATTTCCAATAATTTGCTATCAAATTATCTGTTAATCAGGTTTTCTAAATTTCCATTATTACTTCACTGACACAGTAAGGGTAGAGGGAACGTCATCCAGTAAAAACAAGAAATAGGTTGTGCCAGAAACAAAAAACTTCCAAATTTTCATCACATTTTTCAAAAAAAATTCACCTCTATCAGTTTTTTTAAAATATTTAAAACCTGAGGCCTCGCTCCACATACTTCCAAATTTGGACAGCCTCACGCGTTTTTCCCACCAAACTTTGCAAGGATTGTCGCTACGGGGTCTAAAAAACTACTACAGGGTTTTAACCCCCACTAGCGAAAAAAACCTCCCAAAATTTCCGTCTCTAGACACCCCCCCCCCCCCCCTTCTCGATTTTTCCTTTTTAAAATTTTTATTATACTCATTTTATTTTCACAAAAATTGATAAAATACACCCAAAATTGTATGGGTAAACGGTTGTTATTTGTCTTTCCTTATTTTTGAATTTAACTTTGTAACAACATTAATTTTCGCTCTCATCATATGGTTTCCCCCAGATTTTAAAAGTTTTCATCCGGGGGGCGACTATCCCCAACCCGGGGGGGTCCCCGGGGGGCGGAAGGGGGGTCGGCCCCCAGATAGGGTAGCTGCGTAAAAGTCAGGCTTGCCTGGCGAAAAAGCAGTCCTGGACCAAGGGGCGATGTTCGTCCCAGGGGGGGGCGGGGTTAACAGGGCACTTTACCCCATAAAAAATTCCCCTGGCCCATGATGGGTTCATCATGCAAGAAAGGGGCGCAAAAAACCTCTAGCCCCGGGGAAGGAAAACCTGGGGGAGAAAAAAACCAGGGGTAGGGGAGCTCATTAGCTTTGGTTGGCAAGTCGCCTAGAGAGGGAAACTGGGAAAAGAAAACCAACCCCAAAGACGGATGAAACGGGGCCCTTTGGCGCGAAACGGCAGACAACGCACTCGTCAGGGGATGGACCCCTACTGCTTTCGATAGGGGCTCTACAGAGGAGTCCCCCGGGGCTAGTAAGGCCGGGTTTGGGCCCAAAAGGGCCCACCCACGACGGGGGTCACCCCCCCCCGGTGAGAGGACCAGGCTGGGGCGGAGGGTTAAATGACGGCCAAAAAACATCTGACCCGAGAAACCCCTAGACCACTCAACTTTTCCCCGGGGGAATGCAGAGGGGGTCCCCAAAAAAAGACCCCACTTACTGAGGAATTACACAAAACTTTGATGTGGCCTGTACCAAAGAGACAACCTAAAAACCCCAATCACTTTTTTAAGTCAGAGGTTCCCAAAACCTTCAAGATGGCAGAGAAGGAAGACCGAAAGGGGGGTTGCAGATACTCGTAAAGAACGTATTCCCCTCAAAAATTTACGTGGACATAATCAGGAAGCTAAAATCCACGGAATCAAGTTTACAGTGGAAAGGGACTGTCATCCCCCATTTTTTCAATGTTACTGCCCACAAACAAAGAGTTCTCTAAGAAAGGGGAATACCTCGGGAACTGCAGTAGTAGGTGCTTTAACCCACTCCCTGTTGGGGTTACGTGGAATGCCCGAAAGGGACAAGGGGAGGACTGGCAGATAGAGAGCAACCGCTTCTGCTGAATGACCAGAAACCACCAACCTTCTTCTCTCGCGATGGCTCACCACGACCCCCCAAAACTTGCCTTTGCCACTGACGACCTTTCCCCCCCCCAAAAAACCCCAAGAAGGTCAGAACCAGTTGGCAGGCAGCGACCACGACCATACTACTGGCCATCATTTGCAGACACATCAGGCCCCAATCCCAAAGGGTTTTTTTTCCCCCAAAGGAACACAAGAAGGCGTTGGGAATTTCGCGGGCCTCCGACGAGTTTCTGTAAGACCACAAAGTGGACGATTACAACATACAGAGCCACAAAAAACTTAAACCCCAACCACCTGAAAGCACCCCCAGAGGCAATTCCACGGGGCGCTCGAAAGAAACAGGCCCATATTGGACAAAGAACCAGGGCTTAAAGATAAAGTAAAAGGGACCAGGAGGAGGTGGGAAAAAAACCCTCCAAGAAAACAAATCTCTCTCAAAGCGCACTGCCAAATACAAAAAGGGCCCTACATCCAAGCTGCAAAACAAGCGGGGAGAAAACAGAAAAGTTGAACCTTACGGGAGATGGCAACAATTTTTGGGAAACTGACCAAAGCCTGAATAATGAAGAGACAAGGTCATGCCTGTCACCCCCCAAAAAGATCAAATTGTGACGGGGGGGAGGGGCCCGCGAACCTTATGACAGATGAGCAGACCAGCAACATCTCTGTGAAGAGGACAGAAAACAACAGTCCTGAAAAATAAAAAAAACATCAGATGACCAAAACCAATGATTACAGGACAACCTTTTAAACGAAAGAACAGAAGAAGCCGCAAAATCTTTTTCTGGGCAAAAAATCCCCCGGCCTGACAAACACCAACGAGATCCAAACACTTGGCACCAAAGCAAAGACCCAAAATCCTTGCTCCTTAAAACAAAACTGAAACGGGCATGTTCCACAAAATGGCGAAACTGATAGGGCCGATACATAAAAGGGCAAAAAACGAGTTAGGGCTGACAGCATCGCCCCATCACCTCACCACGCGTGGGCAAGCTCCTAGAGCGATGATCAATTCGCGGCTATTTGGCACCCGGGGAAGAACAACATCACACTCCAGAGCAGGCGGCTTTTCCGCCAAAATCATTCCCTGAGATCAAGGACCTACAAGCCCAGAAGATCGGGAGGCTTCCAGGACAAACAGCTACTCTGGCGTGTGGATAGACATGGAAAAGGGGTCGACAAAGTCTGGAAGATGGGCCCCCGGGGAAAACTCCCCAAGAGTGGGGGACTGGCTTATTTCCAATGGATCCGCAGTCCTGAAAAAAGGAAGGCCCGGTCCTGTCCGGAGCAACGTCGGGAAGAAGACACTGAAGGAAAAGGAGTCCCTCAAGGAGGTGCCCGCCCACCCTATTCCCTTGTATTTGTCAAAAGACACGTCGGAATGTGCCCGCAAAAGTCCCAAGAGCCATCTTTTAAGACGATTTGTCCTATGGTGCTCGAAGAGCCCTACAATGCCAATACAGGCTACACAGGCCTGAAAGTTTTTTGAAAGTGACGAAACAGTGGTGGTAACAAATTAATGCCAAGAAGACCACTTCACTGTTTTTCAGCCTCACCCCAAAAAACAGAAGGCCAAAATGAGATCAAAGGACAAACTTGCTTGCTGAAAAAAACCCCCGTACCGGGGTCACCTTTGACAAACGCCTGACGGGGAAAAAGCAAGCAAGAAAACAGAATTAAGAGCAAAAAACGCCTTGCCCTCAGAAGAACTGGGAGGAACAACGGGGCGCAACAAACAAACCCCAGGGGAAATGTACACGGTAGAGTCAGGCCCTGTGATAGGCTACGCATGGGGCACTAACCCAAAACCAATTTTGAACGGACACAAATTCAAATCAAACTGCCCATCATCGCGGGGCCATAAGTCTACACCCAATCCCGGAGCTTGAAACCATCACAGAGCCCCAGCCCCCTTTTGGCCGCAGAGATGCCAAACTCCGACCCAGGTTGCCAAGTTCAAGAGGCTGAAGGCCCCCCCATGAAAGACAGACGTCCCCCGCCACAAAAGGGCGGTGAAGAGAGGGATTCGTACACCCGCAGGATCCTAAACGGCAAAATCAAGAATCCTTGACCAGACCCCCCAAATATACCCCGGTGTCTGCCCCCCTCCCTGGAGTGAAGAATCCTCCCATCTCCGTGCAGCATCCCCCGAGTTTGGCCCAAAAGATTCCCAAAACGCCCTGAAAGAAAATCCCTCACCCTGGGAAATCTCCATACCCTTCCCCAAAGAGTCCCGGACCCTTCACACCCAGGCTCTGCAGAGATGCCCTTTGAAAAAGGAGGGCAGGGGTCATGTCCAAAAATCCAGGAGGCAGAGAAGCAGAACCGAAAACAGCAGCACCCACATCGAGGGCAGCCCCCACCCAGCCACAGTTGTCTTCCCGACCCCCGCCCGCCACTTGCAGGGCCCCTTTAGCCAAAGAGACCCAAGGGTAACGATCTGTCCCATCTTCGCCTCCCCTTTCACAATCAACAGTCCCCTGCAGGGAATCCCTCCCCCTGCAACGTGCTCGGCAATGAGACTGCTGACTCCTTGGGAAAGGAGGGGACTCAAAGGGCAGATGGGCAATTTTTCCCTACACCGAATCCAGGGCCCAAACGAGAACAAGTGGAAAACAGCAGCTCCACGCCCAACAGAGCAGACCCTACTACCTGTGACTCGACAGAGAGGGAGTCATCTTCAGGGCCCCGGGCAGGCCACAAACCCCCTGAAACACCCCTATTTTCTAAATCTGCATCGGCAACCAACGTGCCCCCGCAGAACAGGCAGCCAGACAAAAGAACATCTGCTGCAGTCCCGCCCGCCCACCAACCTTCGAGAGAAAACCTGGCCCGACCCAATACCATGGCCCGGAACCAAAAGGGGAAAGGCGGAGGGCCTGCGACGTACTGCCCCCTTGTCGAGGGGTGGGGGGAAAAACCATCTAAAACATGAAAAGAAAAGGGCCAAAAAATTCATAAAAAAGAATTTGACCTCTTTTTCTATGATTGAAAAAAATCTGTGATAGCAAATAAAATGGCAAGGGGGGGATAGAAATGAAGAAATAAGTTTTTTAATATCATGACTAAAAGAAATGCGCCTACTTACACCGGCTTGTCTGTTTGGAGAGAAAACAAAGGTGTCAAAGGGTTGAAATCAACATAAACAAAGGGTAAAACTATAGAAAACAGGGAGCAATAGCTAGGCTTAAAATCTGAAAGGGTTTAAAACTTAACACTATCTAGGCGAGAAACGGGACGGGCAGCATATTCCCCTCTACCGACGCTCGCGCGTACGCTCATTTTTCCGACGCGCATATTTGGCCCGTTTTTAATTTATTTTAAGGTGTAGCAACAACTGACAGTGTTTTAGTGTCATGAAAGAACAAACAACTTTAAAACGAACAAAGTAATTTCATATAATAAACTTTCAATGTGTATACACAACTTGCGTGAAAAACTTCTGCCAATTTAAAAAAAAATTTTTTGTTTTTCTTCTACCATTCTTTTACAACACCAAATCAGAAGATAAAGGATGGCCATCCCCAAACATTCACTTTTTCTATCATCCCCCCATCACCAATTTTCCTTTTTAAAATGATTTCAAGCGCTTCAAGAGCGAGAAATTTTTACCACCCCTTTGCCCGACTGACATCTTTTTCTGGCACAGGAAATATGTGCCGCGTGCGCTTAGCGGGGAAAGCCCGGTGCCGTCAGTTCCTTTGTTTCAAAGCTGCTGGGGTCAGCCAAGTTCACAACAGAGCACTGAAAGTAAGGTCTACAATTCGCTACGACATCCCCAAGACTTGATACAGAGCTTATTTCCCTTGGATCATTTTATAGGAAAGATTAGGAATTTTTGTTGTTCCCGTCAGCCGATAGTGGATGACACAGCAGAATGTACTGACTGTCCGTCAGCCAGCCTTGGCTGACGTGGCACAAGGGAAAGAAATCCCATCAGCCACTATTGGCTGACACAGCTGGTAAAGGTTAAAAATCTGAAGAATTTCCCACTGATGGCTTAAGTCCAGCAAACCACACACAACCCTAGCAGGGTTGCCATTATCTAAATTAAGAAAAAAAAAATGCCATGAAACAAATTGCCAGAGTCCTGTAAAGATAAAACAAAAAGCAAATAACACACACATATACATAATTTTACACTCTATTACATAATTTACACTCTATTCACAGCATACCACAGTTGCTTAACTAGTGACATCCTGAATAGATTGTACCAAATATATTATCAGATAGGCTCCCTAATGTGATAGAGGGGTCAAAGAGGGGTAGAGAGAAATGGAGGGAGACCAAATTTTTTTTATGTATCTCTTTGGTATGAAACAAGGATCAATTCATCAAAAAGCACATTTGATCAAGGCCCTGTAAGCATTATTTTGTCAACTGCTATCATAATCAACAGCACAGAAATCTGCCCAGGGTGGTGGTAGATTCAATCAAGGTCATCAGAACAGGTGAAAAAAACAACATACTATCAGTACTGACAGCATACCACACTTTGTAATCTGTTTCTTCACCTCGCTCACATGCAAACTTCCTTCAGACTGGCGTTACCATTTCTTATTTTTCAAAAGCTCACCATCACACCAACTTACTTGAGACTATCATTGTGCGTTTTATACTCCATTATGGTGTTGGCAGGAAGGTGCAGCACTCGCTTCAGTGTGTCTCGTATTCTGGTGGTGGTGGCTTGGTCTGAGGCAGTTCGATTCCATAGGGGCCAGAATGGTTCATGCCTGATTATCACAAAGGAAATTTTTTATTCTAAAATACGTTTAATCTAACATACTACCGTGTGCTCACTAATCAATTAAGCGTCGCAATTTGCTATCCCTGCCTGTATATACAATAAAGTCGTACGGACAACAAAACCCCTTGAAAGGGCCGCGTGCCTTGCGCATGCTCAGAAATCATCCACTTTCGAGGTATAGCAAACCCTGACGAGAACCCTGAATGGAACCAGGATGCGGGGAGTAGGGAGGGCCTCTGCATGGAGCCACGGTAAGTAATGTTTTAAGATTAAACGTAATTTTAGAATAAAAATTTCCTTTTCATTACTCACATACTATACCTGCTCACTAATGCAGTCGCACTACCTGGAAGAGGCTCACCTGGTGACACGCCTGGAGACGAGAAGAGCCAGCGTGTGGCGGAGATGAGTTTGGCCACCACAGCGAAGCGATGGCCCCTAGACCCATCCACTCGCAGACGAGAAACGTCCCGCCAGGTTAATTGGATGAAGGAGCCAGGGGACCGCCAATATCGGCATCTAACACACTCGCATGCTGGCATTAGACAACTGCCAGCGTAGACGCCCATGCCTAATTCTCATGAGTCTTGGTGAGAAAGCAGCCAAATCCCCTTCAGGTCTCGCGTACGCAGCTATTAATGACTTCTCATCAGCCATCGAGAGATTGAAAGCGCCTGATGTCCTCCATATAACCTTCGTTTGTAAGAGAGAAACAGGTGGCGCTGCTTGAGAGCGAGAAGAATCGTCGTTTCCTATACTCCCGCAGAGCGCGCACCGACAGAGAGTGCGGTCTCTGCGTCTGGGGCGAGAATAGAAGGAAGGAAGAATGGAGATAGTCGGGAAGGAGAACCCGGCAACTGTTTTTTCGCTAAAATTCTGGGAGAGGACAAGAGATATCGAGCCATTCCCGCTTCGAGACACTCCCCGGCAGGCCACCTAAGGGCGTGGACTTCACTGCAGCTCCTCCCAGAAGCCAGGGAACGAGAAAGGCTGTTTTGAAGACAGGAATTTCAGAAGAACACTCCCAGGAGGGGCTCGTAAGGGGGAGCCTGAGGGAGGAAGGACTAAGAAAAGTTCCCACCCGGGTATGCGGCGGGGCATCGGGCCTCCTGTAGGGCTGCTCCTCTGACCAATCCCGCAAAGAGGGTCGTTCCACGAAGGAGGGGCCCCTAACTGGCGGATAGTGGTGGAAATAGCCGCCCTGTGAACCTAACAGAGGATGCTGAAAGTTTTTTCCTCTGAATGAAAGAAAACTAAGTAGTTCGCCAATTGGCACTGAGAAGGCGAGAATGAGGTAAACTACAGCGTGCTGGAGCACCAAGAGAGCCAGCCATTCCATGGGACACTGTAGACACTTTGGGTGCCTGACCTGTGGGCCATGTCCACAAGGCCGAATACCGCTGGGGATCGCGTTTGTGCAGGACAGCGCGTCCCGCACAGTAGCCAGGACGTGAAGATGCAACACTTTGATTGCCGTGTGGAATGCCTGACTGAGGGCTGAAGCAGGACTTTGCCCGTTTAAGGCGAGCGGTATCGGAGGCACGTTAGACAGGTGTAACGTTCTGGGACCCCCGTTGGCCGGCCAGCGAGGGGCCACAAGAATAAGCGTGCTGCGTCTTCCTTGCTTTGCGGAGATACTTTCCCAGAATGGGAACGGGGAAAGGCATAGGCCCGTCAGTCCGGACCACGGGGATGGACAGCGTCCACAGCCCAACGCTGCCGAATCCGAAACTGGGGAGACATACAGCTTGGAGACGGTGGTTGTAACCCGGGTGCGAACCGGTCTAACCTGTGGTTTTGAACCATACAGACACAAGAGGTTTCCAGGATTGAGTGGCGAGAGTCCATACTGAGGGAAGAACCAGGTGCACCTCTGAGGAGTCCGCGACAGAATGTTGATTTTCACCGAACGTGCTTGGCCGAGATCCGATTGAATTGAGTCTCGCACCAAAGGAGAAGCTGTTCTCCCTCAGGGACAAGGAGTGAAGAACGCGCCCCCCTTTGCTGTTGATATAACACGCACAGAGTCATGTTCGTGGTTGAGAAATGTGTTTTCCCATCAGGAAGGTGAAGAAACTCCTTGAGCTTGAACCACGGCTTCCACTCTAGCCCGATTTATATGCCCGATCCCATCATCCGGGGTCCATTGCCCAGCCGCAGTCAAGAGCTGACGTGGCACCCCACCCGTACTGGGACGCAATCCGTGTACCAGGTCCTCCTGTGAGGAGGGGTGTGATGGGCCAGCCAGGACTGGAGTGCCATTGGGCCCACCGATGACTGGAACCACAGCCCGAGAAGATCGGAAGGCCCACGACTGCAAACGCCTGAGACCAACGCTTGCGAAAGATGCGCTGAAACCGCGTTATGTGCAGAGAATCGTCCGAGGGGCACTAAGGGGGCCAAGGACTCCCATCAGACCCAGAGAGAGGCCAGCTTTCTGCTTGAGCCTGAATCCAAGAAATGGGAGAATGGGCCAAGAGGTGCTGGAGGCGAACCAGTTGCCAGGGGGGTTGGAGATGACCAACCAGTTGGTGGTGTTGAAGGACATCCCAGAAACTGAACTAACTGCCTGCGACGTATGAGATCGGACTTCTCCTCGTTGCGAACAAATCCAGCAGCTGACAGAGTTAAAAAACCTGGGAGGGTTGCTGGAGCACAGAGTGCTAGATGAGGCAAGAAGAAGCCAATCGTCAGATAGGCCTCTTCAGATGAATTCCTTTCTCCTGAAACATGCACGCAAAGTTCCCGGCCACCCTCGTGAAAAACCCAAGGGGCCGGGCTAGCCCAAAGGGAAGAGCCTGAACTGAAAAAACGCAGCTTCTCCACATGAACGGAGTATTCCCTGTCCTGGTGGATCAAGAGATGGAATAACGCATCTTTTCCGTCGTGGATACCGCCCAGACCGCCGGGATGCATGGCATCGCGGATTGACATGGGTTTTTTCCACCCAAAACGGAGGACGATAAGAACCTGTTCAAGGCGAGAGGTCTAGAATCCGTCTCACATCCCCCAGAAGCTTGGAACTCACAAAAATGCGGAGTGCCATAAAAGCCCGGAGGGAATGAAGAGGCTCCTCTGTGGCTTCTCCCTTGGCTAAGAGCGAAAGACCTCCTTGGTCAAGGCTGAGAGGCCGCCAAATCCCGAGGAGGAGCAAAAGGAGGAGGAAAAAATGAGAGGAACCTTTAATGCACCCCAAGGAAGACGAAACCCCGACTGAATCACATCGCAGAGCCAAGGGCTTTTGCGGGAAGGCCCGTTCCCAGGCACTAAGGTGCCATGGGGGGGGGGTGGACAACATGCCCACAGTACCGCCCTGGGGTGAAGTACCCAGGTCGGGGCAAGGTCATTGGGGGTGGGCCGTCTGAGCGTGGGAGCTTTCTGAAACCCGCCGGCCGTGGCCTGAGGTCGAGCCCTGCTGGTTTAGCTTGCCTCGGATCCCCCGGGTCCAAATGACCGTCGTCCCCTAGGTATGAGAGGACCCGTGATGAGACATTCGCTTGCCCCTTGCGTTTTGAACCGGGCTGGGGGGAGGGGGGAACGAATGAAATGCGAGGACAGCGCCTAATCTCGGCCTGGCTCTTAATGGTAGCCTGAACGTGATTCCCGAACAGAGACCCTGACATGACTGGTAAGGCTCAGAGGGAGCCGGCAGATGCAGGCGGCCACAAGTAGATGCAAAGGACATCATCTCTCCCGCTAGTACCGAGTTCAGATGGAGCCTAGCGAAGGCCCCAGCCAAATACTTAAGCCCTTCAGCATTGACTGAATACAGGCTACCATCAGCAGCGGTCCCCGGACTGGCGGATGGAGAAGAATCTGAATCAGGATCCTTAGGGCAGACCAAGTCCGCCCTAGGAAAGGAATCCTTGACCGAGATGGGCCTCCAAACCCCTCCTCGCAGACTCCTCCCCACTCGGCAAGGCAGCGCTCTGACGGGCCACCCTGCCCTGGCGTGTGATTTCACCTCTCCTGACCAGGAGGAGGTCCTCCTAGAGGGAGAGTGGCTTCCGGATAGTATCATTTGCCAAGAAGGCCTTCTGCAAATGGAAGCCTTCTGGCAAAGGAACTTCCCACAACCAGGAAATACAGGACAGAACCATGCATGGATGTCCTGTGCCATGCCCGTGCCCCCGACTCTATTTGGGCCCTCCTCATGCAGAGGTCCGCCACCATGACCGACTTCCTATAGCAAGAGGAGGGCACAGCAGCCAATGGGGAGATCCCAGGCAGTCCGCTTCCGAAGGGCAGGGCTCTGACCTCCTTAGATGATTACACCGCCTCCGGGACAGAAGGCCAGAAAGCCACCTAGTCCTGGAAGGAATAAAGAAACGTCGATTGGCCCTCTTCCTCTGACTCAGAAATCCTTCCAGTCGGATCCACAGTACGAGGGTGTGGCCGCCCTTGGCGAAACGGTGCGCGCGAAAGCCCAGGGTGGCCTTGGATGGCTGATTCTCCCAGACACTCCGGGGTGGATTAGTCACCGGGTGGCCGAGGGGCCTGAGAGTGAATAGGCCTGCACTGGTGGAGGGCTGGGCAAAAAACCCGGCCACCAGGGAAACCCCGGAGCAGGGCTGGGAAAGCCATGATGTGGGATATTGCCATTTGGCCCAAGGTGCCCAAGGCCAAGGGCCCTGACCCCATGATAGGGGGGGCTGAGGGTTGGCTGCTGGCCCAACTCAGTAAATGGGGCCAATGCGTCCGTCCCCGAGGGGCGCTCAGAAAAGAGGCGAAACCAAAGTGTCTGCCAAAAGAAAGGGCCGACACAAGAGGATGGGGGAAGGGAAACAACCGGGAACGAACGAGATCGAGACCAGAGAGGAAGTTGCTTCCCTTGTATCGCCTAGCCGACGAGATGGAGGGTAGACAAAGTCTATCCTCATTGCCCAACCCTCGTAAAGGCTCAAGCATCTTCGTTCTGCATGGGGAGACCGAACTTGTCAGTAGACCGCAGCTGAACTGAACACACGAGCAGTAACGGGAACGAGCAGAACCCAGCGGAGTCTCTCGCCGTTAGGGACAAGGGACGGAATTCGACTGACCGCAGCTGAGCCGATCACCTCCACCAAATTGAGGTTTCGAAAAGAGCTCGCGGTGACAGGATCGACAGAACTGCACTGAGCCGATCACAACCGTCACAAATTGAGTGTTGCGAGAAAAGAGCTCGCTGTCACAACAACAGAGACCGCAGCCGCAGCTGAGTTGAAGGAACCCTTGGGAGAAAGTGACGCTGAAGTGATAGGAGGCTTTGGCGGGGCAGAGACAGAGCGCCCTGCCGCGAGAGCGGGAATCGAAAGACGAACCTTCATAAACTCTCGCCTTACCACCCAATCGCTTCAGTACGTTCTCCCTTAAGTGAAAACAATAAGCAAAGACACCAAAGAACAGCACAACAATCGATCGATTGCGAGGAAAAAGTAAAAAATCTTTAGCTGCTCGGTACTACGCGCTAAACTGGAAAATGGCTGCCGAGAAAAGAGGATGATTCTGAGCAAGCGCAAGGCACGATGCCCTTTCAAGGTTTTGTTGTCCGACGGACTTTAATTGTATACGAGCAGGGATAGCAAATTGCTGCCGCTTATAGCAATTAGTGACCACGGTATAGTAAGTGTAATTAAACACATCATTATAGATATCCAATCACAATAAAATTACAATCAATGGATCATTTTCATAGGCAAAAAATAAAAAAATGAAAAAAAGCAATACCAGATCTGGCCAATCTCTGAAGAACTTGAGAGGGAAATTCCACCAGCTGCCGTGGAGAAGTGGCTAGCATCATGGACACTAGGCTGGTAGATCGTGGTTTGATTCCCATTTAGTCATATGGACTTTATTCTGCCTGACCGCTTCTTCCCCACAGTTGAGTTTGCTACGGCATCAGTTGGGGAAGACCGATAACCACACATCAAGTTTCATCCCTAATGGATATGTCTCTGAAGAGTTGCTCAAATCCCTGACCCAAACTGCAGGTGTCCTTATCTCTCGTTCCTGTTGACGCCAGGATATATTACGAAATAAGTGCAGAGTACATACCCTGTCATGCAGAGTCAGACCACAATGGAAATCCGAGCACCATCTTTAATCATCCTCATCTCATCGATCACATTAAAAAGAAAAAAGTCTCAAATTCTGTGGCCCTTCATCCCCTGCTCACATGGTGACTTCAGTTTCAATAGCCTTTCTGCATCTATGACCTTGGTTTAAATCCGTCAGAGTCACCAGTTACAGTATTGGCAAATTCATGGGGGTTGGACAGACATGGTGGCGCCTTCCGGAGGGAGTGCTCACTCACGCCGGCTCCGCGAGGGGTCAAAGAGGGGTAGAGAGAAATGGAGGACTGGGAACAGTTGGTAATTTAACAGTTAAATTTTCAATCAATAATACATACAAGATGCAAATAGAACACTGAAACCAGTAAGGCTTAAAGCTCATAGTGTTACAGTTCACAGCCGATTTAACAAATGGTAAACACAACTGCAGAAACAAATAAATTACAATGCATATTACAATTGGATTAATAGAGCTTCGTTAGATACATACAAACAAAACAAAGGAATAAAGCTTGACATCACAAGTTTTTATTGTTTTTTTAATTTATTGTAACAGGTGGAAAATTTTCCAAATGGACACCAACATGACTAGGAAAGAAGGCCATTTGGAGAAAAGATGAAGACTGGCATGGCTGACCATTCTCACCTGGAACCTGACAGAGACAACAGCACCGCATATTTCCTCCCCAACCATGAACTGTTCTCCCAGCATGGCCAGGATCAGGTTCTCCCAGCATCGTGAGGCCAGGCCTTTCTTCAGGCGAATTATCCACTTGCCCCCCATCTTGTTTGCCTCATCCTGCAGTGATAGGGCAATAAACATACTGTCTGCTGCATGTTTGGACACTGAGCAATGAACAAGTAACTGCACAAACAAGTCAAACGTAGAAGAAATGTGCACACGGACTTACTACCACAAAATGTGACAATTCTACAACTTAAGTATGCTGGGTTTCATAATTCATATTTAATGATGACCTTTGTACTATTAGAAAATAGAGTCCAAATCACAGTTTGTAAGAAAAAAAAATCTACTGTGCACTGCTTTTTGACTATTTCTTTTTTTTTCAATAATTTTTTTTTTTTTTACGATACAGGTCTCTGGCTTGATTTTAAATTTCCTTGAAACCGTCATTTGTAAATATTTACACTACAAAAAAGTAAATTAGGAAACTGAGGAAAAAAGAAAACACAGCAACAGTCAAAAACCACTGCAATAGTGTTTCTGTCAGGGTAAAGCAGAAAAGCAAAAAAGAGGAACATGACATCTAAAAGGATGATTCAATTCATGTTTTTCATGCCCAGCAAACTACTACAGGTCATATCAGGGCTAGGGCTGTCACAACTCATGTCTTCGGCAATGTTAATATGTTACATAAACATTATACTGCCATCAGAGAGATCCACAGTGCAAACCAACCCCCTACCTGACAGAAAACAGCTGCATTTCTTGCTGTGCAAAACCTTTTTTCATCCACAGTTGGATTTTCCTTGTCAGTACTTTTCATACACATAGACAAACTATGCCCACACACTACCCAACCACATTGCTGTATTATATACAAACCAACTTGCTCCATGAAAACAGCAATCCAGACAATCCCAAGA
>CM031613.1:65781782-65808854 GCA_018398815.1 Conus ventricosus
GTTGCCCCAACAATACCCAATGTGCCTAACCAAATGATTGCGGTCTAACTTTGTTAAATCATTAAAGTTAATGTTAAATTCGTTGCAAATTCTTTCTATGCATTTTTTCCCCTTTGGGGCTGTTAAATGGATAAAACGCGTTGCCCGTTAGGGAGGGGCACTTTAGTTCATTTTAGAATTCGCCTGTACTGGTAATAAACATGAAAGTTATTCCTGACCCTTATAAAAGATTGGTGGTTTAAATGGTTTGCATATGAAACCCAACCGCAGCCATAGTTTGCGCAGTAAACGGCAAATTTTAACTGATTCGGAAAAAACCCATGGGGTGGATGACCATGCTGATGGCACTCTATCTTTCTTTATTGCGGATTTAAAAAATCTAGTTAGCGTTTTACAAGTCTGACTTGGAAGCCGTATGATCCATCAACTGCAATGGTTTAAGTTAGCTGAAAGTCTCAAAGAATTTGGGGTTATAAAACGCTCCTACATTGTAAGTAACATGTTCAATATATTGAAAACTACCATTTTTAAATTAGTTTTTTTAAATATTTTTTAATATTATAAAAAAGATGTACATCTATATATAACCAACAAAACAAACGTTGCCTTAAACCCGTACCCAATTGAAAATGGGCGTGGTAATTATAGGGTTGCCCTTAGAGAAATGGGTTAAAGTTATGTGGGCTAACATATCTGAAAAGCCAAAAAAACTGGATTAATTTAAGGACGAACAAGGCAAGCTATTAAAACAGTTAAAAATACCCCCATGGTTACTACAAACTTTTGTTCTTTAAGAGAAGTAAATTTTGCAATTTTGGGGAATTACATCAAGTTAAAAATTAATGAGGCAAATCTTTTATTATACTATAATTTTTCCAAACTTGAAGAAAAAAGGGAGTATGTTTTCCCAGAAGCCTTGCTCGAATTTTGGCTTTTATAATAGTGGCGAAACACATAGCTTCAGCCCCACACGGGCCCTTTTAGAATGGGGCATTTATGAGTTTAAAGGTAATAGACCGTCTGATTTTTCTCGTGAACCCAATGTTTTTATGTCCAAATTTACAGCAGTTAAAAACATTTTATAATTTATTTCGGCTCTCCATCTCAGTTTAAAGGTTTTGCTACCAACTAGGGCGGGGTTTTTGCGATTATCAGGTACTAGTTTGACGGAGACAAACCAATATAAAGAATTAATTAGCGTAATAAAAATTCATTGGAATGTAAAAATAACAAACCAAGATGGAAAGCCATTTGTTTGTTCTGATTTAAATTAATAGAGTAGAATAAAAGACGTATTAGAAAAGTAGGGGGGGCCAGTCCCGCGGCGTTAATAGTGCTGGAAGTATTTTAGTCGAGTTAATCTTTTAAAGTTCTCCCAATGTCCTACAGCATATGAAAAACTCAGGATTGACGTAAGTTCTCTTGTTAATGTTTAGAGACAAGTGATTTTTATTTAACAGCAGTTGTTGTTTACTTGATGAAGAGTAACGAAAGATTAACATTTGTGTGATGAAATATTTTAGGTTTTCAAAGAGAGCTTGCTTGTAGTTGTCGTGAGTTTATATTTTTTTTGACAACTCTTTACTTATGCCCTTTAGCCTTTTTTCATTACAGAAGTCTGGCTAGCAACGCTGTAAAAATTTTTGACCGCAACCCAACATATCTTTATAACTGTCCCTTTAAGTTTCACCTTCACTTTCCAATTACTTTCTTGTTTACAGTTGAATGTAAAGGGCTGTCTTTTGGATAGTCGCATGTGTCGTACCCCCCATCAGCCCCTTTAGCCATTTCTGTTTCTAAATCCTTATAGAAGTCTTCCTGTGGGAACGTCTAAATAAAAGAGTCAGTGTCTGTGTAAAGACCCTTGCTTCTGGTACCGCGGTTTAAAGAAAATCGAAACAGAAATTCTAAACATTAAACTTTGACAACTCTAAAAACGTAAAGCCGATAAACAACCGGCTTGTCCAACCTAAACATCCTTTTTCTTCATCATAAATGCCAACCAGGCTGTCGTTAAATCTTCTAAAGTCTTTGAGTTGGGTTTTGGGGGCAAACTTAATTTTCTGGTTTTCTTTGTAACTAATTTAAAACATGTTTCGGTTGTTACGTTTTCCATAGTTTTCCAACACGTTGTTCATTGTTAAAGAAATCCTTTTTTCTGAAGCTCATGGCGGGCTAGATCATAAACTTCTTGAAAGTTGGCCTCATAAAGGCCTCTTGGTTTAAAGCAAATGATTTTTATGACAAGCTTTTCACTTTAAATCCGTGTCTAAGTAAACCCGTAGGGGTCTGAATGACACACATAATTTTTGTTTTGTCAAAAATTTGACAAGTTAGGGGGGGTCATGGACTCATCTTAACCTTTTTTTGGGCTGGGGGTAAGGGGGGAACGTGTAATTCTTTAGGGTAACTAATCACTTCCCAAAAAATTAGGCCCCTAGGATTATCAGGGGAATTGTAAAAAACATACTAACACATTAATTAAAATTATGAGGCCCTTTTTAAAATTTTAAAGTTTCTCGTGGAATGGTTTTACTCTGGCCCCTCCATAAAATGTTTGGCGTCTAAGTACATTTTGATAGTTGGATGGTTTAGTTGGATCATAATCGTCTAAATACTTGTTGTTGCTTTGCAGAAGATGTGAGGCCCATGCTAATGCCTCCCCTAGACCGTCTTCAATCACCTGAAGTGTGGTAATCAATATTAAGTCAATCTGAATGTTTTGTAGACTTTAAGAATGCCCCCAAGAAAGGCCAGGCGCGGAGATGTAATGTGATGAGTCTAAGTTGTAAGTTTCATGCAAGTAGATCTGTAATTCTGAAAGACGGTCTGCCAATAAACACACGTCAGCCAATAAATACTGATCGTGAATAGTCGCCCATTGTTTTACAGGTAATTCGTCCAGGCTTTCTGAGCGTAATTTATAGTCAGAGTCAGTTATGTCTTTGCCTCTAAGACTAGAAAAGAAAGCGCCTTTAGGAGGAAGTGAGTCTTCGTCAAACCTATCCCACAGTTCATGTATTCATAAGGGTAAACTCCTTACGCACAAGATGGATCAAAGTATTTTTAGTGATTGGAAAGTCTTGTAGAGATCCCGCTAACTTATCTAAACTGGCCAAACAGATGTTGGGCTGAGTCATAAAAGGATAAAGATTTAAGAGTAAAAGTCATTGTACTTTTCTGAAGACTGTGCAATGCAGGTAAAACCCTCCTTATATTCAGAAGTTACTGCTTGCATGAAGAATGAGAATCGTAGCCTCTTTGGTTATGAAAGAAGATAGGTAGTTTCCATGTCTTAGGGTCAACCTTAAGCTGAAGATTACAATTGTTGGTGCGAGCCCCTCTAAACTTTCAGTAATGTGATGTGGTCTCTTACTGCGTTGCCTAATAATTCTTTATTTCAAATCCAACAGTGTGTAGATGAGTCATAACGTTCTTTGGGCTTCAGAGTCATAACAATGCCGAAAGGTTCAGTTGGTTGGAAAAACTGATTGCGAAGTTGTTTCATCTGCCTAAAAATGTGCTGGCTGCGTTGGGACCTCTGTAAATCTCAGGTGTTGTGTGTTGACCGTCTGACCTAACAACAATAAACGCATACGAACAATCTATGGTGAGTTAATAAGGTTGTTTTTTGTTCTTGCTGTGTGGGCCGTAGTATTGCGGTAAGAGCGATTCAAAGTCAGCATAAACCACGTATGGACTCATCTGCATTTGGATATTCTTAAAACTAACTTTAGACCCTGGTTTTAGGGGTGAGGAGTTTGGTTTTACCCGTCTACAAAACTTTTACAATGAGTTCTATGGCTGGCAGCTGCTTCTATAGTTGGGATTCTAACCAAACATCTTCTCAAAAAGCTTTTTTTAGCATGATTCTTTGATGTAAACCCATAGTCTGCTATTGTTCTGATTAATACATAATGACTCTTTAGCCCGTCTGTAAACAGTATCAAGTCTACATGCTTGTTAAGCGGTTCGCCTAAAGTAGGTGCGTTGGAGAAGCCCTTAGAGGCACTATATTGGCTTCTACAGACCATGTGTATACGTTTACAGTGATTGTTTGTTTTGCTCTTCAAACTGAGATATGCTTTCTAATGCTTACTGCGAAAGTTTATGTTATCAAAGTTCAGTTCTTGCTTATATGTTCATAATTGGAAACTCTGTTTGCATGATTTTTGACAGGATGTCAAATGCGCTAAAACACACCACATAAAACACATGTTGTCAGAATTATGTAAGTTTAAGACTGCTCGTTTTAAACTCTAACTCTTTTGGGAGAGGAAGGTAAGAATTGCCAACTATAGGATAGAACTTTGTTTGTCTTAATTGATTTCAAGGACCGTTCCTTCAGACCACCAGACCCCCTTAACTTGCCTCCTCACTTGCGGGTTAAACTGTGTAAGCATGTAGTCAGCCCAGTTAGAGTTAAAGTCGTGATAGCTAATTACTTCTTTCTGTTTAGTTGAAACCCAGACATCCATATTACTATCATCAGGTGTTATATATAAATCAGAACGGTCAAAGCACTTTTACTGGCGGCTCCATCTGAAGAAACTCTGGGATTTTAGAGATGGCATGTGCCACCTTTCATGAACCGTTTTGTAGGGTTAATAATATTCATGTCTACTTCGCCAAACAAAATGCTTAATTGTTTTTTTTCAATATCAAATATTTCTTCCATTGTATATAGTTTTCCGTCCTCAAATTACTTGTGGCCGTTATTTTAAAGCCAAAATATTTACGTAGATTAAAAAAATAATGTATATAAAAGTAAGTAAACCACCGCTTTTTATTCTTCGCCCAAGCGTTTGCAACACTTCAAGACACGTTAACCTTTCCCGTACGTCGCCTAAAAATTTTGCGCGCTGTACTTCGTGGGTGTGCAGAAACCCATGCTTTCTAAGAAGGAAAACCCCTCGCCGTACGCCGTGGGTGTACAGTAACCCATGGTTTTTGTATAGGAGCTAACCCCTCGCCGTACGCTGTGGGTGTACAGTAACCCATGTTTTTTGTGTAGGAACTAACCCCTCGCCGTACGCCGTGGGTGTACAGTAACCCATGGTTTTTGTGTAGGAACTAACCCCTCGCCGTACGCCGTGGGTGTACAGTAACCCATGATTTTTTTTCGAGAAGTAAGACCTTGCCGTACGTCATGCAAATTTGACTTCTATGAGATGAGAGTCTTGCTACTTGCGTCAAACGGTTGTTCGTTGTTGTTGTTTCTCATGAATAACTGTGCACAGGCGGCCACATGAATGTGCGTTTATCTCTGTGTGTGCATGTGAGCATTATTGCATGTTTGTGCGAGAGAGAAAGAGAAAGAGAAGAGAGAGGAGAGAGAGAGAGAGAGAGAGAGAGAGAGAGAGAAAGTGTGTGTGTGTGTATGTGCATGCATGGAAAGACATATATATATATATCGGAACCCGGAACTTCTGTAGCAACATGTTTTTGCCATCATTTGCTGTGGATTCTGAACTCTCCTCCTGTAGCAACATGTTTTCACCATCGTTTGTTGTGGAGCCTGATACTTCTCATGTAAAGACACACTTTCGCTGTCATTTGTTTGTGGAATTCGGAATATTTTTTTCCTGTAACAACATGTTTTCGCCATCATTTGCTGTGGATCGTGATACTTCTCCTGTAACAACATGTTTTCTCTCCGTCATTTTGCAGCAGAGCCTGAATACTTTCTGAAACAAAATGTTTTCATCGTCATTATGTTGTGGAGGCCGAATACTTCTGTAACATGATTTGGCCATCATTTTGTCACGAAGCCTGATTACTTCTCCTGTAACAACATGCTTCACCATCATTTTGTGGGCGAGTCTGATTGCTTCTCCGTCCTGGATGACCTGAACGACGTGTTTATAACCCCCCCCCCTTCCCCACCCTCTTTTCTTTTATTATTTTTTTTCCTTGGTGTAGGGAGTGAGGTTAGGGTGGGGTGGGGAGGCTATCCTGAAAACAGACACATATTAATAAAGTTATGAGAATGATTTAACAAAACAATCTCACTGTCTCTCTGTCTCTGTCTCTCTCTCCCTCTCTCTCCCAAACACACACACACACCACACACGCACGCACGCTCGCACGCACGCACGCACGCACGCACGCACACACACACACACACACACACACACACACACACACTTCATGTAAGGTCAATGACCTCCTTGATCTACAGACTAAACTTAATGGTTTTAAAACAAAATTTACAAATGACATAAAATACAGCTGTGGCGAAAAAGATACCAAATATGCAGAAACTACTAAGATGTGAACGTTTCTTTAAAAAAAAAGAACTTTTCTTGCTTTAGCTGAATCTTCCTGGATGAAATTTTAAGTAAGTCCTCAATACTATGTGACAATGACATTGACTCGGCGTCCGAGTTTTACATACCTGTAAAGAGATGCAGATGTTGTATCTTTATTGGATGCTACTTGGTATGTTTTTAGTGCTGCTGCCTTCTTCTATTTTGTGTGTCTAGACCACATAACGTGAATAGACATTAAATTGAAGACTACGCGCTCACACACACACACACACATACGAGCGCATGCACTCGCACGCGCGCTGCGCACGCACGCACACACACACCACACACACACACACACACACCACACACACACACACACACACACACATACATGCACGTACACACACACACGCACGCACGCACGCACGCACACACACACACACACACACACACACACACACACACACACACACACACACAGAGCTTCCATCCATCGAAGTACTACCTGTGACACGTCTGTCGATTTACGTATCATTCTAGTACGTACTTTGTTTTATATTACGTCATAGTGAAATATTTACGTCTCTTCCCTCACTACCTTACCTGCTGGCACTCAGGGAGGATGTCATGTGCTGACGAAGGCAAATAAAGCCGAAAATTTCATTTATAACCACAACAGCTTGTTGTTCTTGTGTCTTTTTTCTTTTGGATATATATATATATATAAAGACAAAGACACCCCCAATTGAGAGAGTCCTTGAAGTGGTGAGACACATTTTACAAAACAACGTGTTCCACTTTGAGGACATCATCTATAAACAAGAATTCGGGACAGCAATGGGAACCCCTATGGCCCCCACCGTGGCAACATCTCATGGGATGGTTAGAGGACAGCCTGCTCACTCAGAGCCCCATCATCGTCGACAGCTGCTTCTGGAAACTGTTCATAGATGACATTTTTCTATTGTGGACCAAAACTCAGGAGGAACTTGATCAGTTCATTGAATTCATCAACACTTTCCATCCCACTGTCAAGTTCACCTATCAGTCATCACCTGTCTCCATCCCCTTCCTGGACATCAACATCATCCTCAAGAAGGCTTCCTCCATACAGATCTTTTCTCAAAACCAACAGACGCCCATGCATACCTACATGCTTCCTCTCTTGTCATCCCAAGTATGCAAAAACAACATACCATTCAGCCAGATGCTACGCGCTCGCAGGTTATGCTCGACAGACGAAGCCTTCACCCTTCGCTGCCAAGAGATCGCCAAGCACTTTCAACGTAGAGGGTACAGTACCTACACCATCCAGAAAGCCATGGAAAGAGTCAGCAGCATCCCACGTAATGAGACCCTCGAATACAGCCCCAAACTCCCAAGAAGAGGGTCCCATTCATCATAACTCACAACCCTGCCACCCTCCTCTACGTCAGTGGCTGCAACAACAGCAACCAGCTTTACATGAAAGCAACAAGATGAAACAAGCCATGCCAGAGCTCCCCATAGTAGGAGAAAGAAATTCAGTCTACGAAACATCCTGATGCCTTCCATGCTTCCTCCACAAGAACCATCCACTGACAACCCTGGAAGCCACAGATGTATTCGAAAACGCTGTGTCACTGTAAGGAGCATGTAGTAGAGACATGTCAGTTCACCAGTGATGTATGTGGCGAGACATTCACCATTCGCCATGAGATGTCCTGCAGCACAAGAAACATCCGTGTACCTGCTCTACTGCACCAAATGCAAGGGAGCTCAATACGTAGGAAAACACGCAACTCGCTCAAACAACGCTTTTACTTACATAGGTCACACATCCAGAACAATACAGGCACCCACGTCACACATCATTTCAACATGCACAACCACTCACTTCAAGACATGCGTTGTATGCCAATTGAAAAACAGTACATAGACAGTGACATCATAGAGACCTCAGGGAAAAATTCTGGATTCGTAAACTACAAACAAAGCACCCACAAGGCCTGAACACACATGACTAACTATTAGTGACACGCACCGAGTCCTTGCATTGATAGTGACTCAGTTGTTCCCTCTGGTACAACTAGCAAAGTGAAAACCTGAAGAGAGAGAGAGAGAGAGAGAGAGAGAGAATGAGAGAGACAGAGAAAGAGAAAAGAGAGAGGGGTGGGGACTGTTAGTATATTGGTGGGGGTGGGGAGTGACAAAATAATAACAGGATGGTGTGTTAGACTTTGCATCACTTGGTGATGACATTACTGTCATGATGCAAGTTTTCTTTAGCATCGACCTGATGATGTCACTCCACTTTTGACGTGTCTGTCGTCCTTGAAAAAGAGCAGCCGCTCGAAATATTGATTATATTGTTTACATTGCTTGTTTGCCTTTTACTTCAATTGTCTCTCTCTCTCTCCCTCTCTCTCTCTCTTAAATATATATATAATGTGTTGTGAGTGTTAAAATAGGTTTTTAAAACAGAATCTACAAATTTGTTTCGAGCGCGTTGCGCTGTCATCAGCGCTCGAAACAAATTTGTAGATTCTGTTTTTAAAAACCTATTTAACAAAATGTTGCTCCCCAAGGGGTCAAGCACTATCAAAATCATTTTGGGTATTTTAACTACATTAATATATATATATATATATATAATATATATATATATATATATATATATATAATAATATATAATATATATATATATGAGCTATGCTATATAGTACACGCGCATGGGCCCGCGCGTGTGTGTGTGTGTATTGGTAAAACATTAGAAATACTTGATCCTCTGTCAGTATGACGTTTCCTAGAATGTGCAACATACAAGGCCTACGTGTTTTTTGTTGTTGTTTTTTTTAAAATACGTAATGTTACTTGCATCATTTTGATTATGACGTACATTGCTCACACTTGGCAGTACGCCGCCCCGCAAAAGACAAAGCAAACGGAACTCGGAACTCGGTGGCACCAAATCGTGGGCAGTGAAGGAATTTCTTACCAACGCGACTCTTATCTCTCTGTAGCAAGCACGCGTGACGTCACATCCATAGCGTGTGGCGCGTAAGCTTTGTAAGTATGGTGGCCCCACACCCACGGCGTACGGCGTGCAAGGTTTATTCTTTGGTAGTATGGGTGTTCTCACACCCACGACGTACTGGGACATTAATTGTTTAATTATTCTTTGTTTATGTATAAAACAAAATAATTTTCAGTTGATATGTAGTATAATATATATTAGGGACAAAGTCATGAAATTAAGTGGAAGTGCTTCAAAATACTAGAGTTACAGAGCAAAAAACACGTTGTCTGGTGATTTCACACCCACGGAGTACGGGAAAGGTTAACCTTACAAATAACGCCTGCTAATATTTTAGCTTTTTCTGAATTACTACAGTCAATGTTCATCACATTGATTGCTTCGTTAAATAGTTCACTATGAATTTTTTATTAAATTGTTTACATCATCTCAAACCCAAATTCACATAAAATCAATGTTTAACACTTTCATTGTTTCGTCAAATAGTTCATTACAATTCTTTAAATCAGATTCACTAAGTTTGGCAGCCATTTTAAATCTAAATAAATAAAAAATAATTGTAAATTCAGCTGTTTTTCATAGTTCACCTTTCTAATTAGTAAAAACTGTTCAGGTTAAAGGTAACAGTTACTCCTTCAAGATCATCAGACACATGCAAGTCAGCATCTTCAGGGCAATATTATCAAGTAAGATGGCAAAAAACTTTAATAATTGGTTTAGGACAAGGCTCATGAGATTTTTACTAATGGCTTCCATTACGCTTTCTCGTATAGTTAAACTTTCAAAAAGTTCTGTTATAAATTCATCAAACACGGTCTTAACTCTCTTCTTATATCAACTCCTGCACTAATCGCCCACCCAAAATCATCAAATATTTCTTTAAGCGTTATAACTACGTGGGGGTTCATTTTTTAAAAGCCAGATTAAAATCATAAATACAAAATTAAGTAAGTAAGTAAGGCCGCTCCTCTTCAGTGAGCATTTGTTGTTGTTAGTCGTAAAATTGATCTTCATTAAAGCAAATAGTTACTCCTTCGGGACCAGTAGAAACAGTTAGATTAGCATCTTCAGAAGCTAATATAATCAACTAAAATGGCAAATAATTTTATAATTGGTTGGGCCAAGAATCTGGTATTTTACTTATAGCCCGCTTAACGCTTTCTCGCATGTCTATGCGATTAAAAAGATCAGTTAATTAATTCTTCAAACCTGTTCTTTAACTGATCTTTATCGCCTCCCCTCTCCCAATCCAACTCATAAAGTATATTAATAAGCTCTGTAGCTAGTTCGGTCTTCATTTTAACCCCAAATAAAATCATAAATTAAAAATTAATTAGTTTCTCTCTCCCTCATTCACTCCCACATCTCTCTCTCCCCCCTCATTCGCTCCCACATCTCTGTCTGTCTGTCTGTTTACTTCTTTGTCTGTCTGCCTGTCTCCACCTCTCTCTCATTCACACACACATACACACACGGGCACACACAAACAACAAACAAACAAACACACAATAGATAGGGAAGTGCCTGCAGGGAAATTTGAAGAGGGCTTTTTGTGGTTCGCACTTAACGACGTAAATTCGAGACAGCCTCCCAAAAGCACTTAGCAGAATCCTGAATCAATAATCACAGATCGTTTCAGTTCTATTGGCGACCACCTGAAAGGCAGCCTTTGTAAGTGAAGCAGGGCGCAGGCGCAGCGAAGGGAAAACTGCACACACGATCAATAGCTTGGCGGTTTTGCAAAACCGCTAGCCCCACGTCATGCGTTTGTGGCGTTCACTGAGAGGCTTGGAGGGTAGTTGTCGGAGGTAGACTGAGAGGCTTTTTCCAATAGTCTCCAAATCCAGGGGCTTGCAGCATGGTTTGAATTTGTTTTAACTTGCTGAAAATAAAGCTGAAGGGGAGGCCAACAGTGTAAAACTGAGGATACCCAAAAAGCACTTTTGAAACAGCACGCAATTTGCGAGCATGATCATCAGAATATCCACATTTCTCTTTAAGCCATTAAGCTTGTTAAAAAGTAGAAGCTTGATCCATGTCAGGTAGAATTAAAGTTGATGGCTGTGTTGAGAAATCTAATAGATTTTGATGAGCACCTTGCGATTCCAGAAGTTCACTCTCTAATTCTAAAGAAATGCTGTCTTGAGACAAATATTTCTGATAAAAATCACTTCCCTCACACGTCTAAACAACGCAGTCTCTCAAACACGTCCGTACGCCACGGCTCCCAACTGTAAAATGGCAGTAGCTCTGCTAGCTGGTAGCAACACAAAGCTTCCCCGGCCAAAATGACGTCATACTCCCTGCACGCGCGATGGGCGAGCTCCTGTGCAGTGGAGCATGCAAGAAACAATGGCGGCGTTCAATATTAATTGCAGCCAGTCTGGCAGGCCGGCAGGTTGTGAACAAACAGGACTGCTAAACCATATACATTTTTAGTTCATTTTATGTGTCTGGGAGAGAAGGTAAATATGTTTGTTCACGATCGCCCATGTTATTCTGCACGAAAACCCCCGTTTCAATTTGCTAATTTTGTCAATATTTAGAGGTTTTGAGGTGTTAATTTTTTTGTGAAACAGGTGTTAATTTTGGTCAAAACTGATATGTGATGGACGTGATTTGTATGTGAAAAAGGGGTTTTCAGCCAGAATCACATGGGTGGTCGTGAACGAACATATTTACATTCTCTGTATATGTTTCTGTATGATGTGTGCAAATTTACACAAGCATGCAACAGGCTTTGTTTGTTTAGACCTATCTGTCTGTGGTTCAGTTTATCAATGTTTAATCACGTGACAGTTATTTCTTTGTCGTATGATGCCGTGTGCACACATAATTAGCATGTGTGTAACTGGTATTTGATTTTTTTTCGGCGTGTCTATCCTGTCAGTTTATCATTGTTTATCATTCACGCCGTCATGAGACAGTGTATGATGCTGTGTGCACATCATTATCATTTACACTGTCATGAGACAGTGTATGATGCTGTGTGCACACAATCATTATCATTTACACTGTCATGAGACAGTGTATGATGCTGTGTGCACACATCATTATCATTTACACTGTCATGAGACAGTGTATGATGCTGTGTGCACACATCAATATCATTTACACTGTCATGAGGCAGTTGTTTATTTGTTTGGCATATGCTGGTGTATATTACCATGTGTAAATATTATTACATGTCACAGGTATCTATTCGTTTAGGCCTCTCTGTCATGTTATTTTATCCTTGTTTATCATCAGTACAGTCATGTGACAGGTGTTTTATTTGTTCAGGCCTCTCTACCGTGTTAGCTTATCATTGTTTATCATTTACATATCATTTACATAACCATGTGACATGTGTTATTTGTTAAGGCGTCTCCGCTGTTTAGTTTATCCTTGTACAAGTATCTATTTGTTTATAACTATTTATCGTGATAGTTTCACATTGCTTATCATTTACGCAATCATGTCACAGGTGTTTTTTTTCTTCTAAGCCAGTCTATCGTGTTAGTTTATCATTTTCTTTTTTTTAATCATTTACCAACCATGTAACAGCTGTTTCAGGCCTATATGTCTAGTCCTATCGTGCTAGTTTATCATTGTCTATCATTCACACTATCATGTGGCAGCTGTTTTCTATGTCTAGTCCTATCGTGCTAGTTTATCATTGTCTATCATTCACACTATCATGTGGCAGCTGTTTTCTATGTCTAGTCCTATCGTGCTGCTTTATCATTGTCTATCATTCACACTATCATGTGGCAGCTGTTTTTCTATGTCTAGTTCTATCGTGCTAGTTTATCATTATTATCATTCACACTATCATGTGGCAGCTGTTTGTCTAGGCTCGTCAATTGTTTTAGTTCATCCTTGTTTATCATTGACAGTCATGTGACAGACGTTTATTTGTTCGGGTCTGTCCATCTCTGTTACAGTTTATCGTTATCATTCACATAGTTATGTGACAGATGTTTACTTGTTCAGGTCTGTCTGTGTTATAGTTCATCGTTGTTGATCATTTACATAGTCATGTGACAGATGTTTATCTGTTCAGGTCTGTCTATCTGTGTTACAGTCTATCGTTGTTTCTGTTGGCTGTCAGGATGTCCACTACCAGTAGTACCCCTTTGGCTGCTCTCCTCTGCTCTGGTCCCGCTATGAGGATAGTGACGTCACCATGCAACACTGCCATCTACACTCAGGTGAGATAGAAGTCCTTACATCATTCCTGTCATTGTAATGTATGGTCATGTATCAGTCTACCGCGGTCGGCGGTCCCAAACGTAGCAAGTCTTTGGTGAAATTTCCCTCTCTGACAGGAAATCAAAATGCGTTCTATCCGTTTAGGTGACCCCAAATAAGGACATTACTTTTTGTGTGTGCTGTCTCATCTTCAGAGCCACTCCAATCGCATTGTACCGACGCCGCTCGTTCTGTTTCTCTATCCACAGCCACAGCCTGGCTTGTCCGGCCACAATCGCATTGTACTGACGCCGCTCGTTCTGGTTCTCTATCCACAGCCACAGCCGCCTGGCTTGTCCGGCCACAATCACATTGTACTGACGCCGCTCGTTCTGGTTCTCTATCCACAGCCACAGCCGGCCTGGCTTGTCCGGCCACAATCGCATTGTACTGACGCCGCTCGTTCTGGTTCTCTATCCACAGCCACAGCCTGGCTTGTCCGGCACAATCGCATTGTACTGACGCCGCCGTTCTGGTTCTCTATCCACAGCCACAGCCTGGCTTGTCCGGCCACAATCGCATGTACTGACGCCGCCGTTCTGGTTCTCTATCCACAGCCACAGCCGGCCTGGCTTGTCCGGCCACAATCGCATTGTACTGACGCCGCCTCGTTCTGGTTCTTTATCCACAGCCACAGCCTGGCTTGTCCGGCCACAGCCGCGGCGCAGAAGCAATCAAAGTCAGACCGTCATAAGTAACCCACCAGAAAACGCACTGCACTGCTGCTGACACAAGCCCCTACTGACGAGAATAAAGTTAAGTCACGGAGCCAGCGTGATTGAGCTTTCCGTCTGGAGGACGGCACTAACGTTCGTCCAGCGAATGCCCATGAATTCGTGGTCACCGGTGATCCCGATAGTACCGCACCGCGGGCATGAACACAGAAAGGAAATGGAAACACAGGTCTCCATTAAAGCAGAGCATGATGGGTCACACAAGTTGTTACTTGTTTGATATGTTGATCGATGAGACGAGAAAATGACAATGATGAAAAACAGCTGCCCCCCCCCCCCCCCCCCCCCCCCCCCCCCCCCCCCCATTATATTCGTTCCAAAAACAGCGCTTCATAATTTCAAACACTGTTATCAATATTCTAGCATGCTTTTTGCTTCTTGAAATTTCTCTTATAGGGGAAACAAACTTTCATCTGTCTCATACAAACCGTTGTTCTACAGTTTATACATGTATGAAAAATGAATACATTAGATCTCTTGCTTATTATTGTTTTGATTTTGCTTTGAATTCAGAACTGAGTTTCGATGTCCAGCAATCACACGTGTCATCAGTTGTCTCCTGGTCATCACTACTGCAGGATGTAAGTTGGTCATCACTATGCTACAGTGTGAAACACTATAGTCATAGTGTGTGTGTGTGTGTGGTGTGTGTGTGTGTGTGTGTGTGCGTGCGTGTGTGTGTGCGTGTGCGTGTGTGTGTGTGTGCATCTTCATCAGTCCCACTTGCCAAATTTGTGAACATATGAAAACTGCACAGAACATTGTCCACGTCTGCACTATTGACAATTTCAACGTAACACTGAACAGCTCAGTTATTAGTGATCCACTTTACACAAGACTCGCCATTACACATGTCTATGTTGCAGTGCAACTACCCAACATTTTCAAGATTCTCAAGTCACGGAACTGCGAGAGGGAGAGTGTTCTCAGCACCGCCATCTTGCTGCATTCCTCCTCCGCCAACGTTGCTTACTGCATCAACCGCAATTTACCTCTCAGGTAGGTCATGTACTCAAGTCATCTACAGACCTTAAATACCTGTGCTGATCTGGTAAAGCACATGCACAACTTGTCCTCTTGCTTCTTCATTCTTCCTGCCCTTCATGAGGATATTACCTCTGCATGTGCAGCCATGTCCTGGGTAGTAAGTCCACAATAAATTGGCCGTCAATAACAGCTTACAATGAGGCCAATAGCCCAGTGGAGACTCCACTGCGTTTCAATCTCTTGAATGGGTATTATACAGTGGTTGTTCTAATATCAACTTCATCTAGTATCAGTGCTTGAACGCACAGTCAGAGCCAGTCAATATCCTGTTTGGAGTAAAGAACGTCTTTGTAAATTCTCTAAAAGTTTGATATTGAAGTCATCAGAGGCAACATACCGAGAGGATATATATTCATCCTGGATTCACCATCGGAGCGGATGATGAATTAGTGGTAGTGGTCCTCTTCTGTACCTGTGTTCTACTGCTAGGCCGGTGTTCAGAAAGCCCTTCGGAGTTTGATCTAACTGATCACCCAACACAAAAACTGGCATTCTTGCTGTCAACCTTAACGGGGCGTCGTTCTGGCTGTACCAGTGTAGTTTTAAGATAGGACCTCTCCTCCCCAACTTTTGGCATGGTTGCCCGGTGGTGGCATGAGTGGTGGGTGCCAACATTTGATCAGAATGTAACCTGACCTTTTACCACACTTGTCCTAGCACGGTTACAGCAGATAGTGGAGGAACAAATGAAGTCTAAGAGTGGCCTGGTTTGACCGAAATTAGTCTGGTAAATGCCGGCATAAAACTATCGGCAGGGAACGAGTCCTCTCCTGTTCTTTCGTCTTCAGTGTGTTCATTTTATTCCTAGTGGTCATCTGCACACCTATTGCAACAAAATGATTGCACTAAAGCGTAATGAAATACTCATTCAACCGACTCTTGACCAATGGCATGACCGATCCAAGAACCTCCCTTTTGTGCAGCACGTGTGCCGAGAGTGTGCCCCTGATGGCCAATACATCACTTGATGTGTCTGCTGCTGCTCAACCCAGGGCCACCAGCGCTAACTGCCTGCCCTTCGCGCTGCTTCTATGTGCTGCCATCTGGCACTGGTGGATGCTGGGGCTGTAGCCGGCACATCGTGTCCACACTGAAGGTTCTCCACCCCTCCACTGACCCTGATGTGAGAGAGCCTCGTTTCACGCAGTATATCTTTTACTCTTGTCACATTCTGCTTCCATACTGACAAGTCCAGCACAGTACTTTTCTTTCTTTTATTCTTTCTTACCTTATCTTTATCTTATCTCCTTTTCTAGTCATTTTCATTCCTGGTTTTCTTACCTTTCACCTGGTTTGGGGGACTTTCTACTCTTCTAACACGTGAAAGAAGTAGCAAGTTCATACATTTCACTCAAAGCCACTCATTTATTTCCATTTACTAAGAGAAGTAAAAAAAGACATAAATTTCATTTCATATATTTATTTTCTGCCAAGGTAAAAGTTTTGCCTGCAATCGGTTTGGTTGTTTGGTCGATTCTGTCTATCTTCAGCAAGATACACAAACAGAACCCATTTTACCGCCACTTGTACAAATAGAGCGGGCCCATGGATGAACCCACTGAACCTCGTGAATCCAACTAGCGATCTGGATCAAAGAGCAGCACAGATCTACTTTCCAAACCCCATTGATGTTTGGTGTAGATCCGCAATAGGACGGCTCTGATCTTGGGTTTGAATCAGTTAGAAAGCAGTTTCAATCCTCACGGAGGGTGTGTATTCTCTTGATGTCCTTCCACCAAATTTACGTTTTTCAATAACACCTGCTGTGTGCACAATTTTGATAAAATTAACATAAGAAGTATAAATAGAAAAAGACCCTTTATTTTTGGCACACTTGGAAACTGATTGTGGTACTTTATAATAAAAAAACCCATTATCTGAGCACGAGGCTTGTTAGTAAAAATTCAGCATTTGAAAGACCCAGAGTGAATACATGTGTGGGTGTGTGTGTGTGTGTGTGTGTGAAACTTCTTAGTGGATGTTTGTGTCATAGAGTATTTTCGTTTTGTTATCCACATCCAGATACCGTCCTGAATGTCAAACTTCACAGCAAGACTTTCCATGCATGTTTGCCATACAACTTCCATTCTATCACTTCATCTGTCGTTTCCAAAATGAACAATAGTCCTAATTCAGGCTTTGCCAGCTACAGTGTCCATTGAAATCTAGAGGGAAAACAAATGCTACATTTTGGAAAAATGGAAGAATCTAACCAAACTTGAATTCCAAGACGCACTCGCATTATCTCTCGGGTCCCTATATTATAGATATCTGCAGTTTGCTTTGCATTTACTGCTTTACCTGCTTTTTGATCTTTCAGCGAGATACAGAAAAAGCCAGTGAACTATTTAATGAGACCCAATGAAAAGAATGTCAACAATGGAGAGTCAATCATTCACACTAAAACTCACATTTCTTTGCAACTGAATCACTCAAAGAGGGGCCTTTGAAACAAGACCTTCCCCCTATCTTTGTATACATATTACAATCCTCAATCAACATGAAAACGTACTAGACAGCACATACTAATGGGTGGAACGGGGCATAATCAAAGAAATCAATCTGCCTCCTGAACTTGCGCAGCTGTGGACGTCTGCTGACATCGTTTTTGACACCTGCGACATGGCCCCTGGGGGTGTTGCATGCACATCCCTTGTTTTTGGAACACTCTCACCCACAAGCCAGACTGTGTATATGGGCACAGAGGCGCAGGCTTTTAAGGGAAGAGAGGAAAAGGAGAGAGATTGAAGCACGTGCATCAGCAAGGGGAGTTTTTTTGAGAGCAGTAGGACTCCGATTGCGATGTAGGAATGGTCAGAATTCGCCAAAGAAGGTTCCCTTGTGGATTTCCTTTAAATGCTGGAACATGAAATTACGTTTCGTTTTGGAGTTATTCAAAGTAACTTGGTGGATACAGGTTTGTTTACACTTATACTTTCGTGCACTCATATTTTCGTGCACCAAGGGCAGCATATGTGCATTTGTTTTCAGTTTAAAACCATATTACATGAAATCGTGTACAAGTTGTGTCATGCGTGCGTGTGTTGTTTGTGAGTGAAAGTTTCTATTGATGGGTAACTTATCACAACAGATTACTCTAAGTGGAGATCACATTTTTTGTGTGTGTGTGCCCAAGTTTTCCACTGAATTGGGCGATTTACCTCAACAGTTTAAAGTGGAAATCATTCGTCTTGTCATGTGATGTGTGTGCATGTACATGTGCGCACGCGGGCAAGTTTCCACTGATTTGAATAACTTTTATCACTAATTACTCTGTGTGAAAGATTCTCTCCGTGTTTCCAAAATTTTGGGGCTTTTTTATCTTTCAGTCAGCAAGTTCCATGCATCTGCTAAGGTGCTTTTTTCTATGGAGTGTTGCTAGGGACAATTCCTGTGTAGTCATGGTTTCTTTCGTGGGTGCAAACTTGCCATTTTGTGAGTATGCACATATGTGGGTGCATTTGTGTATGGAAACTCGTATTCGCAACAACAACAAAAGTGCATGTGTGTGAAACCATGTGTGAGGGAGAAGAATTTTATGTCAAAGGATTTCTAATAAGCATCAAGAAGAGAAGATAAACCAAGTACTAGTCAATTGTCCAAGAAGCGATTGTAAGAAAGGTACAAATAATCACAAACAATGCTACACAACTGTTGTCAATATGCTCTGGTGAACAGCTTGGTGTTTGTAGGGGCTGAATAACTATTGCTATTACAAAAATACAGCTTTATACAGGTATGCTTACAAATTGAATGTACAGCTGACGTTGGTCAGGAATACCCCTGGCTTGAAAAAAAAGCACATGTACACATACAATATATATAACACTATATTAAGTGTGATAAAAATATGCGTTATTGTTGTCATTGAAATGCTTTTATTTTTCTTCTGCTGCCCAAAAAAACCAGCAATAGATTTTTGCAATCATTCTGGCATCTACATCTGTCAATGCTTGTGAATCTTTTCTTTATCTAAAAAAGTAAGATGTTTATCCTTGTTTCCTGGCAATTTCTCTCGAGATCATTTCTTGTATTTTGCTGGACAAAATGCAGGCTGTCTGAATATGTGTGCTCAACAAAAGTGAAAGTATCATGCCTTGGTTTATCTACAAGAACTTAATATCAACAGTACAATTCTAAGTTGGTAAGTTGTTAAAAATAGAAAGAGGAAAACAAATTTGAATGTTAAAAATCAAGGTCCAATGCACAATGAATGCATTAAAAATTGTTGCATATCAATCCCATTTGCCGCTGCTATCCATGGGATAAACCCAGAGAGACAGTTATTAGATACAATTAATCAATTCATCATCGTCCATTAAATGAAAAGAGAGTTAAAATAAAAACCCAGCAGTTCATCAGGGCATTACATTCGAAGATAGAAATCAAAGGTAAACAAGTAACACCAATTTTCTCCCATGGCCTTTCCAAATTTGTTTTTCATGTCAGGACATTTTGGGTGAGATTCTAAAAATACAGCACCATCAGAGCCTACCTACTCCTATTGTCTTGGGTTCTTTCCAGAAAAAATCTGCACTACATCTGCCAAGTATTCATCATAAAACACACCCTTTAACATTTACATAATTTTATTTCTTTCATATTCATTAATGTGCACACTGTATTTCAGAAACCTGCATTTGACATAAGTCATTATGAGAATAACAGACACTTCCCAAAATTTGTTGCCTGTGTGTCACTGTCTGCATGATTGGTAATTTCTTCTGTTCCCTCTGAAATGCTGAGCATTTTAAAACGATTTTTCATTCATTGACAAAGTCTTTGGCCAATTTTTGTTCTGCTGCATATACGAATCAATATAACACTTTTTTTTTTTTTTACATGTTTCTAACCTATTTGAGCTACATACACTTATCAATACAAATTATTTTTTTTACATGTCTCCAACATATTTGTGCTGCATATGCAAACTATATAACGCTTATTTGTATATGTTTCTAATGTATTTTGTGCTGTATACACAAATCAATTATTCTTTTCATGCATGCTGAAACTTACTGTGGTTGTTCCGTAGATGAACCATTTCTTGAGCTTGAATCTTGTATTAAATCAGTCTTTGAAACACTCGATGGAATACAAGTACATTGTGTGCATGTGTTGTGTGTGTGTGAGTGTGCGCGCGTACACATGGGTAAATATGATAAAACTTCTCTGTATGGAGGTTTTGTGGTTATGTGTAATTTTCATTTTGATTCACCAAACCAATTAGTCCCTTAACGTAAAACCTGTCTGCAACTTTTTCTGATTATCATGGATTTTTGCCAAATCACTTTCATTCTGATTCACTTTCAATTCCGAACTGACAACGGGGGTTAACATAAACTTTTTTTCCCACTTGCCCATTCGGGCAAGTGAAAGTCACTTCCCCAAGCTTACTTTCAACTTGCCCGAAATCTGCATGTTAAGCTACTCCCTCCATGCAAAAAATATCACAAACACATCTTACCTGAGTCATTGGCTAGCTTCTGGTTCACTTGTTCATGCATGAATGACAGGCTTCCTTTTGTCTTATAATTCTAATTCACTAGTGAAACACAGGGAAATGTCACAAACTTTTCTAAACACAAGTACTTGCCTTTTGTTCTTCTCCCCATATCCTTGTCTTGCTTTTTTTTTCCTTCTTCAAACCCTTCCCCACTGTCTCTAATGTAAATTTCTTTAGTTTAAAACACACAGGGAATCCCACAAACTTGTTCCTCTACACAAGTACTTCTTGGCTTGCCTTCTTCAGCCCTTCCCCCAACTATCTCTAATGTTAATCCACCATCAACACACAGGGAAATGTCACAAACTTTTCTCATCACAATAGTCCTTGGCTTGCCTTTATCCCCATATCCACAAGAGTCACAGTCCACACACACACAAACACACACACACGCACATCAGGTCAGCCTTCAGGCTGACCTTTCAAGAAATTTAAACTTTTGGCTTTTCTGTGTCTCTGGCCTCATTCCACCATCTTTCCAAAGCTCTGGCTCCATCAAGTCCTTCCACATTGGCCCCTCAAGACTCAGGGCAACAGTTTTGACAGCTTTTCAACTGTCAGGGTGCTTCTCCAGTCATTTTTATCCTTTTCATGGCAGAGAACCATCTCTCAACCACAGCTGTTGACATTGGGAAGCACATGGCTTTATATTATGCGTGCCATGGCAATGCCTAAAAGTCTTCTTGAATGATCGACAATGGGCTGCAGTATTATCATGACTCAAACTACAGGCTGAGGAAAAAAGTCAAACCACAAAACGGATTTTGAACAAGTACAAGGCTGAAGGCAGTCAACCACTCCTTGTAAAAACCTGGGAAAAACCGCATGACACCAGTTGACAGAATGCCATCTCCTCAAATGCCATCCCCCAGCGCCGCCCATCTTTCCTACAACAAGTAATCACACGTCCTTACACCACTTTGAATTTGAATGCCCTGTGAAAGTGGGGGGGGGGCTATCAGATACATCCATTGAAAAACACACCGGGTCATGCCCCCACGCAGAAACCCAGGCACCAATTTTCAGAAGAAATCATCGTTCCCTGCGACGGAACCAAACCATCATCATCCACACTGATCGAGCTTAGACATCCATTCTGATCGCTGAGCCTTTCTCTTGGCCCTATGACTAGATCAGACAAAGAACGAACATGCGTCAGCCACATGTGCTTCGCGGCATGACCTTAAACTTGGCTTGCTTTCCATAAATTGCAGCCAATGAGAAGATGCGTCTTCTGCTGCTGCAGTGTAACTGTCTGTGGCAACACGCATAGCCAGCATGGTCTAAACTTATGTTGTCTCCTCAAACTGGTCAAACTTTGGTCTAAGCTTTCGGCGTGTTGACAAGTAGGCTTAAAAAGCGTTCGTGCAATAAAAAATAATAGTTGGTTGTCAAAATTTTCACTTGCCCGTCAGGCACTTCAAAATAGCTTGGCTTGCCCGACACAGGAGTTCACTTGCCCCGGGCCGTCGGCAATGGTTACTGTTAACCCCTGGACAATATCCCTATCAAGCTTTGGAAAACCCCAATACCCATTTTAAACCAAGAGGGAAAAAATAGCATGCATTTTGAAAAAAGGAGAATCTAGCCATTCATGTTCCTTTTTTTTTTTTTTTTTTTTTTTGCTGTCCCCAAACCCCTGTGCCATCCCAGAGGCAGTGCACCCACGCCGCTCATTCCGACACCCTGTCCCACAGCCACAGCCCAGTCGGCCCCGCTGCAGCCCCGGCACCGGCAATCAATGTCAAGGCAACCCACCGGAGGAGACACTGCACCAGTGCCGAGTCACTTCGGTGGTGTTCAGTGGCGCCGTTCTGATCTAACATATGCACGACACCACCTACTAAGCCCCCTACTGACGACAATAATTTCTTAGTTTTCGAGCCGGAATGAATGAGCCCCTCCCTCCGGAGGGCGCCACCAAGTCCGCCAACAACAGCCCCCCTGGACCCGCGAAACCGGGGATCCCAACCGAACCAAACCAAGGCCACAGACGTGGAGAGGGCATCGAAACCCGAGGTCACATGAGAGCAGGGCATGAAGGGCCACAGAACTTGACATTTTTTTTAATGCTGAATCGATGAGAATAAGGAAGATTAAGAAGATGCTATGGATTTCCATTCATCTGGACTACATGACAGGCTGTTCTCTATGCTTCCTTTCATAATATTTGAACGATGAACTTGATAAGTGCCCTGTCGGTAGGTGTGTGTGTGTGTGTGTGTGTGTGTGGTGTGTGTTTTGTGTGTGTGTTGTGTGTGAACACATGTTTGTGGCGAGTGTTTTTGAGTGTGTTGAGCGCAATGATTGATCCCAAGCATTGCGCTATATAAAATCCATACATTATTATTAAATTTTATAAAAATATCCGGGGTCAACCCCGCCTGAGAGATACAGGCACCTGCAATGTTGGCCAGGAATTGAGCAACACTCTCAGAAACGCATCCATTAAGTGGATGAAACTCGACGGTGGTCCCAGTCCCAACTGAGTCCGCAGCAAACTCAACTCTGGGTAGGAGCCGGTCGGGGGAGAAAAACACACATGACTCTGATGGATTCAAACCCACGACCTCCCAGCGGGAGTCCGCGACGCTAACCACTTTGCCACGGCGGCTGATGCCATTCATGTTTCCTTGACTGAACTCCATTCTCCTCTGTCCCCCTTTATTAAACATGAGAAATGTAACAGGAATCTGCAGTTTGCTTTTGCTTTGCATTTATTGTCTTTTCAGTTGGGCATTAAAACTCGCACGCACGCATAAAACGGCCAAAGGTGCAGCATACCTTGATGATGAACACAATGAAGGGTTGTCACCGGGTGAATTTGTCTGTGTTCCGAAAACTGGGATTTTCTCTGGAAACAAACAAAATAACAAATTTGATTAACATTCAAGACAAAAAAAATCCCCAAAAAAAAAACCTCCAAAAAACCGTTTACATCAAATAGGCAAAGCTACAATACCACAATTTCAGTCAAATCAATCAATCTTTATCATCAAACTACAATTTTCTAAGAGTAAAACTACAAGCTACTCAACTTTATTTTACTATCTCTATTAAAAAATACTGAAGTATTCCCACTTTATACACTCATGAACTGTTGTTTTCAGTGAGATTTGTATTGCAGCATTACTGTGGCTTTTTGTAAGATAATCATGCTTATGCTCTCTATCACATCAGTTATTTCCAGGTGATGGCAATACAGTACATTATCACAATTATGAGTACATTATCACAGTCTTATCTTTCTAACAGACCTAATTTTCTAACACGACAGAGACAACAGTTCACATGAATAGGAAATTTTTTTTCTAAATTACGTTTAATCTAACATACTTTCCGTGGCTCACTAAAGCAAATAAGCGGGAGCAATTTGCTATCCCTGCCTCGTATACAATTTAAAATCCGTACGGACAACAAAACCCTTGAAAGGCCTCGTGCCCCTTTCGCATGCTCAGAACCATTTCCCCTTTTCGAGGTATATCAAACCCGACTGAGAACCCTGATGGAACCAGGAAGGCGGGGGGGTAGGGAGGGCCTCTGCGTGACCACGGTAAGATGTTAGATTAAACGTAATTTTAGAATAAAATTTTTTTTAATTACACATACTATACCGTGGCTCACTAAGCAGAGTCGCACTACCGGAAGGAGGGCTCACCTGGTTTTTTTTTTTTTTTTTTTTTTTTTACCGAGGCAGTGCACCCACGCCGCTCATTCCGACACCCCGTCCACAGCCACAGCCCGGTCGGCCCCGCCACAGCCACGGCACCGGCAATCCACAGGGAGCAGTCAATGTCAAGTCGTCAAGAGGCAACCCACAGGAGGAGACACTGCACTGCTGCCGAGTCACTTCGGTGGTGTTCAGTGACGCCTGTTCTGATCTAACATACGCAGGACACCATCTACTAAGCCCCTACTGACGACAATAATTGCTTAGTCGCGGAGCCGGCGTGAGTGAGCTCTCCCTCCGGAGGGCGCCACCACGTCCGTCCAACGACAGCCCCCATGGACTCGCCGATACCGGTGACCCCGACGGAACCAAACCAAGGCCACAGACGTGGAGAGGACATCGAAACTGAGGTCACCATGAGAGCAGGGCATGAAGGGCCACAGAATTTGGGACCTCTTTTTTTTTATGCTGATCGATGAGAATGAGGATGATTAAGATGATGCTACGGATTTCCATTTCGGTCTGAGACTACATGACAGGGCTGTACTCTACGCTTCCTTTCAGAATATATCCTGGCATCAACCAGGCCCGAGAGATACAGGCACCTGCAGTGTTGGTCAGGAAATTTGAGCAACACTCTCAGAAACGCATCCATTAAGTGGATGAAACTCGACTGTGTGGTCCCAGTCCTTCCCAACTGAGTCCGCAGCAACTCAACTCTGGGTAGGAGCCGGTCGGGGCAGAAAAACCCACATGACTTCTGATGGGATTCGAACCCACGACCTCCCAGCCGGAGTCCGCGACGCTAACCACTTCGCCACGGCGGCTGGTTAGGGCTCACCTGGTTACCGCCTGGAGGAGCGAGAAGAGCCGGAGCGTGTGGCGGAGATGGAGTGTTGGGCCACCACAGCTGATGCGATGCCCCTAGACCCATCATCGCGCAGACGAGAAACGTCGCGCAGGTAGAATTGGATGAAGGTGCCAGGGGAACGCCAATATGCGGCATCTAACACACTCTGAATGCTGGCATTATGAGCTACTGCCAGCGAAGACGCCCATGCCCTAATCTCATGAGGTCTTGGTGAGAAAACAGCCAAATCCCCTTCAGGTCTCGCGTACGCAGCTTTAATGACTTCTCTCAGCCATCGAGAGATGAAGAGCGCCTGATGTCCTCCTTATAACCTTCGTTGTAAGAGAGAAACAGGTGGCGCTGCTTGGAGCGAGAAGATTTCGTGCGTTTCCTATACTCCCGCAGAGCGCGCACCGGACAGAGAGTGCGGTCTTCGTCGTCTGGGGCGAGAATAGAAGTGAGAGGAAGAATGGAGATAGTCGGGAAGAACCTGGCAACTGGTTTTTTCGCTAAAAATTCTGGGAGGAGGCGAAGAGATATCGAGCCATCCGCTTCGGAGGCGACGTCCCCAGGCAGGCCACTAAGGGCGTGGACTTCACTGCAGCGCCTCCCTGAGGCCAGGAAACGAGAAAGGCTGTTTTGAAGGAAAGGAATTTCAGAGAACACTCCCGGATGGGCTCGTAAGGGGGGAGCCTGAGGGAGGAGAGGACTAAGAAAAGATCCCACGCCGGGTACGGCGGGGGCATCGGGCCTCCTGTAGGGCTGCTCCTCCCACCAGATCCCGCAGAAGAGGGTCGTCCACGAAGGAGGGGCTTTTACTGGCGGATAGTGGTGGAAATAGCCGCCCTGTGAACCTTAACAGAGGAGGCTGAAAGTTTTTTCTCCGATGAAAGAAAAGCTAGGGAGTTCGCCAATTGGCATTGAGAGGGAGAATGAGGTGATTACTGCGTGGTTGGAGCACCAAGAGAGCCAGATAAGATAAGATAAGATAATGTTGCTTATAGCCCAGCCGACCGCAAAGGGCCATATCAGGGCTGTCACCACGTTAAAATCAACTCACCAGTCATATAAAAAAAAAAAATTAAAAAAAACAAACACCCTTCATACATCTCATTTAAATGACATCGTCTACAAACGCACCAGAAACTTTGTTAAAAATCTTTCTTCCGTAAAATCTTAAATCAATGAAAAATGTTAATCTCTCTCAAAAACTCAAGGATCACATCAGGCGGGACATCCCTGAACAGGATCTTCATGGACTCCGCTGTAAAATGTTTGTGTCTCACATTGTGCAAGTAAGATAGATAAAGATAATGTTGCTTATAGCCCAGCCGACCGCAGAGGGCCACATCAGGGCTGTCACCACGTTAAAATCAACTCACCAGTCATTTAAAAAAAAAAAAAAAAAAAAAAAAAAAAAAACCTTTCACACAACTCGTTAAATGACATCGCTACAAACGAACCAGAAACTTTGTTAAAAATCTTTCTTCCGTAAAATCTCAAATCAGATGAAAAATGTTAATTTCTCGCAAAAACCCAAGGATCACGTCAGGGGGGACATCCCTGAACAGGGTCTTCATGGACTCCCCTGTAAAATGTTTGTGTCTCACATCGTGCAAGTCCCAACACTCTAAAAGAACATGTTTCATTGTGAGTGGTGCATGACATGGAATGCACCACGGAGCTTCTTCACTCTTTAAAGGTAAGAATGGGTAAATACGAAAGGCCGGGGGCGCCGGCACAGAAACCGTTTTCCCCCTTT
>CM031613.1:65808954-65845513 GCA_018398815.1 Conus ventricosus
AGTACGAAGCCAGTTATCCCCACACCCAATACTCCCGCAGATAAGAGAACAGTGCGGATCTTAAGGAAGAATTTCAAGCAATCCATCTGTTCTTATTAGAATATAATTTCTTTCTGCATTTAAATGACTGCGTTCTTTTTAGCGCTGTTTTTTCTTCAATGTTTATCTGAAGCATCACAAACCATAAAAATGTGGCATTTTTATTGGACCGTTTCCGCTGCTTTCTTTGAATATTTAATTTTTATAACCATCTGCCCTATCCTTTCACCACTTTCCAGACAATCTGTTGTCAAATGTAGATCTAAAATCCGCCCAGCCCAATATATGGTTATTAATAGTCTTCAAGTCTTACATCATAAAGCGAAGCTTTTTTACATACAACGATCAAACTGCAGTGATCCCTTTTGCCTACCTCCAGCCAATAACTTTCTTATTTCATTCAAAGAGTTGTGAGGTAAAAGTCCCGCGCCCTGAATACAACTGATCAGACTTGCCATTTATTGCAAAGTCAACCTTCTAATTTTTGAATTATAAAACGCTTCTGATTCTCTCCTTGAAAAGTCTTTTTACTTCAGTAAACAAGAACAAAATTCCTTTTAAAGACTTCAGAGACTGTTTAGATGAATTGTTCCAAAGAGTGGCTCGATGTTTCTATTCCTGTAATGGCGTTGTATAACGTTTTTCATAATAAATAATCGTTTACTTTTATACGGTTAAGAAAGTTTTCTAAGCCAGTTCGGGGTTAGTAACAACATCAAACACAAGAGAGATGTCGGATGACTGTGTATTTACTAAAAGGGTCTTCAGACCAGAACAACAGAATCGCTAGATTAAATGTCAGTTTCATAAGAAAGTTTTTCCTTTAGTGCAACCTTGGTTAAAATGGCATATCGTCTTTAGCAGTTCAAAAATCTAGGAGGATGCAGAAACTGTTGCCAAATGCTTCTGCTACTGCCTCATCTTTAACACCATTCTTTGCTTCCCCCCGCTTTAAGCCTGTGCTTGAGACCGTTTGGCTTTGTATTCCCTGATAAACTTTCTCTTTTCTTTTCTTTTTATTAGGCACCAAAATCAAATAAAGGCAAAAATGTTGCCTCGCCTATACAAAACTTCTCTGCCCTCCGAGCCTAATTGCCATATGATTAACAATAGCCCTGCCTAAATTAGCAACAACAGAAGCATTAGGATCTAACGGTTTAATATCTATTTTGAATGATAGTTTAGCATTAGCCCGGCATTAGAACCTCGCCAGGCGCCACGATCAGAACTAAACTGTTTTAAGTTTGTCCAGGCGACTGTTTGATGGAGTATTTACACTAATTAACTTCTCCTTATACTTTTTACACCATGGGGCCTCCTTCTCTTTCTGTATTGATCGAGGTCACAACCGTATGAGTACAGTTTTTATAAAACAAAAAAGAATATAAATAAAAATATGGAGAAGATTTTGACGCGATTGGATCCTGAAGGTGGGAAGAAGAAGAAGGATAAAGAACTAGTCCCTCATTGCAAGAAGAGCTTGAAGAAGCGGCGGGCCCCATTAATTAAAGGGCCTAAAGGAGAAAGGTCTTCACTCCTTAAGCTCGTCAAGAACTAAAAGGAGCAGTACTTCACTCCCTAAAGCCCTAAAGAACAATTGCGAGAAAGAATTCAATCATATCTATAAAAGCATAGGACGAGAGCTACCAAAGTGGTTGACCGATTCCTAACGCTTTTTGAGGAAGATGGTGGGCATTTGTATATAAGAACCGTGCAGGCGACCCCTTAAAAGTTACTTCGACGCAAAACCCAAACCAAGTTTTTAAAACTTAAGCACAATTAGACGGAAAACTCCCTAAGTGCAAGCCAGAACCACTTAAACCTTTATTAGATCTTAGAGCCGAAGTCGTTAGTTTTGAGTACAGAGCTTTGGGCAAGATTTGCCAGCACAATCTAAAATACAAAACATATCCTCTTCAAGATTTAACTCAAGAAGCAGATAATTCAATTTAAAAGAGCAAGAAGAACTAATAGCAGAAATTGAAACAAGTCTTAATGAGGAGACACAGTTAAAACAATTGACGATTCTCCATTGGCCTATGCGTGAAATCCTGGGCTTAATTAGGCTTTACGAACAATCAGGGCGCACCGCTGTTCAGAGCAAGTTACTTAGTTTTGATTCGCAGGGGGAGTTACAGCTGCAGAGACCAAGCTGTGAATGCAGGATTAGGAAAGGAATGTTTTCTGCAGGCCGCTCCCCACTCAGCCAGCAAGACCGCACTGTATTCCGGCCAACTGATAATCATCGTGCATCGCTGTCCAGGCAGCACATGCGTTCGGCAAGGTTGAGCACCATTACAAATGGGGCAGTAGGGTATGATAATTGTTTATTGACATGAACAAAAAGTAATATAACTGCACTATTGAGATTACTGACTTGCTAATTCCCAACAATTTCTTTTAATACCAAACTCGACTGGGTTAATTTCTTGGTATATAACATAGATGCCGCATGAAGCTTTACGCAGTGTCAGGCAATATTAGACAATGACAACAAACTCAATAATTGTGCAAAAATGACGTCATCACTTTCAGGAAATTAATTTTTTCCATAGATAAGTAGTACACAATTTGATACATGCCTCTGCACAGACTACCAGACAACAAAAATATTGGATTAACAATATGTGTAAAAGCCTTGTTGTATGCCCTTCACTAAGCGTCTCACTAAGGACGGAAATGTAAAGCGTGGGGCGAACTAACAAACCAATGTTGCAAAACTTGGCGAGCTGGATAGAGAAATTGAAGAAGAAAGAATAAACTGCTGTTGCAGATGATAACACTTAGGGCAAAGAAACAAGGCCTAGAAATACAGCAGAAAATACAGATTTAAAGCTACAAAGGTCAGCAAGGTTAGAAGTGCTATCTACTAACAGAGCGCAGCTACATCACAACAAGCAGAGTAAGAGAAACTATAAACAGAATACTTTTAATAAAATTACTAGGGGGGGGGGGGGGGGGGGGGGGGGGGGGGGGGGGGGGGGGGGGGGGGGGGGGGGGGGGGGGGTTGGGGGGGGGGACTACCTAGCAGAAAGAATAAGACACTGTTCAGGGAAGGGATACAATAGTTAGTATATTACCACTGTTGGGTTTGCAAACTCACACCTGTTTACGCTTTAAACAGGTATGCACCAACATGACCAGTAGCTCCTCCAACGCCCAGCATGGTAAAAAAGTTGGATGAAAACAATTGCATCATCTAGCAAACTTATTACAGAAGTTTAGCAAGCCCAAGCGCATGATGCACTGCCTGGCATAATAGGCAGTGATGTTGTTGGGTTTTGTCTACTATAGGCAAAGGTTGCTGGTTATATGGCTGCCATCTGTGGGACGGTTAGGAGTGGCTGCTGCCGATTAATTTTAGTGAAATAAAGTACAGCTAATCCAGTAAAAGTTAAAAACAAACAAGGGCTGTATTTTTCGCTATTATGACTGTCAGCGCGAGGTAGATCAACAAGGCGGCGTGCTTTCTGCTGCTTATCTGCTGTGGGAGCTTTCTGGCTGTGGGCTGATTTCTGGGTGTTTTATAACTGGATCGCTTTCTCAGGGGTAGTACTTTCTTTAAAAGAAGGAGCGGTCTTGTGATTAAGTATTTAATGTCCCTAAGTCTGATCGTCTCCAGCTATGAGATTTCATTGTTATAACTCTGTATCATGCCCAATCTGTAGTCTAGGTCAAAGGTAGCATGTATAATCATACCTACAACAAAGTCAACCTTTGACCTAGTCATGTGCAAGAACGTCTTGAACCTTTGTATGCGGGAAGGCCAATCAACAGCAGAGTTAATAGCATCTTCGCAATTAGCTAGAAAATGTTTTCTAGCACAAACCTGTAGACTGATCTACTATGGCTAAGACTTGGTTTGTGCTGTGGCTCCTAATAGACACCAAACAGCAGTCCGTATGGTGTCGTTAAGTCTTTCCACTCCTTCCGGCATTGTTAGGAGCCTTTACTTTATCTAAAGATAGATGTTGTCCAGGCCATTAGGGTGAATATTGTTCCTATGGACTCCCAATTCGAACTTGTGTTTATGGTAAAAGACGGTGTGGCCTCCGGCCAGTATCATCCAGTCAACACAGTCGCAGGCCTCCAAGGGTGGTACAAGGACTGCTCTAAAGGCAGCGAAGAGCAGTGCTTCTTCTCAGGACCGCCCCTTCAAACCTTCGGGTGTTTTTCTTTTTCTTTCTTTTACACCCCAGAAGAGGAGGGGGAGGAAAAGGGGAAACAAATACAATGTCCCTAAACCATGATTGCGGTCTAACGTTGTTTAAAATCAGTTAAGGTTTAATGTTAAAATTCCGTTGCAAATTCTTTCATATGCATTTATTGCCATTGAGCTGTTAAATGATAAAACCGTTGTCCGTTAGGGAGGGGCAATTTTATTTCAGTTAGTATTCCGCCTGTCCAGTAATTAAACATGAAAGTTATAATCCTGACCCTCACTAAAATAATAGATGGTTAAATGGTTGCATATGAAACACCGCAGCCGGTAGTTGCGCAGTAAACGGCAAAATTTAACTTATTCCTGGAAAAAAGCCATAGGGGAGGGATGCCATGCTATGGCACTCTAAACATTCTTTATTGGCGGAATTTAAAATCTAGTTTAGGCGGTTTACAATCTAACTTGGAAGCCGTATAATTCGTCTACTGCAATGGTTAGTAAGCTGAAGTCCAAAGAATTGGGGTTATAAAACGCTCCTACATCGTAAGTGGCACTTTCGTATATATTTAAAAGGTTCATATTTTTTAAATATTTTTGGAAAGGGTTTTAAAAATAGTTTATAAAAAATATGCGCATTCTATATAAACCAACAAAACAAACGTGTGCCCTTAACGTACCCAATTGACAATAGGCCGGTAATTATAGGGTTGCCCTTAGAGAAATTGGGTTTAAAGTTATGTGGGCTAACATATCCTGAAAAAGCTCAATAGACAGGTAGAAATGTTAAGGATGGGCAAGCAATCTATTAAAACAATTAAAATACCTGATGGTTAACTACAACTTTGTTTCTTTAAGAGAAGTATTTAGAGATTTGGCGAATTAAGCAACAAGTTAAAAATTAATGAAGCAAATCTTATAATTACTATGAATTTTTCCAAAAACTTGAAGAAAACAGGGAGTATGTTTCCCTAAAGCTTGGCTCGAATATTGGGCATTTATAATAGTGGCGAAACACATAGCTTCAGCACACACGGCCTTGTAGAATGGGGCATTTAAGAGTTTTAAAAGTAATAGACCGTCTGATTTCTCGGAACCCAAGTTGTATGACCATTTACCACAGTTAAAAAAAAACATGTGCTAATTTGATTTGCCGGCTCTCCATCTACCGTTCTAATGTTTTTGCTACCAACTATGGCAGGGTTATGCGATTATCAGGTATATACGTTTGGACGGAGACAGCCAATTTAAAGAAAGTACTTAGGCGGAGGAGATATAACTTCATTGGAGTAAAAATAACTAACCAAGATGGAAAATCAGTTTGTCTGGTTCTGATTTATTAAAAGAGCTGAAGTAAAGATCGTATTAGAAAAGTAGTAAGGGCCCAGTCCCGCGGACTTTAATAGTGCGGAAATTAGTTAACGAGTTTAAACTTTTAAAGTTTCTCCAATGTCCTACAGCATATGAAAACTCCAGGATTGACGTAAGATCCTCTTGTTATTGTTAAGAGACAATTGATTTTTGTTACCAGTCAGTTGTGTTTAACTTGATAAGAGTAGAGCGAAGATTAAACATTTGTGTGATGAAATATTTGTTTACAAAGAGAGCTTTGCTTGAAGTTATCGTGATTATGTTTATTTTTGACTACTTCTTTACTAATGCCTTTAGCCTTCTTCAATTACAGAAGTCTGGCTGCAACGCTATACAACTTTGACCGCATAACCAACATATTCTTTTATAACTGTCCCATTGAGTGTTCATCCATCATCTTCCAATCACTTCTGTTCACGGTTTGAATGTAAAGGGTTGTCTTTTGGGTATTCGCATGTGTCGTACCACCCATCGCCCCTTTAGCCTACTTCCGTTTTTCCTAAATCCTTTAGAAGTCTTCTGTGGGAAACGTCTAAGAAATAAAAGGAGGCAGTGTCCTGAGTTAAGAACTCTTGCTTCTGGTACCCGCGGTTTAAAATAGTCGTACAGAAATTCCTAACCTTAATAGCTTTGACAACTCCTAATACAGTAAACCGCTAAACACTGGGCTTGTCCCAACTTAACATCCTTTTTCTTTCATCAAAATGCCGACCAAGGCTGCGTTAAATCTTCTAAAGTCTTTGATAGTTGGGTATTAGAGGCAAACTTAATTGCTTGGTTTCTTTTGAACAAATTTTTAACTTTTTGCTGTGTAGTTCCCAAGTTTTGCCAAACAACTGTTGTCATAGTTTAAAGAAGTCTTTTTCTAAGCACAGGGGCGGGGTTCAAGACGTATTTTCTTGATTAGCCTCATAAAAAGGCCTTGTCAAAGCAATGATCTAAAAACACTGTCAGCTTTATCCTGTCTTAAGAAAACCTGTGGGAGTCTGAAATGACCAAAAATTTAGTTTTGTGTCTAGTTTGGGCACAAGTTTAGGGGGTTAAAATGGACCCCTTTTTAAATTTTTCGGGGGTAGGGGTAATCGTTGGGGAACTGTAATTTTTTTAGGAAATCAAATCTATTCCAAGTTTTGGGCCTAATAAAATCGGGCGAAGGTAACAACATACTTAACCATATAACATTATAGGCCCTTTTATCTTTGTAAAGTTTCTCAGGGGAAGGGGGTTGACTCGGGCCCACCCATACAGATTGTTGGCGTCAATACTTAATATTTGGAGGTTTAGGGGGACATAACGTCTAAATACTTTTGTTGGCTTTGCAGAAGGATGGAGGCCAGCAATGCCTCCCCTTAGACCGCTTCAATATCTAAGTGGGGGAGATCAAATTAAGTCAACTGAAGTTTGTAATTTTTAAGAATGCGCCCAAGAAGGCCCGGGCCGGAGATGTAAGTGATGACCCCTAAGTTTAATTTTTCTGCAAGTAACGTAATTCTGAAAGACCTCCCAATAAAACACTCAGCCAAAATACGATCGTGATAGCGCCCATTTTTTTAAAAGTTAATTCTCCAGTTTTTCTGAGCGTTTTTCATAGCAATCAGTTAGTCTTTGCCTCAAAACTAAAAAGAAAGCCCTTTAGGGGAATGAGTCTTCGTCAAACCACCCACGATTCATGTATTCATAAGGGAAAACCCTTTAACGCACTAAAGAGGATCAAAGTTTTTTAGGATTGGAAATCTTTTAGAGATCCCCCAACTTATCTAAACGGCCACAGATGTTGGCTGAGTCATAAAGGTAAAGAGTCAAGAGTAAAAGTCATGTACTTTTTTGAAGACGTGCAATGCAGGGAACCCTTTTAATTCAGAAGTTACTGCTTGCATGATGAAATGAATCGTACCTCTTTAGGTTAGAAAAAAGAAGGGAGTTTCCATGTCTTAGGGGGAACCTTTAACGAAAATTTCAATTTTGTGCGCACCCCCCCTAAACTTTCCATAATTGATCGGGTCTCTTACGCTTGCCAATAAAATTCTTTTTGCAAATCCAACAGTGTAATGAGTCATAAAAGTTCTTGGTCTTCAGGAGTCATAAAAATGCCTGAAAGGTTCATTGGGGGGATAACGTTGCAAGTTGTTTTACTGCCAAAAATGTCTGGCTGCGTTGGACCTCTGAAAAATCTCAGTGTTGTGTTTCCGTCTGCCTAAAAACAATAAACCATACGAAAAAGACGATGGGGAGGTAATAAAGGTTTTTTTTTGTTCTTGCGTTTTGGGGCCCTAGTATTGCGGGAAGCGATTCAAAGTCAGCATAACCACGTATGGACTCATCTGCATTTGTGTTAATTTAAAAAAATTTTGAACCCGGTTTTTGGGGGAGGGTTTTGGTTTCACATCTACAAAAATTTTTCAAGAGTTTTATGGGGGCACTGCTCTATATTGGGATTCAACCAAACATCTTTTAAAAACCTTTTTTACATGATTCTTTGATGTAAAGCCCATAAGTCTGCTTATTGTTCTGATTAATACATAATGACTCTTTAGCCCGTCTGTAAACAGTATCAAGTCTACATGCTTGTTAAGCGGTTCGCCTAAAGTAGGTGCGTTGGGAGAAGCCCTTAGAGGCACTATATTGGCTTCTACAGACCATGTGTATACGTTTACAGTGATTGGTTTGTTTTGCTCTTCAAACTGAGATATGCTTTCTATGCTTACTGGAAAGTTTATGTTATCAAAGTTCAGTTCTTGCTTATATTGTTCATAATTGGAAACTCTGTTTGCATGATTTTTGACAGGATGTAAATGCGCTAAAACACACCACATAAAACACATGTTGTCAGAATTAGTATGTTTAAGACTGCTCGTTTTAACTCTAACTCTTTTGGAGAGGAAGGTAAATTGCCAACTATAGGATAGAACTTTGTTTGTCTTAATTTGATTTCAAGGACCGTTCCTTCAGACCAGCCAGACCCCCTTAACTTTGCCTCCTCACTGCGTGGTTTAAACTGTGTAAGCATGTAGTCAGCCCAGTTAGAGTTAAAGTCGTGATAGCTAATTACTTCTTTCTGTTTAGTTGAAACCCAGACTTCCATATTACTATCATCAGGTGTTATATAATCAATCAGAACGGTCAATAGCACTTTTACTGGCGGCTCCATCTGAAGAAACTCTGGGATTTTAGAGATGGCATGTGCACACTTTCATGAACGTTTGTAGGGTTAATAATATTCATGTCTACTTCGCCAAACATATTGCTTAATTGTTTTTTTTCAATATCAAATATTTCTTCCATTGTATATAGTTTTCCGTCCTCAAATTTACTTGTGGCCGTCATTTTTAAAGCCAAATATTTACGTAGATTAAAAAAATAAATGTATATAAAAGTAAGTAAACACGCTTTTTATTCTTCGCCCAAGCGTTGCAACACTTCAAGACACGTTAACCTTTCCCGTACGTCGCCTAAAATTTTGCGCGCTGTACTTCGTGGGTGTGCAGAAACCCATGCTTTCTAAGAAGGAATAACCCCTCGCCGTACGCCGTGGGTGTACAGTAACCCATGGTTTTTTGTATAGGAGCTAACCCCTCGCCGTACGCTGTGGGTGTACAGTAACCCATGTTTTTGTGTAGGAACTAACCCCTCGCCGTACGCCGTGGGTGTACAGTAACCCATGGTTTTTTGTGTAGGAACTAACCCCTCGCCGTACGCCGTGGGTGTACAGTAACCCATGTTTTTTTTTCGAGGAAGTAAGACCTTGCCGTACGTCATGCAAATTTGACTTCTATGAGATGAGAGTCTTGCTACTTGCGTCAAACGGTTGTTCGTTGTTGTTGTTTCTCAGTGAATAACTGTGCACAGGCGGCCACATGAATGTGCGTTTATCTCTGTGTGTGCATGTGAGCATTATTGCATGTTTGTGCGAGAGAGAAAGAGAAAGAGAGAGAGAGAGAGAGAGAGAGAGAGAGAGAGAGAGAGAATGTGTGTGTGTGTGTATGTGCATGCATGGAAAGACATATATATATATATCGGAACCCGGATACTTCTGTAGCAACATGTTTTTGCCATCATTTGCTGTGGATTCTGAACTCTCCTCCTGTAGCAACATGTTTTCACCATCGTTTGTTGTGGAGCCTGGATACTTCTCATGTAAAGACACACTTTCGCTGTCATTTGTTGTGGATTCGGAATATTTTTCCTGTAACAACATGTTTTCGCCATCATTTGCTGTGGATCGTGGATACTTCTCCTGTAACAACATGTTTTCTCCGTCATTTTGCAGCAGAGCCTGAATACTTATCTGAAACAAAATGTTTTCATCGTCATTATGTTGTGGAGGCCGAATACTTCTGTAACATGATTTGGCCATCATTTTGTCACGAAGCCTGATTACTTCTCCTGTAACAACATGCTTCACCATCATTTTGTGGCGGAGTCTGATTGCTTCTCCGTCCTGGATGACCTGAACGACGTGTTTATAACCCCCCCCCCTTCCCACCCTCTTTTCTTTTATTATTTTTTTCCTTGGGTGTAGGGAGTGAGGTTAGGGTGCGGGGTGGGGAGGCTATCCTGAAAACAGACACATATTATAAAGTTATGAGAATGATTTAACAAAACAATCTCACTGTCTCTCTGTCTCTGTCTCTCTCTCCCTCTCTCTCCCAAACACACACACACACACACACGCACGCACGCTCGCACGCACGCACGCACGCACGCACGCACACACACACACACACACACACACACCACACACACACTTCATGTAAGGTCAATGACCTCCTTGATCTACAGACTTTAAACTTAATGGTTTTAAAACAAAATTTACAAATGACATAAAATACAGCTGTGGCGAAAAAGATACCAAATATGCAGAAACTACTAAGATGTGAACCGTTTCTTTAAAAAAAAAGACTTTTCTTGCTTTAGCTGAATCTTCCCTGGATGAAATTTTAAGTAAGTCCTCATACTATGTGACAATGACATTGACTCGGCGTCCGAGTTTTACATACCTGTAAAGAGATGCAGATGTTGTATCTTTATTGGATGCTACTTGGTATGTTTTTAGTGCTGCTGCCTTCTTCTATTTTGTGTGTCTAGACCACATAACGTGAATAGACATTAAATTGAAGACTACGCGCTCACACACACACACACACATACGAGCGCATGCACTCGCACGCGCGCGCGCACGCACGCACACACACACACACACACACACACACACACACACACACACACACACACACACACACACATACATGCACGTACACACACACACGCACGCACGCACGCACGCACACACACACACACACACAACACACACACACACACACACACACACACACACACAGAGCTTCCATCCATCGAAGTACTACCTGTGACACGTCTGTCGATTTACGTATCATTCTAGTACGTACTTTGTTTTATATTACGTCATAGTGAAATATTTACGTCTCTTCCCTCACTACCTTACCTGCTGGCACTCAGGGAGGATGTCATGTGCTGACGAAGGCAAATAAAGCCGAAAATTTCATTTATAACCACAACAGCTTGTTGTTCTTGTGTCTTTTTTCTTTGGATATATATATATATATAAAGACAAAGACACCCCCAATTGAGAGAGTCCTTGAAGTGGTGAGACACATTTTACAAAACAACGTGTTCCACTTTGAGGACATCATCTATAAACAAGAATTCGGGACAGCAATGGGAACCCCTATGGCCCCCACCGTGGCAAACATCTTCATGGGATGGTTAGAGGACAGCCTGCTCACTCAGAGCCCCATCATCGTCGACAGCTGCTTCTGGAAACGGTTCATAGATGACATTTTTCTATTGTGGACCAAACTCAGGAGGAACTTGATCGTTCATTGAATTCATCAACACTTTCCATCCCACTGTCAAGTTCACCTATCAGTCATCACCTGTCTCCATCCCCTTCCTGGACATCAACATCATCCTCAAGGAAGGCTTCCTCCATACAGATCTTTTCTCAAAACCAACAGACGCCCATGCATACCTACATGCTTCCTCTTGTCATCCCAAGGTATGCAAAAACAACATACCATTCAGCCAGATGCTACGCGCTCGCAGGTTATGCTCGACAGACGAAGCCTTCACCCTTCGCTGCCAAGAGATCGCCAAGCACTTTCAACGTAGAGGGTACAGTACCTACACCATCCAGAAAGCCATGGAAAGAGTCAGCAGCATCCCACGTAATGAGACCCTCGAATACAGGCCCCAAACTCCCAAGAAGAGGGTCCCATTCATCATAACTCACAACCCTGCCAACCCTCCTCTACGTCAGTGGCTGCAACAACAGCAACCAGCTTTACATGAAAGCAACAAGATGAAACAAGCCATGCCAGAGCTCCCCATAGTAGGAGAAAGAAATTCAGTCTACGAAACATCCTGATGCCTTCCATGCTTCCTCCACAAGAACCATCCACTGACAACCCTGGAAGCCACAGATGTATTCGAAAACGCTGTGTCATCTGTAAGGAGCATGTAGTAGAGACATGTCAGTTCACCAGTGATGTTAGTGGCGAGACATTCACCATTCGCCATGAGATGTCCTGCAGCACAAGAAACATCGTGTACCTGCTCTACTGCAACCAAATGCAAGGGAGCTCAATACGTAGGAGAAACACGCAACTCGCTCAAACAACGCTTTTACTTACATAGGTCACACATCCAGAACAATACAGGCACCCACGTCACACATCATTTCAACATGCACAACCACTCACTTCAAGACATGCGTGTATGCCAATTGAAAAACAGTACATAGACAGTGACATTCATAGAGACCTCAGGGAAAAATTCTGGATTCGTAAACTACAAACAAAGCACCCACAAGGCCTGAACACACATGACTAACTATTAGTGACACGCACCGAGTTCCCTTGCATTTGATAGTGACTCAGTTGTTCCCTCTGGTACAACTAGCAAAGTGAAAACCTGAGAGAAGAGAGAGAGAGAGAGAGAGAGAATGAGAGAGACAGAGAAAGAGAAAGAGAGGGGGTGGGGACTGTTAGTATATTGGTGGGGTGGGAGTGACAAAATAATAACAGGATGGGTGTGTTAGACTTTGCATCACTTGGTGATGGACATTACTGTCATGATGCAAGTTTTCTTTTAGCATCGACCTGATGATGTCACTCCACTTTTGACGTGTCTGTCGTCCTTGAAAAAGAGCAGCCGCTCGAAAATATTGGATTATATTTGTTTACATTGCTTGTTTGCCTTTTTACTTCAATTGTCTCTCTCTCTCTCCCCTCTCTCTCTCTCTATATATATATATGTGTGTGTGTGTGTTAAAATAGGTTTTTAAAAACAGAATCTACAAATTTGTTTCGAGCGCGTTGCGCTGTCATCAGGCGCTCGAAACAAATTTGTAGATTCTGTTTTTAAAAACCTATTTTAACAAATGTTGCTCCCCAAGGGTCGAGCACTATCAAAATCATTTTGGGTATTTTAACTACATTAATATATATATATATATATATATATATATATATATATATATATATATATATATTTATATATATATATATATAATTATGAGCTATGCTATATAGTACACGCGCATGGGCCCGCGCGTGTGTGTGTGTGTATTGGTAAAACATTAGAAATACTTGATCCTCTGTCAGTATGACGTTTCCTAGAATGTGCAACATACCAAGGCCTACGTGTTTTTTGTTGTTGTTTTTTTTAAAATACGTAATGTTACTTTGCATCATTTTGATTATGACGTACATTGCTCACACTTGGCAGTACGCGCCCGCAAAAGACAAAGCAAACGGAACTCGGAACTCGGTGGCACCAAATCGTGGGCAGGAAGGAATTTCTTACCAACGCGACTCTTATCTCTCTGTAGCAAGCACGCGTGACGTCACATCCATAGCGTGTGGCGCGTAAGCTTTGTAAGTATGGGTGGCCCCACACCCACGGCGTACGGCGTGCAAGGTTTATTCTTTGGTAGTATGGGTGTTCTCACACCCACGACGTACTGGGACATTAATTGTTTAATTATTTCTTTGTTTATGTATAAAACAAAATAATTTTCAGTTGATATGTAGTATAATATATTAGGGACAAAGTCATGAAATTAAGTGGAAGTGGCTTCAAAATTACTAGAGTTACAGAGCAAAAAACACGTGTCTGGGTGATTTCACACCCACGGAGTACGGGAAAGGTTAACCTTACAATAACGCCTGCTAATATTTTAGCTTTTTCTGAATTACTACAGTCAATGTTCATCACTTTGATTGCTTCGTTAAATAGTTCACTATGATTTTTTATTAAATTGTTTACATCATTCTCAAACCCAAATTCACTAAAATCAATGTTTAACACTTTCATTGTTTCGTCAAATAGTTCATTACAATTCTTTAAATCAGATTCACTAAGTTTGGCAGCCATTTTAAATCTAAATAAATAAAAAATAATTGTAAATTCAGCTGTTATTTCATAGTTCACCTTTTCTAATTGTAAAAACTGTTCAGGTTTAAAGGTAACAGTTACTCCTTCAAGATCATCAGACACATGCAAGTCAGCATCTTCAGGGGCAATATTATCAAGTAAGATGGCAAAAAACTTTATAATTGGTTTAGGACAAGGCTCTGAGATTTTACTAATGGCTTCCATTACGCTTTCTCGTATAGTTAAACTTTCAAAAAGTTCTGTTATAAATTCATCAAACACGGTCTTTAACTCTTCTTTATCAACTCCTGCACTAATCGCCCACCCAAAATCATCAAATATTTCTTTAAGCGTTATAACTACGTGGGGGTTCATTTTTTAAAAGCCAGATTAAAATCATAAATACAAAATTAAGTAAGTAAGTAAGCCGCTCCTCTTCAGTGAGCATTTGTTGTTGTTAGTCGTAAAAATTGATCTTCATTAAAGCAAATAGTTACTCCTTCGGGACCAGTAGAAACAGTTAGATTAGCATCTTCAGAAGCTATATAATCAACTAAAATGGCAAATAATTTTATAATTGGTTGGGGCCAAGAATCTGGTATTTTACTTATAGCCCGCTTAACGCTTTCTCGCATGTCTATGCGATTAAAAAGATCAGTAATTAATTCTTCAAACCTGTTCTTTAACTGATCTTTATCGCCTCCCCTCTCCCAATCCAACTCATAAAGTATATTAATAAGCTCTGTAGCTAGTTCGGTCTTCATTTTTAACCCCAAATAAAATCATAAATTAAAAATTAATTAGTTTCTCTCTCCCTCATTCACTCCCACATCTCTCTCTCCCCCTCATTCGCTCCCACATCTCTGTCTGTCTGTCTGTTTACTTCTTTGTCTGTCTGCCTGTCTCCACCTCTCTCTCATTCACACACACATACACACACGGGCACACACAAACAACAAACAAACAAACACACAATAGATAGGGAAGTGCCTGCAGGGAAATTTGAAGAGGGGCTTTTTGTGGTTCGCACTTAACGACGTAAATTCGAGACAGCCTCCCAAAAGCACTTAGCAGAATCCTGAATCAATAATCACAGGATCTGTTTCAGTTCTATTGGCGACCACCTGAAAGGCAGCCTTTGTAAGTGAAGCAGGGCGCAGGCGCAGCGAAGGGAAAACTGCACACACGATCAATAGCTTGGCGGTTTTGCAAAACCGCTAGCCCCACGTCATGCGTTTGTGGCGTTCACTGAGAGGCTTGGAGGGTAGTTGTCGGAGGTAGACTGAGAGGCTTTTTCCAATAGTCTCCAAATCCAGGGGCTTGCAGCATGGTTTGAATTTGTTTTAACTTGCTGAAAATAAAGCTGAAGGGGAGGCCAACAGTGTAAAACTGAGGATACCCAAAAAGCACTTTTGAAACAGCACGCAATTTGCGAGCATGATCATCAGAATATCCACATTTCTCTTTAAGCCATTAAGCTTGTTAAAAAGTAGAAGCTTGATCCATGTCAGGTAGAATTAAAGTTGATGGCTGTGTTGAGAAATCTAATAGATTTTGATGAGCACCTTGCGATTCCAGAAGTTCACTCTCTAATTCTAAAGAAATGCTGTCTTGAGACAAATATTTCTGATAAAATCACTTCCCTCACACGTCTAAACAACGCAGTCTCTCAAACACGTCCGTACGCCACGGCTCCCAACTGTAAAATGGCAGTAGCTCTGCTAGCTGGTAGCAACACAAAGCTTCCCCGGCCAAAATGACGTCATACTCCCTGCACGCGCGATGGGCGAGCTCCTGTGCAGTGGAGCATGCAAGAAACAATGGCGGCGTTCAATATTAATTGCAGCCAGTCTGGCAGGCCGGCAGGTTGTGAACAAACAGGACTGCTAAACCATATACATTTTTAGTTCATTTTATGTGTCTGGGAGAGAAGGTAAATATGTTTGTTCACGATCGCCCATGTTATTCTGCACGAAAACCCCCGTTTCAATTTGCTAATTTTGTCAATATTTAGAGGTTTTGAGGTGTTAATTTTTTGTGAAACAGGTGTTAATTTTGGTCAAAACTGATATGTGATGGACGTGATTTGTATGTGAAAAAGGGGGTTTTCAGCCAGAATCACATGGGTGGTCGTGAACGAACATATTTACATTCTCTGTATATGTTTCTGTATGATGTGTGCAAATTTACACAAGCATGCAACAGGCTTTGTTTGTTTAGACCTATCTGTCTGTGGTTCAGTTTATCAATGTTTATCACGTGACAGTTATTTCTTTGTCGTATGATGCCGTGTGCACACATAATTATGCATGTGTGTAACTGGTATTTGATTTTTTTTCAGGCGTGTCTATCCTGTCAGTTTATCATTGTTTATCATTCACGCCGTCATGAGACAGTGTATGATGCTGTGTGCACATCATTATCATTTACACTGTCATGAGACAGTGTATGATGCTGTGTGCACACATCATTATCATTTACACTGTCATGAGACAGTGTATGATGCTGTGTGCACACATCATTATCATTTACACTGTCATGAGACAGTGTATGATGCTGTGTGCACACATCATTATCATTTACACTGTCATGAGGCAGTTGTTTATTTGTTTGGCATATGCTGGTGTATATTACCATGTGTAAATATTATTACATGTCACAGGTATCTATTCGTTTAGGCCTCTCTGTCATGTTATTTTATCCTTGTTTATCATCAGTACAGTCATGTGACAGGTGTTTTATTTGTTCAGGCCTCTCTACCGTGTTAGCTTATCATTGTTTATCATTTACATATCATTTACATAACCATGTGACATGTGCTTATTTGTTAAGGCGTCTCCGCTGTTTTAGTTTATCCTTGTACAAGTATCTATTTGTTTATAACTATTTATCGTGATAGTTTCACATTGCTTATCATTTACGCAATCATGTCACAGGTGTTTTTTTCTTCTAAGCCAGTCTATCGTGTTAGTTTATCATTTTCTTTTTTTTAATCATTTACCAACCATGTAACAGCTGTTTCAGGCCTATATGTCTAGTCCTATCGTGCTAGTTTATCATTGTCTATCATTCACACTATCATGTGGCAGCTGTTTTCTATGTCTAGTCCTATCGTGCTAGTTTATCATTGTCTATCATTCACACTATCATGTGGCAGCTGTTTTCTATGTCTAGTCCTATCGTGCTGCTTTATCATTGTCTATCATTCACACTATCATGTGGCAGCTGTTTTCTATGTCTAGTTCTATCGTGCTAGTTTATCATTATCTATCATTCACACTATCATGTGGCAGCTGTTTGTCTAGGCTCGTCAATTGTTTTAGTTCATCCTTGTTTATCATTGACAGTCATGTGACAGACGTTTATTTGTTCGGGTCTGTCCATCTCTGTTACAGTTTATCGTTATCATTCACATAGTTATGTGACAGATGTTTACTTGTTCAGGTCTGTCTGTGTTATAGTTCATCGTTGTTGATCATTTACATAGTCATGTGACAGATGTTTATCTGTTCAGGTCTGTCTATCTGTGTTACAGTCTATCGTTGTTTCTGTTGGCTGTCAGGATGTCCACTACCAGTAGTACCCCTTTGGCTGCTCTCCTCTGGCTCTGGTCCCGCTATGAGGATAGTGACGTCACCATGCAACACTGCCATCTACACTCAGGTGAGATAGAAGTCCTTACATCATTCCTGTCATTGTATTGTATGGGTCATGTATCAGTCTTACCGCGGTCGGCGGTCCCAAACGGTAGCAAGTCTTTTGGTGAAATTTCCCTCTCTGACAGGAAATCAAAATGCGTTCTATCCGTTTAGGTGGACCCCAAATAAGGACATTACTTTTTGTGTGTGCTGTCTCATCTTCAGAGCCACTCCAATCGCATTGTACCGACGCCGCTCGTTCTGGTTCTCTATCCACAGCCACAGCCTGGCTTGTCCGGCCACAATCGCATTGTACTGACGCCGCTCGTTCTGGTTCTCTATCCACAGCCACAGCCGGCCTGGCTTGTCCGGCCACAATCACATTGTACTGACGCCGCTCGTTCTGGTTCTCTATCCACAGCCACAGCCGGCCTGGCTTGTCCGGCCACAATCGCATTGTACTGACGCCGCTCGTTCTGGTTCTCTATCCACAGCCACAGCCTGGCTTGTCCGGCCACAATCGCATTGTACTGACGCCGCTCGTTCTGGTTCTCTATCCACAGCCACAGCCTGGCTTGTCCGGCCACAATCGCATTGTACTGACGCCGCTCGTTCTGGTTCTCTATCCACAGCCACAGCCGGCCTGGCTTGTCCGGCCACAATCGCATTGTACTGACGCCGCTCGTTCTGGTTCTTTATCCACAGCCACAGCCTGGCTTGTCCGGCCACAGCCGCGGCGCAGAAGCAATCAAAGTCAGACCGTCATAAGTAACCCACCAGAAAACGCACTGCACTGCTGCTGATCACAAGCCCCTACTGACGAGAATAAAGTTAAGTCACGGAGCCAGCGTGATTGAGCTTTCCGTCTGGAGGACGGCACTACGTTCGTCCAGCGAATGCCCATGAATTCGTGGTCACCGGTGATCCCGATAGTACCGCACCGCGGGCAATGAACACAGAAAGGAAATGGAAACACAGGTCTCCATTAAAGCAGAGCATGATGGGTCACACAAGTTGTTACTTGTTTGATATGTTGATCGATGAGACGAGAAAATGACAATGATGAAAAACAGCTGCCCCCCCCCCCCCCCCCCCCCCCCCCCCCCCATTATATTCGTTCCAAAATACAGCGCTTCATAATTTCAAACACTGTTATCAATATTTCTAGCATGCTTTTTGCTTCTTGAAATTTCTCTTATAGGGGAAACAAACTTTCATCTGTCTCATACAAACCGTTGTTCTACAGTTTATACATGTATGAAAAATGAATACATTAGATCTCTTGCTTATTATGTTTTGATTTTGCTTTGAATTCAGAACTGAGTTCGATGTCCAGCATCACACGTGTCATCAGTTGTCTCCTGGTCATCACTACTGCAGGATGTAAGTTGGTCATCACTATGCTACAGTGTGAAACACTATAGTCATAGTGTGTGTGTGTGTGTGTGTGTGTGTGTGTGTGTGGTGTGTGCGTGCGTGTGTGTGTGCGTGTGCGTGTGTGTGTGTGTGCATCTTCATCAGTCCCACTTGCCAAATTTGTGAACATATGAAAACTGCACAGAACATTGTCCACGTCTGCACTATTGACAATTTCAACGTAACACTGAACAGCTCAGTTATTAGTGATCCACTTTACACAAGACTCGCCATTACACATGTCTATGTTGCAGTGCAACTACCCAACATTTTCAAGATTCTCAAGTCACGGAACTGCGAGAGGGAGAGTGTTCTCAGCACCGCCATCTTGCTGCATTCCTCCTCCGCCAACGTTGCTTACTGCATCAACCGCAATTTACCTCTCAGGTAGGTCATGTACTCAAGTCATCTACAGACCTTAAATACCTGTGCTGATCTGGTAAAGCACATGCACAACTTGTCCTCTTGCTTCTTCATTCTTCCTGCCCTTCATGAGGATATTACCTCTGCATGTGCAGCCATGTCCTGGGTAGTAAGTCCACAATAAATTGGCCGTCAATAACAGCTTACAATGAGGCCAATAGCCCAGTGGAGACTCCACTGCGTTTCAATCTCTTGAATGGGTATTATACAGTGGTTGTTCTAATATCAACTTCATCTAGTATCAGTGCTTGAACGCACAGTCAGAGCCAGTCAATATCCTGTTTGGAGTAAAGAACGTCTTTGTAAATTCTCTAAAAGTTTGATATTGAAGTCATCAGAGGCAACATACCGAGAGGATATATATTCATCCTGGATTCACCATCGGAGCGGATGATGAATTAGTGGTAGTGGTCCTCTTCTGTACCTGTGTTCTACTGCTAGGCCGGTGTTCAGAAAGCCCTTCGGAGTTTGATCTAACTGATCACCCAACACAAAAACTGGCATTCTTGCTGTCAACCTTAACGGGGCGTCGTTCTGGCTGTACCAGTGTAGTTTTAAGATAGGACCTCTCCTCCCCAACTTTTGGCATGGTTGCCCGGTGGTGGGCATGAGTGGTGGGTGCCAACATTTGATCAGAATGTAACCTGACCTTTTACCACACTTGTCCTAGCACGGTTACAGCAGATAGTGGAGGAACAAATGAAGTCTAAGAGTGGCCTGGTTTGACCGAAATTAGTCTGGTAAATGCCGGCATAAAACTATCGGCAGGGAACGAGTCCTCTCCTGTTCTTTCGTCTTCAGTGTGTTCATTTTATTCCTAGTGGTCATCTGCACACCTATTGCTACAAAATGATTGCACGAATGCGTAATGAAATACTCATTCAACCGACCTGGAACATGGCATGACCGATCCATGAACCTCCCCTTTTGTGCAGCACGTGGGCCGAGAGTGTGCCCCTGATGGCGCAATACATCACCTTGATGTGTCTGCTGCTGCTCTACCAGGGCCACCAGCGCTATATGCTGCCCTTCGCGCTGCTCTATGTGCTGCTCATGCTGCCACTGATGCTGGGGCTGGTGCCGGGACACATCGTGTCCACTCTGAAGGTTCTCACCCTCCCACTGACCCTGGTTGGGGAGGTGAGCCTCGTTCACGCATTTATTTCTGTACTCTTGTCACATTCTGCTTCATCTGTCAAGTCCAGCACAGTACTTTTCTTTCTTTTTTTCTTTCTTCCTTTATCTTTTTCTTTTCTCCTTTTCTTGTCATTTTCATTCCTGTGTTTTCTTACGCTATTCACCTGGTTTGGGGTCTGTTCTACACTTCTAACACTGGTGAAAGAAGTAGCAAGTTCATATCATTTAACTCAAAGGCCACTCATTTATTTCCATTTTCTAAGAGTTGTAAAAAATGACCATAAATTTCATTTCATATATTATTTTCTGCCAAGGTAAAGTTTTTGCCTGCATCGGTTGGTTGGTTGGTCGATTCTGTCTTATCTATCAGCAGATACACAACAGAACCAATTTTAAACGCCACTTGTAACAAATATGGAGCGAGGCCCATGGATGAACCCACTGAACCTCGTGAATCCAACGAGCGGATCTGGATCAAAGAGCAGGCACAGGATCTATTCAAACCCATTGATGTTTGGTGTAGATCCGGCAATAGGACGGAATCTGATCTTGGGTTTGAATCAAGTTAGAAAGGCAGTTCAATCCTCACGGAGGTGTGTATTCTCTTTGATGTCCTTCCACCAAAATTACGTTTTCAATAACACCTGCTGGTGTGCACAATTTGATAAAATTAACATAATGTATGTATAAATGAAACAGACCTTTATTTTTGTGCACACTGAAACTGATTGTGGTACTTTATAATAAATAAACCATTTTCTGAAGCTCGAGGCTTGTGTAAAATTCAGCCTTTTGAAAAGACCAGAGTGGAATACATGTGTGTGTGTGTGTGTGTGTGTGTGTGAAACTTCTTAGTGGAGGTTTGTGGTCATGAGTAGTTTTCTTTTTGTTTCCACATCCAGATACCCCCCCTAAATGCCCAAACTTCAGCAAGATTTTCCCATGCATGTTTTGCCAATCACTTCCATTGATTCACTTCATCTGTCGGTTCCAAAAGAAATTTTCCTTATTCAGCTTTGCCAGTACAGTGTCCATTTATTTAGTAAGAAAATGTTGCTTATGCCCGCCAACCGCAAAAGGGCCACTCGGGCTGTCACCATTTAAAAATAAACTCACAGTCTTTTAAAAAAAAAAAAAAAAAAAAAAAAAACCATTTATCATCTCTTAAATGACATTTTACAACGCCCAAAAACTTTTTTAAAAAAATTTTCCTTTCCCGTAAAATTTTTAAATCAGATAAAAAAAGTTAATCTCTCTCAAAAACTCAAGGTCACATCGGCGGACACCCCTGAACGGGATCTTCATGGACTCCGCTGTAAAAGTTTGTGTCTCACATCGTGCAAGCCCCAACACCTAAAAGAAATTTTGAGGGGTGGTGGCGAAATGACTGGAATGCACCAGGAGCTTCGTCCTCTTTAAAAGGAAAGCATGGGTAAAAAAAAAAAAACGAATGCCGGGGTGTGCAGCGGCACAGAACCGTTTCCTTTTTGGGGCCTCCCGCGTGGATGGGGGGAAGCCCCTTAAAGTTTGGACGGATCTGAAAGAGTTTGGGTTTACTCTTCTGTGGTTCCAATCCTCCTCCCAGGGTCTCTCACAAAATCAAATTTTTGGGGGTTTCACATCGAACGGGGGATAAAATTGTTGGACATTTTTCTCTCTTGGGCGTTTTTGGCTAAACGTCAACCATTTCGTTCCCGCCGAGCAAATCCGGGAAACCCAAGCAAGAGTAAGTTTAACCTCCGCCTAAAGTTGCTAAAAAGTTCAAAAAAAAGTAAAATTTCGGGATGCTGAAGGTTGCGGCAGCAAAAGCCTCCAAAAGCTGACAGCGAATCCACAGAACCAGAAAGTCCCTTTTTCGAAGTTGTGAATTTTTCTTAAAAGAAAAAACCAAAGGGCAAAAAGTTCAGCAAAATATACAGAAGATCTGAATAAATATGTTAAACAGTTTTGAGGGGGCCCCCCAGGGGTAGGCTGCACAGGCCCTCCTCTTCAACTTGGAAACCGCAGTGAAAACTTTTTGATAGGAGGGGAATTTTGGGAAACAAGCCCCAAATACAAAGCCTTGAACGCCAAGAGCTGGTGCCCGGAAAAGCTGAAAGATCAAAGTCTCTGGTTGAAAAAAGGCCCACGGGAGGTTGACCCGGGAATTTGGGAAAAATCGGAAACTTCCCGTTTTTACCGCATTCCGCACGTGGCTGCTACAACCCAAAACGGGGAATAATTTCGGTTTTTTCAAATTATTTTGGAACGGGGGGTAAAAAAACCAGTCATAGGCAGGTTTCTGGGGTTCTGAACATCGATGTAATAATCAAAGATAGTTTCACCCGGGTTGGACAACAAAGGTTCGCCCGCCCTGCGTAAGGCGTCACAGGGGTGGTGCGGAACCCCCAAACGAGACAACCCTTTGATTGGATAGGGTCCAAAAGTTTGGGTAAGGGGTCTTGCGGGGTAGACAGACCCCTAGCCCCAGTTTAGAACGGACCGGGGCTCTGAGGGGTGCAACAAAGTTTTTTATCAGCGCCCCAGTCGGTGTGTGCCGCCCCGCAAAATTTTCAGTCCCTTTTGGCAAGCGTTTTGGGGTTTTTTAATAGGGCTGAAAAGTTAATTTTTTGGTCAAAAATGACCCCCAAAATTTGGGGCCTTTTAACAGCGGGAATGGGGATTTCCCTCTTGAATTTTCGGGTTGGGAAAAAAAAGAGGGAAATTATGGAAGTGAATACACGGGGTTTTTGTACAGAAAGGGGTTAACCGTTTTCATCCGCCCACCGATGGATTTTTTACGCAAAGCTGGGCCTGCGCTGGACACTGGGGTACAGGTTTTTCCAGTTGCGTAAAACACAAAATCTCCACAAAAATGGCGTCTGAACCCCTGTTTAAACTGATTTCAAAAAATTGTTGATTTAATCTAAAGAGGGCAGGAGACAGTATGCTCCCCTGTGGAACACCCAACCCCCCTGCTCGTGGACAACAGGAGAGTGGGGGCCAAAACCCGGGGATGAAACGGGTTTTCTGCAAAAAATTTTGTAAAAAGGGGAAAAATGACCTCGAAAACCCAGATCGGGGAGATCATGAAGAAACCCCCCCATTCCAGGGGGATCGTAGGCCTTCTCCAAGTCGAAAGAAATTCCCCACTGCATGCTGTCTGTTTAAAAAAGCGTTCCTAAGGTGATTCCAGCGAATAAAAATGGTCAACGTACTACATGTTTGCAAAACCAATGTTTTTTCGCCAAAGGCCATGGGTTTTGGTTTCCACATGAGCCTGCTTGACCATTTTTCCATCAGTTTACAGACACACTGGTCAAAGCATGGACGGTGTTTTGGAAAAAAGGGGAAAAAAAATCTTCCGGTTTGGGGAGGGGAATAATGGGGGCTTTCCGCCAAGAGGGTGGAAAAGCAACCTTAGCCCCAACGTGGTTGTATCCCTGTAACAGGATGTTCAGCCTTTCTTGCAAGGTTTCATAGTTGATATAAATGTCATCTAACCTGGAAGGAACGCGCAAGAGAGAAGGCAGATTCGCTCGTTTAAGTAAAGGGAAAGATTGTAGTTTTCCCAGTTGTCGGATGAAAAGTTGCAGGGTTTTTTTTCTTTTGGGGGCTTTTTTTGACAAAAGTGCTGATTTATTAAAGAGGGGGAAATTTTTTTCAAGGTTGAAGCAAGCGATTAGAAACGCTTCTTCTCTGTTTTAAAGAACGAAAACTTGAGATGGTTCACAGGGGGAAGGTTTCTTTTCCCTTTGATTTTTTAAGATGTTCCTACTTTTTTCTTGGAATTTTTGATGTAGCCTGGAGCAGAAGCTTCTCCGGGCCCGAGTTTACTGATTTTAAAAGTGGTCTTGATTTGGCACGGGTTTTTGAGGGGTCGAGGTTGGGACCCCAAGGTCGTGGTATACCTGACGCTGACCCCTTTTCGAACTTTGGAAAAATTTTTTGGCAGTCTGAAATTTAACCAGGGTTTTTTGGCAGGAGTTTATTTGGGAAGACCTGGGTACAGGCCTTAGACATTTTATTATAGTGTTAGTCAAGATTCTGGGATCCGGCTCTGAAGAAAAGCAGTGTCCGGAATTCTTTTTGAAAAAAAAGGCTGCAAATAGATCCCAGTTTTTGCTTTCAAAAAATTTTGTGCTGAGAGACAGAACGGTTCAGTTATTTCAGGTTTTGAAGGACAGGGGAAAAGGGCACTTCCGTGCAGATCGTCATGGACAGACCACTCTAGTCCCGGACCAGCGAGGGGTCAAAACCGACAAAACAAACACGAAAGGAACCCGTGGGAAAAATGAAGGTAAGTTCAGATCCCTCGTTCAGACAACACAAATCCAAAAACCCAAGGACATCCTCAATCACAGACCCTGGAAACGAACCGGTACCCCCAAAGGGGTTGTGACCCTTAAAGTAAACCCCAAAAGCAAAAAATTTAGGGAATTCCCCTAAAGCTGCAAGGGCCGACACAAAACCCCGGGGCAGAGGGGGGAGATACAGGAACAGATTTTACATCTTGGGGGAGGACTCCGGGAGCTACGCCTGAAGGGGGTAGCAGAGCGACGGGCTATACAACAAAGTTTTTTGAAGGAGAAAGGGCAACAAACCCCCCGACAGTCCCCAAAGTGGAAGGTTGTGCAGGCTTTGAAAAGAATATTAAAGCCAGAAAGATAAAGGTCTTCTGGCTTTTTAAATTTGGGTTTTTTGAAAAGCCACACAGAAGGGTTTTATAATGAATAGAAGGCACTCCTCGAAATTGGGAAATTTTGACCACGGATATTCCAATGGTTAGTTGTATCCATGGGGCAAAGGGGGAAAGGGGAGAGATCAGGTCATTCCTCATCGCATCTGCGGCCAATGGATGAACTTATTTTGTGTTTCCTGGACGTTTGGGGCTTTGGGGCCCCCTGGGAGACTTGCCCCAGGTGACAAAGGCCCGGGTTTTGGAGATGGGGGAGGTCTGGTTTGGGAGTGGTGGAGGTTTTTTTCTCATCTCCACCGCTCCACATTGGGGGAACTCCCTTTTCCCCCCGGGCACTGGACAGAGGGTTGAGGGGAACTGCTGGTTTTTTTAATCTGCCCAGCAGCGATGTTGTAGATGCTGGGGGTTTAGGGGGGGGCGGATTTTTTGCCCCACCAGGGGCAATCTTTTTTGGGGTTTAGAGGTGGGGGACCTATTCCCCCAGAGTTGACAGTTCGGACTTTAGTGCTTCGAGAACGTAAAGTCATCATCTACAGCCCCCTGATCGAGTGAAATGTGGAACTTTTTTGTAAGCCCAAGCTAAGAAGAGGGTGTCGGGGTCTGATGCCCACAACCCGCTTGCGGGCTTCAAAAAAGAAAATTTTTTTTTTCAGTCTTTAGTTTTGAATTCGGACTCCTGAATCCCAAAAAGGGGCAGTTTCTGAAGAGGAGGGATGGTCGCCCACCGATTAGCACAAGTGCCGGATCTTGACCGGCCCATCAGGGGTTTCCTTGCACAAACACCGTACCCTTCCCTGAACGCGGTCCCTGACATGGCCAAACTTCTGGCACCCGAAGCACCTAATGGGCCCATGGCTGAAAATGAAATTTTGGGGAAACCAACCTTGATGACCGGAGGAGCACAGGGTTGAGAAGGGCGAAAGAGGGTGTTGTGGCCACTCTCTCTAACCCCTTTTTTACCGTCACCCCCCGCACCCCCGCAAACCCTGGGGACGCCAGCTCCTTTTTATTTCCGCCCTCTGAAAAACCGCCAGATCCTGCATCTAATCACACCTTTGGTGAATTTAATTGCTTAGGGGGGGTCACCCTGATCCCCTATCCACAACTTTTTTTCCTTCTCAAATGTTCGGTTTTCTTCGTGATCGCATTTAAGAGAAACGAACCATTTTTCATCGTTTTATGGACCTGGTTCACCTTATACCCAAGAAAACCCTTTTGTACAGCAAAAGGGCTCAGAGCTGAAAGGGTCTTTCCTGCTCTGTCCCTTCCCCACGAGCCCGGAAGCCCCGAATCCTTCTCTGTTTACCCCACTGTCAAATCACTTTTTTCAAATTTCCCCCGGAAAAAGGGGGGACGCCTTCCTCTTTTCCTTTTGGGGGGGGAGTTTTTGAAGAGTCAAATTTAAATTTTTTTTAATTCATCCCCCCTTAACCCCCCACCTTGGAGTCCAACAAGGGGGGGGCCAAGAAACCAAAGTCTTGACCCCCTTTCCCGGCTTCGGGAGGACATAGACAAGCAGAAGAACCAACCCATCCCCCCGTCATGTCAACTCCCGGAACAGAGGCTGAGCACTGCAGGGGGGTTTTTTGCCAGCTGGGGAACTGCCCGTCTGACCCCCCCCCCAAGAAGGGGCCGATTAGTTCCCGGGCCAAAGTGTACCCCCGTCTAGAGAGGCCCAGCCAAAGTGATGTGTTTTTAGAGGGGCCCCTCAAACACCAGGTCTCATTCCCCCCCGACACAGGTCGCACCGCACGGGAAAAGGGCGGATCTTAAGGGGGACCACAGAGAAAAGGGTGGGGGGAAAAAAAATTTTTAAGGGGAGACGAAGATAGAAAAGGGCCAAATAAGGGGGCGAAAAAAAGGGAAAAAGGGGAAAGGGGGGTTACTGTTGCGGACCCACCCTTGCCTATTGACATGGGAAGCCCTACCAGGGCATCAACTCCTTACCCGTTACGCTTGGGCCCAAAAAGCATCTGCCCTCTCAGCCTAGAAACATGTGAAAAAAAAAAGCCTATCCCAATATTGATGCCCCCCAGCAAAGCCTAAGGGATCACTGGACCACGCAAACCCTCCGACCACGACAAGGTCGCAACCCCCCGGAGGGCAGTGTCCATTTGAAATCTAGAGGGGAAAACATTTGCATACATTTTGGAAAATGGAGAATCTAACCATTTGTATTCCAAGACTGAACTCGCATTATCTCTCTGTCCCTATATTAATAGATATCTGCAGTTTGCTTTGCATTTACTGCTTTTACCTTGCTTTTGAGTCTTTCAGCGAGATTCAGAAAAAGCCAGTGAACTGGATTTAATGAGACCCAATGTAAAGAATGTCAACAATGGAGAGTCAATCTTTCACACTAAAACTCACATTTCTTTGCAAACTGAATCACTTCAAAGAGGGGCCTTTGAAACAAGACCTTCCCCTGATCTTTGTATACATATTACATTCCTATTTCTACAGGTAAACGAAAATATACAGCACATACAGAGGGGTGGAACGGGGCAGAAATCAAAGAAATCTATCTGCCTCCTGAACTTGCGCAGCTGTGGACGTCTGTGACATCGTTTTTTGACACCTGCGACATGGTCCTGGTGGGTGCTATGCACATGCTTGCTTTTGGAACACTCTCACCACATGCCAGACTGTGTATTATGGGCACAAGAGGCGCAGGCGTTTAAGGGAAGAGAGGAAAAGGAGAGAGAGTGAAGCACGTGCATCAGCAAGGGGGAGTTCTTTTGAGAGCAGTAGTGACTCCGATTGCGATGTAGGAATGGTCAGAATTCGCCAAAGAAGGTTTACTTGTGGATTTCCTTTAAATGCTGGAACATGAAATTACGTTTCGTTTTGGAGTTATTCAAAGTAACTTGGGTGGATACAGGTTTGTTTACACTTATACTTTCGTGCACTCATACTTTCGTGCACCAAGGGCAGCATATGTGCATTTGTTTTCAGTTTATAACCATATTACATGAAAATCGTGTACAAGTTGTGTCATGCGTGCGTGTGTGTGTTTGTGAGTGAAAGTTTCTATTGAGATGGGTAACTTATCACAACAGATTACTCTAAGTGGAGATCACATTTGTGGTGTGTGTGTGCCCAAGTTTCCACTGAATTGGGCGACTTACCTCAACAGATTAAGTGGAAATCATTCGTCTTGTCATGTGATGTGTGTGCATGTACATGTGCGCACGCAGGCAAGTTTCCACTGATTTGAATAACTTTTATCACTAGATTACTCTGTGTGAAAGATTCTCTCCGTGTTTCCAAAATGTGGGGCTTTTTATCTTTTCAGTCAGCAAGGTTCCATGCATCTGCTAAGGTGCATTTTTCTATGGAGTGTTGCTAGGGACAATTCCTGTGTAGTCATGGTTTCTTTCGTGGGTGCAAACTTGCCATTTTGTGAGTATGCACATATGTGGGTGCATTTGTGTATGGAAACTCGTATTCGCAACAACAACAAAAGTGCATGTGTGTGAAACCATGTGTGAGGGAGAAGAATTTTATGTCAAAGGACTTCTAATAAGCTATCAAGAAGAGAAGATAAACCAAGTACTAGTCAATTGTCCAAGAAGCGATTGTAAGAAAGGTACAAATATCACAAACTATGCTACACAACTGTTGTCAATATGCTCTGGTGAACAGCTTGGTGTTTGTAGTGGCTGAATAACTATTGCTATTACAAAAATACAGCTTTATACAGGTATGCTTACAAATTGAATGTACAGCTGACGTTGGTCAGGAATACACCTGGCTTGAAAAAAAAGCACAATGTACACATACAATATATATAACACTATATTAAGTGTGATAAAAATATGCGTTATTGTTGTCATTGAAATGCTTTTATTTTTCTTCTGCTGTCCAAAAACCAGCAATAGATTTTTGCTATATCATTCTGGCATCTACATCTGTCAATGCTTGTGAATCATTTCTTTATCTAAAAAAGTAAGATGTTTATCCTTGTTTCCTGGCAATTTCTCTTCGAGATCATTTCTTGTATGTTTGCTGGACAAAATGCAGGCTGTCTGAATATGTGTGCTCATACAAAATGTGAAAGTATCATGCCTTGGTTTATCTACAAGAAGCTTAATATCAACAGTACAATTCTAAGTTGGTAAGTTGTTAAAAATAGAAAGAGGAAAAACTATTTTGAATGTTAAAAATCAAGGTCCAATGCACATATGAATGCATTAAAAAATTGTTTGCATATCAATTCCATTTTGCCGCTGCTATCCATGGGATGAACAGAGAGACAGTTATTAGATACAATTAATCAATTCATCATCGTCCATTAAATGAAAAGAGAGTTAAAATAATACCCAGCAGTTCATCATGCATTACATTCGAAGATAGAAATCAAAGGTAAACAAGTAACACCAAGTTTCTCCCATGGCCTTCCAAATTTTGTTTTTCATGTCAGGGACATTTTGGGTGAGATTCTAAAAATACAGCACCATCAGAGCCTACCTACTCCTATTGTCTTAGGTTCTTTCCAGAAAAAATCTGCACTACATCTGCCAAGTATTCATCATAAAACACATCCTTACATTTACATAATTTTATTTCTTTCATATTCATTAATGTTGCACACTGTATTTCAGAAACATCTGCATTTGACATAAGTCATTATGAGAATAACAGACACTTACACATTTGTTGCCTGTGTGTCACTGTCTGCATGATTGGTAATTTCTTCTGTTCCCTCTGAAATGCTGAGCATTTTAACGATTTTTCATTCATTGACAAAGTCTTTGGGCCAATTTTTGTTCTGCTGCATATACGAATCAATATAACACTTTTTTTTTTTTTTTTACATGTTTCTAACCTATTTGAGCTACATACACTTATCAATACAAATTATTTTTTTTACATGTCTCCAACATATTTGTGCTGCATATGCAAAACTATATAACGCTTATTTGTATATGTTTCTAATGTATTTTGTGCTGTATACACAAATCAATTATTCTTTTCATGCATGCTGAAACTTACTGTGGTTGTTCCGTAGATGAACCATTTTCTTGAGCTTGAATCTTGTATTAAATTCAGTCTTTTGAAAACATCTCGATGGAATACAAGTACATTGTGTGCATGTGTGTGTGTGTGTGTGAGTGTGCGCGCGTACACATGGGTGATATGATTAAAACTTCTCTGTAGTGGAGGTTTGTGGTTATGTGTAATTTTCATTTTGATTCACCATCCAATTATGGTCCCTTAACGTAAAACCTGTCTGCAACATTTTCTTGATTATCATGGATTTTTGCCAAATCACTTTCATTCTGATTCACTTTCAATTCCGAACTGACAACAGGGGTTAACATAAACTTTTTTTCCCACTTGCCCATTCGGGCAAGTGAAAAGTCACTTGCCCAAGCTTACTTTCAACTTGCCCGAAATCTGCATGTTAAGCTACTCCCTCCATGCATAACAATATCACAAACACATTCTTACCTGAGTCATTGGCTAGCTTCTGGTTCACTTGTTCATGCATGAATGACAGGCTTCCTTTTGTCTTATAATTCTAATTCACTAGTGAAACACAGGGAAATGTCACAAACTTTTCTCAACACAAGTACTTGCCTTTTGTTCTTCTCCCCATATCCTTGTCTTGCTTTTTTTTTTCCTTCTTCAACCCTTTCCCCACTGTCTCTAATGTCAATTCTTTAGTTAAAACACAGGGGAATGCCACAAACTTGTTCTCTACACAAGTACTTCTTGGCTTGCCTTCTTCAGCCCTTCCCCCAACTATCTCTAATGTTAATCCACCAGTCAACACACAGGGAAATGTCACAAACTTTTCTCATCACAAGTAGTCCTTGGCTTGCCTTTATCCCCATATCCACAAGAAGTCACAGTCACACACACACATACACACACACACGCACATCAGGTCAGCCTTCAGGCTGACCTTTCAAGAAATTAATCTTGTGGCTTTCTGTGTCTCTGGGCCTCATTCCACCATCTTTCCAAGCTCTGGCTCCATCATAGTCTTCCACATTTGGCCCCTCAAGACTCAGGAACAACAGTTTTGACAGCTTTTCAACTGTCAGGGTGCTTCTCCAGTCATTTTTTATCCTTTTCATGGCAGAGAACCATCTCTCAACCACAGCTGTTGACATTGGCAAGCACATGGCTTCATATTATGCGTGCCATGGCAATGCCTAAAAGTCTTCTTGAATGATCGACAATGGGCTGCAGTATGTATCATGACTCAAACTACAGGCTGAGGAAAAAAGTCTAAACCACAAAACGGATTTTGAACAAGTACAAGGCTGAAGGCAGTCAACCACTCCTTGTACAACCTGGAATACCGCATGACACCAGTTGACAGAATGCCATCTCCTCAAATGCCAGATCCCCCAGCGCCGCTCCATCTTTCCTACAACAAGTAATCAGCACGTCCGTTACACCAGCTTTGAATTTGATGCCCTGTAGAAAGTGGGGGGGGGGCTATCAGATACATCCATTGAAAAACACACCGGGGTCATGCCACACGCAGACGCGAGGCGACCAGATTTACAGAAGAAATCATCGTTCCCTGCGACGGAACCAGACATCATCATCCACACTGATCGAGCTTAGACATCCATTCTGATCGCTGAGCCATTTCTCTTGGCCCTATGACTAGATCTAGACAAAGAACGAACATGCGTCAGCCACATGTGCTTCGCGGCATGACCTTAAACTTGGCTTGCTTTCCATAAATTGCAGCCAATGAGAAGATGCGTCTTCTGCTGCTGCAGTGTAACTGTCTGTGGCAAACACGCATAGCCGAGCATGGTCTAAACTTATGTTGTCTCCTCAAACTGGTCAAAGCTTTGGTCTAAGCTTTCGGTCGTGTTGACAAGTAGGCTTAACAGCGTTCGTGCAATAAAAAATAATAGTTGGTTGTCAAAATTTTCACTTGCCCGGTCAGGCACGTTCAAGAATAGCTTGGCTTGCCCGACACAGGAGTTCACTTGCCCCGGGCCGTCGGGCAATGGTTACTGTTAACCCTGGACAATATCCCTATCAAGCTTTGGAAACCACAATACCCATTTTAAACCAAGAGGGAAAAAATAGCATGCATTTTGAAAAAAGGAGAATCTAGCCATTCATGTTCCTTTTTTTTTTTTTTTTTTTTTTGCTGTCCCAACCTCTGTGCCATCTCAGAGGCAGTGCACCCACGCCGCTCATTCCGACACCCTGTCCACAGCCACAGCCCAGTCGGCCCCGCTGCAGCCCCGGCACCGGCAATCAATGTCAAGGCAACCCACCGGAGGAGACACTGCACTGCTGCCGAGTCACTTCGGTGGTGTTCAGTGGCGCCTGTTCTGATCTAACATATGCACGACACCACCTACTAAGCCCCCTACTGACGACAATAATTGCTTAGTTACGGAGCCGGAATGAATGAGCTCTCCCTCCGGAGGGCGCCACCATGTCCGTCCAACAACAGCCCCCATGGACCCGCTGATACCGGTGATCCCAACCGAACCAAACCAAGGCCACAGACGTGGAGAGGACATCGAAACTGAGGTCACCATGAGAGCAGGGCATGAAGGGCCACAGAACTTGACATTTTTTTTAATGCTGATCGATGAGAATAAGGATGATTAAGATGATGCTATGGATTTCCATTTCAGTCTGGGACTACATGACAGGGCTGTTCTCTATGCTTCCTTTCATAATATTTGAACTGATGAACTTGATAAGTGCGCCTGTCGGTAGGTGTGTGTGTGTGTGTGTGTGTGTGTGTGTGTGTGTGTGTGTGTGTGTGTGTGTGTGTGTGAACACATGTTAGTGCGAGTGTTTGAGTGTGTGTTGAGCGCAATGAGTTGATCCCAAGCATTGCGCTATATAAAATCCATACATATTATTATTATTATAATATATCCGGCGTCAACCAGGCCTGAGAGATACAGGCACCTGCAATGTTGGCCAGGAAATTTGAGCAACACTCTCAGAAACGCATCCATTAAGTGGATGAAACTCGACTGTGTGGTCCCAGTCCCAACTGAGTCCGCAGCAAACTCAACTCTGGGTAGGAGCCGGTCGGGGCAGAAAAACACACATGACTCTGATGGGATTCAAACCCACGACCTCCCAGCCGGGAGTCCGCGACGCTAACCACTTTGCCACGGCGGCTGATGCCATTCATGTTCCTTGACTGAACTCCCATTCTCTCTCTGTCCCTTCATTAAACATGAGAAATGTAACAGGATCTGCAGTTTGCTTTTGCTTTGCATTTATTGTCTTTTCAGTTGGGCATTACACTCGCACGCACGCATAAAACGGCCAAAGGTGCAGCATACTCTTGATGATGAACACAATGAAGGCTTTGTCACCGGATGAATTTGTCTGTGTTCCGAAAACTGGTATTATCTCTGGAAACAAACAAAATAACAAATATTGATTAACATTTCAAGACAAACAAATCCCTAAAAAAAAACCTCCAAAAAAACCTGTTTGACATCAAAATATGGCTATGCTACAATACCACAATTTTCAGTCAAATTCAATCAGATCTTTATCATCAAACTACAAGTTTTCTAAGAGTAATCTACAAGCTACTCAAGCTTTATTTTACTATCTCTATTATAAAATACTGAAGTATTCCCACTTTATTACACTCATGAACTGTTGTTTTCATGTGAGATTTGTATTGCAGCATTACTGTGGCTGTTGTAAGATAATCATGCTTATGCTCTCTATCACATCAGTTATTTCCAGGTGATGGCAATACAGTACATTATCACAATTATGAGTACATTATCACAGTCTTATCTTTCTAACAGACCTATATTTTCTAACACTGACAGAGACAACAGTTCACATGAATAGGAAATTTTTTATTCTAAAATTACGTTTAATCTAACATACTTACCGTGGCTCACTAATGCAATAAGCGGCAGCAATTTGCTATCCCTGCCTCGTATACAATAAAGTCCGTACGGACAACAAAACCCTTGAAAGGGCCTCGTGCCTTGCGCATGCTCAGAACCATCCTCTTTTCGAGGTATATCAAACCCTGACTGAGAACTCCTGATGGAACCAGGAAGGCGGGGAGGTAGGGAGGGCCTCTGCGTGAGCCACGGTAAGTATGTTAGATTAAACGTAATTTTAGAATAAAAATTTTCTTTTAATTACACATACTATACCGTGGCTCACTAATGCAGAGTCGCACTACCTGGAAGGAGGGCTCACCTGGTTTTTTTTTTTTTTTTTTTTTTTTACCGAGGCAGTGCACCCACGCCGCTCATTCCGACACCCCGTCCACAGCCACAGCCCGGTCGGCCCCGCCACAGCCACGGCACCGGCAATCCACAGGGAGCAGTCAATGTCAAGTCGTCAAGAGGCAACCCACAGGAGGAGACACTGCACTGCTGCCGAGTCACTTCGGTGGTGTTCAGTGACGCCTGTTCTGATCTAACATACGCAGGACACCATCTACTAAGCCCCCTACTGACGACAATAATTGCTTAGTCGCGGAGCCGGCGTGAGTGAGCTCTCCCTCCGGAGGGCGCCACCACGTCCGTCCAACGACAGCCCCCATGGACTCGCCGATACCGGTGACCCCGACGGAACCAAACCAAGGCCACAGACGTGGAGAGGACATCGAAACTGAGGTCACCATGAGAGCAGGGCATGAAGGGCCACAGAATTTGGGACCTCTTTTTTTTTATGCTGATCGATGAGAATGAGGATGATTAAGATGATGCTACGGATTTCCATTTCGGTCTGAGACTACATGACAGGGCTGTACTCTACGCTTCCTTTCAGAATATATCCTGGCATCAACCAGGCCCGAGAGATACAGGCACCTGCAGTGTTGGTCAGGAAATTTGAGCAACACTCTCAGAAACGCATCCATTAAGTGGATGAAACTCGACTGTGTGGTCCCAGTCTTCCCAACTGAGTCCGCAGCAACTCAACTCTGGGTAGGAGCCGGTCGGGGCAGAAAAACCCACATGACTTCTGATGGGATTCGAACCCACGACCTCCCAGCCGGGAGTCCGCGACGCTAACCACTTCGCCACGGCGGCTGGTTAGGGCTCACCTGGTTACCGCCTGGAGGAGCGAGAAGAGCCGGAGCGTGTGGCGGAGATGGAGTGTTGGGCCACCACAGCTGATGCGATGCCCCTAGACCCATCATCGCGCAGACGAGAAACGTCGCGCAGGTAGAATTGGATGAAGGTGCCAGGGGAACGCCAATATGCGGCATCTAACACACTCTGAATGCTGGCATTATGAGCTACTGCCAGCGAAGACGCCCATGCCCTAATCTCATGAGGTCTTGGTGAGAAAACAGCCAAATCCCCTTCAGGTCTCGCGTTACGCAGCTTTAATGACTTCTCTCAGCCATCGAGAGATTGAAGAGCGCCTGATGTCCTCCTTATAACCTTCGTTGTAAGAGAGAAACAGGTGGCGCTGCTTGGAGCGAGAAGATTTCGTGCGTTTCCTATACTCCCGCAGAGCGCGCACCGGACAGAGAGTGCGGTCTTCGTCGTCTGGGGCGAGAATAGAAGTGAGAGGAAGAATGGAGATAGTCGGGAAGAACCTGGCAACTGGTTTTTCGCTAAAAATTCTGGGAGGAGGCGAAGAGATATCGAGCCATCCGCTTCGGAGGCGACGTCCCCAGGCAGGCCACTAAGGGCGTGGACTTCACTGCAGCGCCTCCCTGAGGCCAGGGAAACGAGAAAGGCTGTTTTGAAGGAAAGGAATTTCAGAGAACACTCCCGGATGGGCTCGTAAGGGGGGAGCCTGAGGGAGGAGAGGACTAAGAAAAGATCCCACGCCGGGGTACGGCGGGGGCATCGGGCCTCCTGTAGGGCTGCTCCTCCGACCAGATCCCGCAGAAGAGGGTCGTCCACGAAGGAGGGGCTCTACTGGCGGATAGTGGTGGAAATAGCCGCCCTGTGAACCTTAACAGAGGAGGCTGAAAGTTTTTTCTCCGATGAAAGAAAAGCTAGGGAGTTCGCCAATTGGCATTGAGAGGGAGAATGAGGTGATACTGCGTGGTTGGAGCACCAAGAGAGCCAGATAAGATAAGATAAGATAATGTTGCTTATAGCCCAGCCGACCGCAAAGGGCCATATCAGGGCTGTCACCACGTTAAAATCAACTCACCAGTCATATAAAAAAAAAAAATTAAAAAACAAACCACTTTCATACATCTCATTAAATGACATCGTCTACAAACGCACCAGAAACTTTGTTAAAATCTTTCTTCCGTAAAATCTTAAATCAGATGAAAAATGTTAATTTTCTCTCAAACAACTCCTAAGGATCAATCGCGAAATG
>CM031613.1:65845613-65875613 GCA_018398815.1 Conus ventricosus
AGAATGCAGATTACCCTGAACAGTCACAGAGTGGGCCAATAACTGGTGTGTGACAGTCAACAGAGAGAAAACAACCTCTGTTTTCTCTCTCTGCCAAAATGAAAGCTGGCAAGTTGACTATGGAAGACACTCCCCTGAAATTCGAAGACCAACAAATCTACCTGGAAGTGACCTTTGGAACAAGAGATTAACATGGAGACAACACATCATGGACGCTGAGCAAAGCTCGAGAAGGAAAACTGAACATCATGCGAAAACTGGCTGGAACACGCTGGGGTGCCATTGAAATGAATCTCAAAGCAGTCTTCAGGGGACAGTAAGACCAACTGGAGTTACAGATCAAGTCATGGATGACATGCAGCAAACCACCAGAGTCTCTTGACAAAGTGCAAAAAACCAGGCTTATTCACATCATCACAGGTGCTGTGAAATCTACACCTATAGAAACAGATGAACAGATAAACTGGCATTCCCCCAACTGAAAAACAAAGAGAAAGAAAGGCCACTGATACAGCCACCAAATACAACACAGCTCAGGACTACCTGATGAGTGGCTGACAAAAGCAGGGGGCATTAGGCAGGCTGAAAAGATCCAGCTTTCGTAAGAGAGACACGAATGCTGCAAAGAAAAACACCAGGGAAAGCTGCCTTCACGCATGAGGTTCAGACCCCAGTTTGCCGATCCTCCCCCCTGGGCAAGTGAAGAAACTGTGGTGTCATTGTCTGTCAAACAGGTCCCCCTCTGACACAAAGGTTGAGCAGAGTGACGAGTGCAAAGACATCGACCATAGCCAGGCTAGGAAGAAAAGGTCCAGGAAGTGTGATAAGGGTTTTCACTCGATGGGTCAACCACAGATGCCATCAGAAGGAGGAGCTGGAGTGTACATTCAGTCAGACGGGCAAAGCAGGCAGACGCCATAGCAACAAGGTATTCACTGCACAAACTACAAAGCAGAAGTGGGAAGCCATCGGTGCATGCTGCGAACATCATCATTAGAAGTTGGCTCTGACAGCAGGTTGTCTTCCTTAACTGACGCCCTGAGCGTGTTGCAGGTAGCCTAACACAACAACCTGCCAAAGTTAGATTGACGCTCCTATACTAGCAATTATCAGTGCACCAGAAACTGTATTGCATCGGGAATCCATTCTCACTGCAGCATTCAGGAATGAGGAGTGCTGATAAAATGGCAAAAATCTGGTGCCCAGGGCCATAAGGAGAATGCAGTCAGACTATCCTGACAGAGGTGAAGACCATCATAAAAGCGCTCTACAGTCCACCACAGAGGCAGATGGCTATCAGCAGCTAACCCAGAGCAGATCAGGTGTGTCTCTTCCGACTCAGATCTGGGGCACAACTAGGATACGCATCCCATCTACTCCACAAACTGCACTGAAACCATCCCCATTGTGCACATGTGGGCAGGACAGAAAACCACACACACATTCTACTGGACTAGTGGGGACCGGCAGTGTATGACGTGGGTTACGGACATGGCCGCAGCCGGTGCCCATCAATGACAAGCTGTAGGGTCTGTGGAGGACCCCTGCAGAGGACCACCAAATTCATTACAGAATCCGGTCTACTAGTGTGAGAGGGCATTCGAGAAGAACTAAGAAGCTGCAACTGGTTATCGTTGCAAAAAATAGTAGCTGTGATTGGATAAACTTAATAGAGAAAAGAAACCAAGGAGAGTTGTGCTACACAGGTATGATTAAGCATGTATTCACTGAGGATGTGATGAAGTAGCAAACAATCAGGAAATGGCTGTACACACAATGCAAAGAGCAATCAGTTATTCACAGTCTTTTTTATATTCTGAGTTTTGCCAGATGCATTTATTGCACAAAATGAACTTCAATATTGTCAACTGAGTTGAATAATAATTATAAGTACATCCTTTATAGAGCGCCCTTTCTCAATAGAGCCACAGCGCTTTACAATGTTTAACTATAATACATGTCAAATAACAAAAAATCACTATATAAAACCCATAAACCCAGTCACATATCATTTATGACAATGTAACTCAGCAAGGAAAGGGGGGGGGGGGGGAGGGGGGGGGCGGTACAAAAGCCAACCAATCATTGACACCACTCTCACTCACACACACGCACGCACGCACGCACGAGGCACCACACACACTGGTCAGTTTTCATGTGTAACACTTACAACACGGATCCACTTGACACACCAATACAGGACTAAAAATGTTTCTATAGAAAATATTTTGAACAGATGGGTTGAGAGCTAGGGCGGAATGCAGAGTCTGTTTTGGCTTGAAGCGGTTCACGAAAGTGGGGGAGAGTGTTCCAAAAGGAAGGGGCTGCAAAAAAAGAAGGGAACGTTCACCATTGGTTTTTGTTGGCTGAAACGCGTGGCTTTGCAGATGTGTGAGAGTGTCAGATGTTGAGCGGGATGTGTTCATGCCGCGTTGTGTATATGCTAACCAGGTGAGAAAAAGTTGACAAGGGCACAGTTCCATTGGACGGGCGCGGGATTACACATGCATGCAATTTTGTATCTTATGCGTGCTGCTATTGGGGAGCTGTGCTGAGGTAGGTTGCGGACATCAAGGGTTCGTATGCCCCTTGTTTATTGAAAGTGCTTGAGATTTGACATCGACCATTTCAAAGGGCCTGGAAACGTATTAAAATAAGCTGGATGGCCTAACCCCCGGGAAAAAGTCTTGAAATTTTCAAAATCGGTCACAATCTGTCCTCTCAAAGCAAAGAAGTGTCTTGTCACCTCAAGAAATTGTTTTTTATACGGATATAAATCACAATCTGTCATCCATGTGGATTCGTGATCGCCGATCCGTAGCAAAACCGACAAACTGCCTAGCTGAGCAGAAGGGAAAGTAAATCGTCAGTGACTAGTGTTTGACTTACTATAGACATATGTGTAGAAGCCAACAGAGTTCTTTCCCTTTGGTTTCCATCGGGGGTTGTGTCGACGGTCGATGTTGTGCGCCAAAATAGTGCTACTGTGCCTGCAAGATGGGGTAAGGAGATTATTTATTGAGAAAACCTGAAGAAAGGTGAGGCAGAAGCAGCAGGGGAAAAAAGGAAACAGATACTGGATGAGGGTGAGGATCTGAAATGAGAAGAGAAAAACTAGCATAAAAAGGGTTTGTGCCGAAGATTTGTCCTTCACAGGCAGACAACTGGCAGTGAAAGGCTGAAAAAAGGGTGCAGGTGAAAACAAGTGGGGACTTGATAGCCAAGTCCAACGCAATGAGAAGGGTATGCACAAGGAAAGGACTGAAGAAGTGTCAAACTTGAGAAAAATCTCTGTGCAAAATACTGGGAAGAGATGTACGGAGATGTTTATCTGTGTATATGTTACTCCCTTTTCTGACTGCTGACTGTTGTGCAACTTTAATTGTCTTATTAGACCTGCGTTTAACTGTCTTCCTTATAGAATGTACTTTATTTTTTTCTGCCATGAGTGTGCTAAGTGTGTAGGTATGGGAGATCTCGAAGGTGTATACGTTTCTATGTACGAAGAAAATCGACAAAAGGAAAGTTTCTACAAAGGTGACTGTTTCTGTGCATTCAGACTCAAGACTATAATTAGTAACGGCCCTCGGGGTTGCAAACCTTGCCGTGGTCGGAGGGCTTGCGTGTCCAGGGTCCGTAGGCTATTGCTGGACGGGGGCAGTCAATATGGGAGATTGGCTGGTTTTGTCACACTGCTTCTAGGGCCTGAGAGTGCAGATTGCAGGTTGGCCTATGCGTAACGAGGTAAGGAGTTGATGCCATGGTACGGGCTTCCCAGTCTGATAGGATAAGGGTGAGGATCCGACTTTTGAGTAACACGCTTTTCTCATTTTCTTGTTTTTCTGCTCCCTTATTTGGCCCTTTTCTTTCTTCGTCTCACTTATATGGTTTCTTTTCCACACTCCTTTTCTCTCTGTGGTATCCTTAAGATCCGCGCGTTTGACGTGGGTGCAACTGTGTCGGAGGGGGAATGAGATCTGGTGATTGAGAGGGCTGCGCTTCTCTACACATAACTTTGGCTCGGACCTATCTAGGTCAGGAGTACACTTGGCCAGGGTGTTCTAATCGGCTACCCTTCTTGGGGTTGGGTCATGTCGGGCACAGTGCACCAGTGGCCAATTAAACCTCCTGCAGTGCTCAGCTCTCTGTTCCCGGGAGTATGAGCCCCTGATCCGAGGGGATTGTGTTGGTTGCTTATGCTGGGGGTTTGTCTATCCCGAAGCCTGGTAGGGGTCATGAAATTTGGTTCTTGGCCCTTGGCCCCTTGTTGGACTCAAGGTGGGTGGGTAAGGAGGGATGAATTACAATAATTTAAATATGACTTATCAAAAAATTACCCCCCAAAAAGCCCCCCGAGAGGAAGGCAGTCTCCCCTATTTCAGGGGAATTTGAAACAGACTGGATTCTGTCAGTGTGGTAAGTCAGAGGATAAGGTTTCTGGCGATTCATGGAGCATGGTGGTTGGGACGGAGCAGGAAGACCCCTTTTCAGCTCTGAGCACTGTTGCTGTCCAAAGGGCTTTCATGGTATAGCAGTGTTGACTAGGTCCTTAAAAATAAAGGTTGAAGGAATGGTTCAGTTTCTTGCTTCTTATGTCGCTACAGAAACTATCTGAACAGCTGTTGAAAGCAATTAAATACGAGTGGGATAAGGAGATCAGGGTGACTCCCCATTAACAGTTAATTCATCCAAAGGTGTGATTCGATGCAGAGATCTAGGGGTGTCTCAGAGGCAGAAATAAAATCGGAACTGGCGTACCCAGGGTGTGACGGAGGTGCACAGTGACAGTCATGAAAAAAAAAAGGGTGCCAGAGAGGTGGCCTCACAATACCCTCTTTCTGACCTTCGGCAACCCTGTGGTTGCATCCGGTCATCAAGGTTGGCTAATGAACGTCCGCGTCAGATGTATGTTCCGTCCCCGTTGAGATGCTTCAGGGGCCAGAGGTTTGGGACATGTCAGAGACAGCTGTTCTGGGGCAGGAGTGTGCGGTGTGTTGCTGCAGGAACCCATGATGGGCCGTGCAAAGATGGCCACATTGGTGCTAACTGCGGTGGCGACCATCTCCTTTCACGAAAACTGCCTCTTTGGTACAGGAATCACATCCAACGATTAAAAAATGAAAAGAAAATCTCCTTTTTGAGTGCCGTAATCAGGTTGTGGGGATGTCAGGACTCCACGCATCTTCATATGCTTCGGCCGTAAAGGAAAGTTTCAACTAGTCAGTTGCTGTCAGACTGATGAATTTATTTTTTCCAAGACAACTGCAAGGAGAAACTGTCAACTCTGGTGGGAGGGTCCACCACCTCCCAACCTAAAGTCGACTGCCCATGGTGGAGGAAAAAAATCCGCCACCCTCAGACTGCCAGCAGTCTACAACATCTGTTGCTGGGCAGATTAAAAAAACAGCACCCAAGCCTCGAACTCCTTGTCCAAGTGCGTGCGGCAAGGGTGTTCCCACCAGTGTAGAGACTGTGGAGTTGAGGAAAGAAACCTCAACGTCTCCAAATCAGACCTTCTTAGCCTGTTGGCAGTCTGCCGCAGGTCTGAAGAACAACATAGTTCATTGAAATTCAATATAAATTCACTCCATTAGAAGCAGACGTTGAGGTGGAGATGACCTGATTTCTCTCCTTTTCGCATCTGCACATGGATAGTACAATATACAATGGAATATCCGTGGGACTAAATTACAAAACTTTGAGGTGTTACTGCTTCTGTGTCATCTATAAAAACTTCTGTGATGGCTCTTCAGGAAACTCAAATCAAAAGCAGAAGACCTTTACTCTTTCTGGCCTTTTATGGTTTTCAAAAACCTGCACAACCTTCCACGTTGGGGATGTCGGGCGGTGTTGCCCTTCTCCTACAAAAACTCTGTTGTATAGTTCCTGTCGCTCTGTCTACCTACTTAAGTCTGTAGCTGCTGAGGAGGTCACTCTCCACAAGCTGTACGTGACAAATCTGTTCCCTTTATCTACCCCTTCTGTCCGGTTTGTCGATCAGGACCTTGTCGTCTGATAGAGGACTTCCTCGACCTTTTTTGCTGACCAACAAATTATCCCATTAACGTCACAACCTCTTTGGGTAGTGACTGTAGTCATACAGAGGTTGATGATTGAGGATGTCCTTTCGGATTTGGAGTTGTGTTGTATGAACGACGGATCTGCAACTTACTCCACTCTTCACAGGTTCACTTTCGTGTTTAGAGTTGTCGGTTGTGACCCCTCGCTGGTCTGGGACTATTGGGTCAGTCCTGACGATCTGCACGGAAGTGACCATTTCCGCTGTATTACTACATACCCGTCATATCTGTTAACGTCTCTGTCTCTACATCTTATAATTACAAGATCAGCAAAAACTGGGATCTATTTTCAACCTATATTTTTAAGAATTCCAGGACACTGTCTTTCTTCAGAGTCCGGACCCAGGCTGTTTCACTGACTATCACTGTGATCAACGTGTGCTTAAGCTTGATATTCCTGTGTCTTCCGATAAAACTTCTAATGCCATAAACACCTGTTTGATCAGACTGCCAACAAATTTCCATAGTTTGATAACGGGATCTGCGTCAGCGTGTACCAACGACCCTTCGGGTCCCAACGCCGAGCCCATCAAAAAATCCGTGCTTAATCTAGACTAACTTTTTAAAATCAGTAAACGTCGGTCCTGGAGGAAGCTTCGGCTCCAGGCTGAATCAAAAACTTCCAAGAGAAAGTGGGGAACATCATAAGAAAATCAATGGGGCAAGTACACCTGTTCCCACTGTGAACCATCTAGTTTTCGGATTCTTTAATAACAGAGATAGAAAGCAGGAGCTAATCTGCTTGCTTCAACCTTTGAAAAAGAATTCCTCTCTTCTATTAAACAGCTCACTTTTGTCAAAAATAAAGCCCTAAAAGAAAAATCACACTGCAACTTTGCGTGACAACATGGAAGACTACAATCTTCCTTTCACGTTAAAGAGCTGAATCTGCCTTGCTTTCTTGCTGCGATTCCTCTCCTGGTTTATTGATGAATAATCCATTATCAGCTCCTGTTGAAACATCTTCCGCTAGAAGGTTGGAACATACTGCTTTACAGGTCTAAAACCATGTGGGACTACAGTTTTTTTCCACCCTCTAGGCGAAAAGCCTCATTATTCCCATCCCCAACCTGGAATAAGTATCTTTCTAATCTACAAATTACCGTCCCATAGCTTTGACCAGTGTGTTTTGTAAGTGATGGAAAAAATGCGGATCAATGCTAGGCCTCATGTGGGAAAACTTGAAACCGATGCCTTTTGGAGATAAGAACGTGTGGTGTTCCGCAAAATCGGACTACCGTTGGACCATTTGATTCGTCTGGAATCTACACTTCGGAACGCCTTTTTGACAAACGGAATGCTGTGGCAAATTTTCTTGACTTGGAGAAGGGCCTACGATACCTCCTGGAAGTCGGGGATACTTCATGATCTCCACGATCGGGGTTTTCGAGGTCATCTTCCGCTTTGTATTCAAAAATTTTTTGGCGACGACAGTTTCAGGTCCGGGTTGGCTCCACTCTCTCTAGATGTCCTCGGCTGGGTTGGGTGTTCCACAGGGGTGCATACTATCTCCTGCCCTCTTTTAGTATTAAGACTACAACATTGTCAATCAGTTCGCAGGGTTCAGACTGCTCATTGTTTGTGGATGTTTTCACTGTTACGCAATGCGAAGGCCTGTAACCGAGTGTCCAGCGCAGGCTCCCAGGGCTTTGCGTAGATAAAAATCCATCGGTGGGCGATGTAAACGGTTTCACTTTTCTGCTACAAAACCCAGTGTATTCACTTCCATAATTTCCGTCAGTTTTTTCCAGATACGGAACTTCATGTAGGGAATTCCCCATTCCAGCTGTTAAAGGAGGCCAAAGTTCTGGGAGTCATTTTGACCCAAATAACTTAACGTTCTCAGCCTTATTAAAAACCTCAAACTGCTTCGCCAAAAGGCACTGAATATTCTGCGGGTCGGAGGCACACACCGACTCTTGGGCGCTGATAAGAATACTTTGTTGCACTCTTACAGAGCCTGGTCCGTTCCAAAACTGGTTATCGGTTGTGCATGTGTCGGTGCTCTCCGCAGTATCTTACTCAAACTCTTGGATCCCTATCCACCTTTCAAGGCTTCGTTCTCTGTCTTGGAGCGGTCCGCACCACCCCTGTGTACAGCCTGTACGCAGAGGCAGGTGAACCTTCACTGTCCAACCGCTGGCTGTGATACTGTCTTTGAATTTATTACATCCGGACTGTTCTCAGAAAACCGCAGTATCCTGCCTATGACTGTGTTTTGTCCCTCCGTTCACGGGGCGGCGGCCGCCACACTAGATGCCACTGCATTTCGTGCGCTCTAACGCTTTGCCTTTGGACTCTGCGAGGCGATGAGTGGGTCAGCCACCGACACGGCCAGAAGCTGTGTGTGTTTGGTGCTTCGAGACTAGGTGCAACACACTATAAGTTATATTTGTGTACTAGAGGTTTTGTAACTATTAATTTCTGTATGAAATGCATTGGCGCTAGTGCCGTACTTGAGAGTGTGACAATAGCATGGCATTTTCTGTCTTTCTGGGAGTACCATAATTTAGTTCGTGTTTAAAACTTTATTGACAGAACTTTGCGGAACCGCTGTGCTGCGCACGCAGTGGCCTGGTAAGCCGAAGCAAGACGGGGGAGGTGGAGGGGCGCGGAACTGGCGCGCGAACTATATTTGCGAAGTAGGCAGCAGGCGTGGCAAATATCATTTGTGGATTGAAAAGTTAGTTTGCATATGTAAAGGGGCCGTATTTACACCGTTGTATATATACATATTTTTCTTGTTGACTGCATTTTATATGTACTTATGGTTGCATGTATTAGAGCATGTAAGGCCTAATTAAGGGAAACGTAGAGGATAAACATATTTACTAAAGCAAAATATTTACTTCTGATAATCATTAATGGGTAGTAGGCAGAACAATAATTGTGATTAATTATATAATTAAAATATCACTTCATGTCCAATCACTACTACTATCTTCTATCGGCAAATTACAAATTAATGTGTATTGTTGGAAGTTCCATTAGGGTGCTTTGTGTGTGATGTGTGTGTGTGTGCCTGTGTGTGTGTGTGTGTGAGCCTGTGTGTGTGTGTAGTGTGCGTGTGTGGTTGTTGCGGGTGTGTGTGCGTGCGTGCGTGCGTGTGTGCGTGAGTGTGTGTGTGTGTGTGAGTGAGAGAGAGAGATAGAGAGAGAGAGGGGGGGGGGTTGGCCGAATGGATTATGAAAAATCATACCATAAGTACTATCCCAAATTGACACAAAATACATTGTGTACATTAATTCATCCATATAGAACGTAAGAGATTATATTGTTGACTTTCAAGTTGTCAATTTGTTCACTGATAACAAGTTGAATTGCATGTTTTGTAAAGGGTGTTTTATAATAGCTAGAAATAATTGACCTTTATTTCACATATTATGCATTTTTATAATTATAGTGTTTTTAAAATTATTCATGAGTGTGGTAAACTACTGAACATAACTATAGTTTTTGTTTTAGATTTTTTCTTTGCAAAGGGGCAAAGTGTATTCATGTTAAAGTGTGGGGGTGGGGGGCGGGGTGGGTTGGTGGGGGGAGTTTGAGAGAGGAGAGGGGACAACAGCAAAAGCCCTGTCAGTGTCACATCTTCTGTATCACAAGCGCTGATCTGTGAGTGTTGGACACTACACGAGACATGTTCAGACACAGACAGTTTGTGTGTGTTAAAAGTGATAGTGAACAGTTATGTGATGAGAAGTGGATATTGACACAGAACCATGGCTTTACCATCAAGAATCGTGGAGTAAATCATGTGCTGTGTGTGTGTGTGTGCGTGGTGCGTGCGTGCGTGGAGCGTGAGTGTGTGTGTGTGTGTGTGTGTTTGTGAGTGTGTGTGTGTGTGTGTGTTTGTTAGTGTGTGTGTTGTGTGTGTGTGTGTGTGTGTGTGTGAGTCAGTGTGTGTGTGTGTGTGGTTGTTTGTGTGTGTGTTGTGTGTGTAGGTATGATCTGTTTTGTTCTGTTAGTCAGCATGCACGTCAGTTTCATTCGCTTCTCTCTCTCTCTCTCTTCTCTCTCTCTCTCTCTATTCTCTCTCTCTCTCTCTCTCTCTCTCTCTCTCTCTTTCCCCCCCTCTCTCTATCTGTCTCTCTTCTCTCCCTCCTCCCCCTTCCCTGACCACCTCAGTCTCGTATGCGTGTTGCCGTGTATTATGTTGTGTGTGTGTGTGTGTGTGTGTGTGTGAGTGTGTGTGTTTGTGTTATTAAGTGTGATGTGATTGAAATCTGTTTTGTTCTGTGAAGTCATGCAGGCACGTCAGTTTAAGTTCATTTTCTCTCCTCTCTATTCTCTCTCTACCTTCTCTCTCTCTCTCTCATCTCTCTCTTCCTCTTCTCCGCCTCAGACTCGTATGACCGGTGTGATTCATCATGACTTTTGTGTATATGTTAATTTTAGTGTGTGTGTGTGTGTGTGTGTGTGTGTGTGTGTGTGTGTGAGAGGACGGAGAGAGTGTGTGTGTCTGTTTGTGTGTGTTGTGTGAGAGAGAGAGAGTGAGAATGAGTGTGAGAGAGAGACGAGATGGTAGAAGTGTGTGTAGTGTGTTTGTGTGTTTGTGTGTGATGGTGTTGTGAGTGGAGGAGAGGGAGGTGAGGAGGAGTGGAGAGTGAGAGAGAGTGGAGAGTGGAGAGAGGAGAGTGAGGAGAGAGATCAGTTATGAGTGCAGCCATTGTCAGTTGAAACATTTTCTCTATGATCTTGCTTTTATTGTTTTGTATGTACAAAGCTATCTGTGCTTGTCATGGTTCTTCATTTTTGTATGATGAATCAGTCCCTCACCCTCCAACTCAACTCTCCTCACCTCGCTCTCTATCTCTGCATGCTTTTTTTGGATTTTGTTGTGTAAAAAGGTATCCGTGATTGTACTGTTTCTTTCATGTATGTATTCTCAATCAGTATCCTCCCCCACCCCCAAATCTCGCCCTCCCTCTATCTCTATGGCACACTCTCTCTATCTCTCTCTCACTCTCTGTCTTCTTCTTATACTCTCTCTCCTCTATTCAGTTTTTGCTTGCAGCGACGGTGTACAACTGTGCATGTTTTCTTTCTTTCTTCCCTCATTGATTTTTTTAAGTGGTAAATTTGCGTGCAGTGTATTGGGTAGTCATGTTTACTCAACAAATCCTCACTCTCACTCTCTTTCTAGTTCTTCTCTCTCTCTCTTCTCTCTCTCCTCTCTCATCTCTCTCTCTCTCTCTCTCATCTCTTCTCTCTCTCTCTCTCGCTCTCACAGTAAACTCGCGCGCACACTCATCAACACACTCAACACTCACCACACATCAACTCACCTCACACTCACACTCATAACATTTAACCAACACTCACACACACTCGTCTGTTGGGTTGCACACAGAAGTGTGTCGTTCTAGCGGCGGTTCTGGGTGGGGGGGGGTGGGGGGCATGTTGGACTGGCTGGTTTTAAGTTCATTCCAGTAACCCTCTTCTTGAAATGTTAAGAATCTAAATGTGGGTATTGACGGTATGTTTCTGCTTTTAATGTACATATTGTGAGTGCGCGCGCATGTTGTGCAATGTCGTGTGCGCATGTGTAGTGTGTGTTTGTGGGTGTGTGTGTGTCTGTGCGCTAGCGCGCCGCGCCGAGTATGTGTTCAGTGTATGGGTTATTGCTTATTCAAGCGCTTGGTAACTGATACTTCGTTCCGGCTACGCGTTATAGCTCACAGAGTGTTGTGGTCATTGACATTTCCGCTTTTCTCAGGTGTACCAGAGGCCTTGGCTGGTGTGCAGTCCACGTTGTGTAAATATTGGTCTAGCTACTCTGCGCGGTTACAGACTCCATATGCAGTGTTGTGTAGTGCGCTATTCTCCTTGCTTTCAGTACTAGTCCTTAGCGCGAGATCTTTTATCTACCTGACACTCAAGGGGTGTGGTTCATAGGCCGAAAGTCTTTGACTGTCGGACTCAAGACGCTGAACAGCTATAACAGACACTGCGACCTATTTGCTTTCATTTGCTTTTTCCGTCTCACGCTATTGAAAGACTTTGACTCAAGCGACTTAATGCAGCAGTCATGAACTGCCGTGGTTCCAAAAGTAAGTTTGAAAATAACCCGAAATGTATTCCGCCGTTTGGTGCTATCGATATTGCACCCGCAGTTCCTTGCTCGTGCGAGAATGCACTGCAGGTTTACTAGACCTGGGAGTAGTATTGAAGATAGTAGTAGTTCAGGGGAATGTAGTAGTTAAGTAGTGTTTCTGAATTTTTCCAATGTTTCGGATCAACCTCCATGGACCTTTTCACACTCCAGAGATTCGCTTTTTTTTTCGATCATAGCAGTGTGCTGCTTTCCGTATCTAGTTAGGAAGTGAATCACCCAGCTCTCTGGCGTTTTCAAGGTTTCTGTGTATGCAGAGATCTGTTCAAATTTCCCATTCCTATCAAAAAGTTTTCACTGACGGTTCAAAGGTATGTGCGGTTGGAGAGTACAGTGGACTGTGAACTGTGCAGGCCTTCTGCCTGGGGCTCCTTCTACAGGTATTGATTGTGGAACATTATACATTCTGATGCTTCTTGTCTATTCTAGCTTTGTAACTTTACTTGCTTAGTATGGTTTGTGATAATCTCCCATTCTTCGGGAGGGACTTTATGGTTCTGTCGGATTCGCTGTAAGCTTTGGATAGCATAAGCTGCCGCATCCTTCAGCATCCAGAATTTTATTTTTTTTTGAACTTTTTAGCAAGTTGATTGAAGGCGGTCGGTTACAACATTCTCTTGCTTGGGTTCTGGCCATGTTGGCATCGGCAGGAGCGGAGAACGATAATGGTTGATCGTTTAGCAAGAAGCGCCCCCACAGAGGAGAGAAAATGTCTCCAACCAACATATCCCCTGATCGATCGTGAAACCAAAATTATCGATTATCGTGAGAGTCCTCTGGAAGGAGGATTGGATCACACAGACGAATAACAACTCTTTCAGATCCGTCCAAACCTTTAAGGACTTCTCCCATCTACGTCGGGGTGGTCGTTCGTAAAGTGGAAACGGGGTTTCTGTGCCGGGCTGCACACGGCCATTCCGTATCTTTACCCATGCTTTACCTTTTTAAAGAGTGAAGTAGCTCCGTGGTGCATTCAAATGTCTGCAACAATCACATGAAACATGTTCTTTTAGTGTGTTGGACTTTGCACGATGTGTGACACAACATTTTACAGCGGAGTCCATGAAGATCAGCCATCTGTCGGGATGTCCCGCCTGACGTATCATTGGTTTTTGAGAGAAATTAAAATTTTTCATATGATTTGAAGATTTTACGGAAGAAGGATTTTTAACAAGTTTCTGGTTCGTTTGTTAGGACGATGTCATTTAACGAGATGTGTGAAAGGGGTTTTTTTTTTTTTTTTTTTTTTTTTTTTTTTTTTTTTTTTAAATGACTGGTGAGTTGATTTATCGTGGTGACAGCCCTGATGTGGCCCTCTGCGGTCATGCTGGGCTATAATGCAACATTATCTTATCTTATCTTATTAGTAAGGAAGCGGGTGGTCTGCTCTGTGCTGGTTTGTGTTAAACTGTAAAGTCACATTGTAATTCAGAGAAAACAATGACTACTGTACCTGCCTTCTTCTTCCATCTACTGGACCTGACCAGTTGTGCTAGCATGAATACGAGGTAAGAAATGATGTTAAGTTAATGATTGATAGTAACGGGCTGCTCATAGAGTTTAATAAACATAACTTTGCAAGAAAGTTGTTAATTACTACCCCTTGAATGAAGCTGCTAACCCTGGAAATTCCCTTGAAAACCCCTTGAACTTTTTTTTCTGATATCTGTGGGAACCCTGGGACATTAGACAGACGGAGTGTAGAAACTCCAGACAGACAGCCTGGAGTGTGTTGGGCTAGTTGCCACGAAAAAGTGAATGACTGACAGAACTTGTAAGGCTGACAGGTGTCAAAAGAAGGAGGGGTCACACAGAAGATAAATACTCTGACTAAATCTGATTGGGAAGTCGTCGAGAAAAGGATATGCACTCTGAATGAATGAAAGACTCCTGCCAGGGAGGGGGAAAGAAAGGGTGGAGTTACGCAGAGTGACTGCCGAGAAATTTTTCAGAGAGGAACCAGTCTGTGGATTAAGCCAATGCATACACCTTTTTTTTTTTTTTTTTTTTTTTTTTTTTTTTCAATGCATACACCTGAGCTAACTGCAACATGGGTTCATTATACATAGAGCAAGTTCCGCATAATTGCGCTTCAAAGGCTTGCCGTCTTGACTTTGGCAAGTGTGCTGGCATGTGTCTGATTATGTCAACATAATATTCATTGCTATGAGCCATGCTTATTTTGTTTCCTGTTAGGAATGTATAAATCGTTAATCCTGTCAAAATAGTCAAATTTCAGACATCTCTTTTCAACTGTCTGATCAGCTCCAGACCAGAAGATAATTCAGTGGCCTGTGAAGAAAAGAATCTGGGAAAAATCATAAATAAATGCTACAGATGTAGTTGGTGCAAGGGTGTGAGCTGAAGAAAAAGTAGGGCTTACAGTACTGGAATCACTGCAATGTGGAAGGTAGTTTGGATTTTGTCTTTGTACAGCATTTTGAATGCTTACATTATGGGTCACTTTTGGTCATGAAAAAAAGATTTCTGGTGTACAGTGGAATCTCTTTATGGAGAATGAAAGTCTCATGAAAAATAGGTCTGTGTAGACAGAGGGTCTTTACAGGTAGACAGACAGACAGGCATAAACACATGCATCCTGAAGAGACCTAATACTGGGCCAGCTCCAATTCCTTGGCACAAAAGAAAGGAAGACTACGAAAATGACGAACAAGGCAGTATGCTCTCCCTAAGTCACCTTCCAGGAAAAAGAAGCCTTAACTGAGGGGAATAACTATTATCATTATTATTATGAATACTTATGTAGTGCCTGTCCTCGGCTAGAGACCAAGCTCTGTGTGCTTTACAATCATCAGTCGTTTACACAACGGGCTGCCTATGTGGGTAGTGCCAACTGAAGAGCTGCCGGCTGGCGCTTCATTCTGTTGTTTCCCGTGTCATCCAGTCAGTATCATTTTCAATATCGTTCACTCAATTTCCTTACTTATTTCATTCCATTTCACACACGGGGTGCATGCTATGTGTAACGTGTTACTCATGCAGACATGGATGGGTTTCTGAGTCAGGAACTGATCCAGCTGTGATGACCATCAAAAGGGAAGTCAAAAGGAGATCCTTACTTTGATTTGCTTTCTTTTGTTGTAATTTTTTTTTTATAAGACTCCCAAGAGATCATGGAAGGGGAATTCCGTAATGGCCGAAGGGCACCAGATTGAAGACTAAAGAAAGGATAAACCTCCATGCTCTTTCCTCGATCTCGGAAATCATCATAAATTTATGTTCATGCAAACAAAAACGCGACCATGAAAACAGGACATGAAAAGAGAAGAATTTTCAGCAGGAGAAGAAAACTCATATAAATCAACAAGGTTACGATCAGTCATTACTGCAGGAATTCCGAACAAGAGGCCATTGCAACAACAGCTGTCCGCAGCATTTAAATTGAGACAGCAGTTTGACCCCCAAAATATAAAAGTTCGTCGTAAACAAAAAACCCATCTGATTCAGTGACAAAAAATCTTATTCTTGTGAATTCCTGAAAAATATCCGAGTCGAACAGAGTAGATGACTGACAAATTCCGTCGAAATGCCAGGATCAAGCTCACAGCACAGATGGGTGAGAACAAGTATCAGAAACATGACCATGCGAGATGGAGTCATAAACGGTAGGTAACGGCAGTCCAACTCAGCACGTTCCGTCTGAAAAGGAGATAGAGTTGCTTGCTTATCGGAATGTTTTCTGGAAAAAGCTTATAACAACTGTAGCTCCCCACTTGCTTAATTGCTTAATATGCGTGTCAAGCTGGGTCTGCTTGGGGTGGGTCCGTTTGGTGTTGCAGTCATTCAAAAAAACGATCAAGTCCTTAAAGTACAATATCCTTGTTTTTTATTTTCTTTTATTAACATACTTGACTAGAATCAAAAGTAGAAAAACAACGTAAACACTAACTGGAACTGGAAACTCTAATTTGAAAAACTAATTAATTGAAAACTCAAATCTAACATGAACTCGGAGCTGAAGAAGAAAAAACTACGAGTAAAACTCTGACTTAAAAAATAAGATCTCTGACTTAAAAAATAAGATCTCTGACCAGACATTGGTCCCCTTGAAAAGGACTTTTATTTGCCCTGAAAGGCAAAACTTTGGAGAATCCGGCAGTGCTCTGCTGGCTACCCGGCCATCCAAGAAACGCGCGCTCTCCCGTACGCAATTCACAATCCACTAAAAATAGTTCCATGTCAATTAATAAAAGGCACTATAACAATGAGCGCACTTCGCATGTTTTGGCTGTAAATCATTATTTTCCCTACCAGTGATCCTTATGCAATAAAAAATATATCCAATGCAAGCAAACTCTTTGCAAATCAATGTAGCAAAACAATAAATATCTCTACGCAATTAAATGGTGAAAAGGACGCTTTAAATATTTAAATATAAACCATTTGAGAATTTACCAGGATGAACTGGGTCCGAAATAAACTACGGTCAAAAGGAGAGAACTCCACGAAAAAAATATTCTGTGAGCTTGAAAAAAACACACCACTACTTAAATAATTTGCAACCACCATTAAAAAGCATGAAAAACAACAAAAATAACATTCTGTAGTAGGTTTACAGAGTACTACACAACGGTAGCCCGTAAAGAGTGGAGCGGGAGGTCAAGAAGAGCAGCATTCATGAATTCTCGAATGAAAACCTAGTCTTCTGAGTGGCGGTGGCTGGAGAATGAAAACTGGACTCAGCAAGAGTACTAGCGATCACTGACCAAGCGTTATCAGCTGCAGAACACGTGAGAGTGAACTCAAAAGAAGAAATGTCTTCATCAAAATAACCAATATCATCATCAGTATGATCAAATCCTCATCAGACTCCCATTTGCACGCAACCATGCCACGCATACCTCAAAATTGGTCTGAGTGCAACCAGTCCTCCTTGCCCACGTTACCCAGGGATTGCCCACTCGCACCAGTAAACCCTCCTTGGAACAACGCCATTCAGGTTGTGCTCCAAGCCGGTGCCACTTGCATGGGTCCTTTACCCGGCATGGAGGAAAGAAGACATACGCTCTCCCAAAACTGCTTGCCCGGGGGTGGGGGAAGGAGAGTGTGCTGGGGAGAGACGCTGTTCTGCCGCACCAAGGACCGAGACTGAAGTGGTGTAGCAAGGAGCGTTGGTCACCATTCTGCCAAAGCTGGCTGACCATTGTACTGAAGAGAAAACACTGCGCGCCATGTAAACACCGAGCACCATGTTGAAGACGGCCAACATTCGCACAAATTGCAACGGGAGAATGGAAAACAGCCAGTGCAGAAGACACCAGTTCCATGCTGGTCTAGCGAGGAAGCCACTCGTCGACAGGAATAACAAACTCTTGATGACTGGGGGAGAAGAAACGCTGGCCTTGTTGAGTTGTGCCAAAGAGCTGTGCAGTGAAGGAGACTGAAGAGAAGACGCAAGGCGAGTAAGTTCTCTCGAAAAATTGAGCGGGAAGGAGTAGGTTGGATGTGAGAAATAAGGCCAACTCAGAAGGGCGTTTCTGTTGATCCAAGTTCAAACGCTTGAACTGGAGAGAGATGTGTCCATGATGAGGAAAAGGAGAAAACTGATTTGTTTTGGACTACAGTGAGTTCGTTTTGCTCAAGGGAGAGCACTCATGTATTCCTGTATGTTGAGTAGCATGAGCTGCCACTCTCCATAGGTTCTTTTTGGGGGGAATTCCTGATGTTCCACGTTGAAGGAAATAAGGCATTTGTTTGGACAGGTAAGTATGAAGGAAATGGGTTGTTAGGATACTTGCACATACATATTTTTTTCAACAAATAGGTGCAAGCGCACATGTACACACACATGCACACACATACACACACACATGCACGCACGCACGCACGCACGTACACATGCACGCACGCACACACAGAATACTTCTTAGCAATTTTGTTTTTGTAAGAAGAAAGCAACATTTACCTTACCTTACCTTTATAAGAGGAAAATATGTCACTGCCATTCAAAAAGCTAGTGTGTATGTCTGTTCAGTATTCTAGCGAGGTATGCAGGTTATTGTCACAGTTCATGGTAGTGTCCTTTTGATATGCTTTAGAAGATTTTTTTTCTTTCTGTGGAAGTTTTTTAGAATACTGTAATAGCCTGTTGATTGTGTTCAGATTTCTATCAGACTTAATACTTCCGCGACGGATGCGGCAGAGCAACGCGACTTCTCTGCAGACGCGTGCACTACATGTGCTTACAACCATTGCAGATGCACAATTTTTGCACTTTTTGTTTCATTTTACGTCCCCTTCTATAAATGTGTAACAAGCAATTGTTACATATTAACGGAAAGGGTAAAACACGAACTTTGCAATGAGCATAGACTTAAATATATTTTGGGTAAAATAGCAACGCTACAGTTATGGAAACAACATAACTAAAACATAGCAGAACACAATCTTGGTTACGTTTGTTTGGTTAGTATGACAACAGCAAATGAGGAAGAAAAGGGGCGTGAAATTTCGCTCTTACTTTGAATAGATGCAGAGAAAGCCTGAGATATTCAATATGTGTAATCCAAGTAAAAAATATATAAAAACTGAAAAAAATCATTGCACACTGTACACACTTTTCACTGTTTTAGCTTCAAACTGTACGACATATAAAACTGTTAAATACACAGAGCAAATACAAATGAATCAAGCTCAAATTCTTTTCGATAAACTTGTACACCTTTACACACCCCACCCAACCCCTCATCCTCTGAACCACTTTGCTGAACCAATTCTAACACTTCATGTAATGCTGCGTTTCTTCTTCTGCCCGATATGTTGGCGAAGCAGGAAACTCCACACATGTCGTTTGCTGAAATTCCCAGTGCCAGACGGTTCTCTTTGTTCGGACTACTCTGGGGTCACAAAGGTCATCGCCAGTGCATGTAAACTTACCCTTCCAGTGGCTAGAACCCTGTTTTAAATATTTACGGCAGCCGCATCCCTTAGACCATAGACGAGAGGACAGGGTTGTTTTTTTTAATGTTTGTTACCATAACGGAGGCACGGCACGTCCAGGAGTACAGCATTGTTGCCGTCACAATGGAACAGCTGGTTGTGAACAGGTCAACTGAGTTGCCGTCACTATCGCACGTTGTGGAAAGGTTGACTGAAGTGGGAATAAATTCTGTGTAGAGTGTGTAGCATTTTCATTCATCAACCAGTGTATTGAATATTTTTCATGTTAAAGTTTGCTAAGTTGATGAAAAGTTTTTAAATGACCCACCAGATAACATTTTGAAAAGTTGAAACACTTCTGTATTTTGAGCTGTGGGCCAGTACAGCGAATGAAGGCTCGGAGCCTTGGGAAAGGTGCAGTGATGAAGTCAGCCTGTCTCTGGGTGTTGCTGATGCTTATGAGTGACCATTATGGTCACATGCATGCGCTCAAAAGGTGCTGACTTGCCACATTTGGGTCACCTGAATCACTTCGATTCCATTTTAAGCACATTCATGACTATATAAGGTCCAAGGTGTTTTCAGTTGCCTGAAGTGGGTAATGGTCCACAGTCATTGAAATATTGTTATTGTCAGTTTAAGACAATACATGGTAATAAAGAATTATTCTGCTTGGCCCGTAAGGATACCCCAAACAAAACTTTTGGAGAGAAGGGGGCTAAATCTCTACCTCCATACTACTTTTGTGTAAGTTATCCAGAGTTATCTCGGCTAAAATGCGTGTCGCTTCCAATCCATGAACTGTGCATCAGTTTCCTTTCTACAGCAAGTGAACATGATCTCTAGTGCCATGTCTGATCAGGTTACCCGAAACATGATTTGGGAGAGATGGGAGCTAAATCTGTACCTCTTTACCATTGTACTTGTCAAGTTAAACATTTTCCAGACATTCTATGTTGCAGTTCAGTAACAAAGACGACTCCTCCAAAGCAATACCAATGTCTGACTTTGTGAAACGGGCTGAGGAGCTCAAAGTGGAGGGACCGGCACAGGTAGATCGTCTGGAGTGCCCCTGGCCAGATAGCACCACCAAGGCCATGGCCACTGATAAAGAGACAACAGAGGATGGGACATCATCTTCTCGGGAATGGCTGGGCAACCCTATGAGACTATGGCTGGAGGACGCCATTGTAGAGGCCATGGTAGCCTATCGGAAAAAGGCATGTGTTGCTCATTGTGGTGTGTTTTGTAAGAAAAAAAAGTGGAAGGCTGTCGGGGAGGAAAGACAAGTGTTGCTCAATGCACATCTGAAAGGCTGTTGGGAAAAGACAGGTATTGCTTATTATATTGTGCTGTGTAACAGTTTGGAAGACTCCCGATAAGCTAGATTTTGCTCCTTGTAATGTTTCGTAGCATTGTTGAAGTCATCGAGGAAGGGGTGGGATGGAGGGAGGCAAGCGTTTGTTTTATGATATTGTGAAGGGCTTATAATATTGTGAAGGGCTTTCAGAAAAGCCAAAGGTTGCCAATTGTAGTGTGTTTTCAAGCACTGTGGAAACTGGGGTGGGAAGGAAGAGGGGGAGGGAAGGGGGTGGGGCAAGTGTTGCTCCTTGTAGTGTTTTGAAGCTATCAGTAGGGGTGGGGGGGAACAAGTGTTGCTCACTGTAATGTATTTTGTTGTATTGTGAAAAGTTTTTGGAAAAAACAAACAGTAAATTCTCATAAGTTCTTTCAAGAAATCATCACCAGAATGTGGAAACTGGCGAAAGGTTAGGAATTTCATGTCCATGCCTGTGGCGAGTTAATGTCAGTCATGGGTGTGTCAAGTTTATGAGGACTGTTGTTAGATGGATGTATTGGCTCCTCAGTTGAGGCAAGACACCCACGCTAGCCATGTAAATGAGCAATTATCTTCATCAGAAAGGACTTCAATAGATGGGTTCCTGTGTATGTTGGATCAGAACAGGCACCACTGAACATCCCCACAGTACCTCCAGTGTCACCTCTTGATGACCCAGTATTGATTGCTCCCTGTGGACTGTCAGGACTACTCAGTGAGACATACCTCAATGTGGCTGTGTATGGGGAGGTGTGAGTGAGTGGTGTGAGAGTTATACCACAGATGGGGCAGGGGAGAGGAGACCACCAAAAACAGGGAAAAAGCAGATGTTACTCATTACAGTACATAGTAGCAGCACTGGTTTGGGTTGTACTGCATGTGGCTGTGCTCCATTGTACTATATTGTGCTGCATTCTGTTATGGTGTATTATGGGATGGAGGGCTACCAGAGAAGGACTGTGTCTCTGATTGTAGTGCATTGTTGTTTTGTTATATATATAGTGCAACTTTCACATAACATTTTTACATTGGATATGTTAACAGGTGTGGCTATGTAATTAAAACACTTTCTTATAATGCCTTAATTGCAGGTAACATTAGAGGAGCTCATATTTGGCCCAGCACTGAGTGAAGGCATGCTCAGGTTTTGCAGGGCTGCGGCCCGACACTGCTTCCTAACCCCCCCTAGTGTTCGGCCTGCCAGCAGCAAGGAGATGGTGTTCTTCTTCCATCATCGTGGGGTCACTCCACAGGTCTGTAACGATGCCTGTGTGTTGTTTTCAGTTTGTTTTTGGCCATCACCATATTCTAGTCATGTTTGTGTTCCCTGATTTTGCTATGGGATGTTTTTTTAAAATGCTGAAGAGGTGACCTGATGTTGTACAGCACCCTACCTTTGGTAAAATTAATGTTGGAACACACTGTGCAGTGATTGAACATTTGTACAGTATCAGGTTCAGTGTTGGTGCCAACACTGTTCGAAGTGGCAGTCACCCTGGTGACACAGATATGTGTTGAAAGTTGTTTTGCTAAAGCATGATCCTGATGGCTTTTTGTATGTTGGTCTGTACTCTGCACTCTTTACATATTACTGAATTTGAATGCTTTTCACCACAAGTAATTCCATGTATATACTTTTCTCCACATGGTGCTAAATTTACTTGCTTGCTTGATGTATTTTTTGTTTTATTCAGACCCAACTGACAGGAACAAAGATTGAAAAAGGACTGTCACACACTTTCTGATGCTTTTCTAACTACAGTCTACATTGGACTTGTGTCCACAATGGCAAAATCAAAGCATGGCTCATAAGATGGAGAATTTAACCTAGAATTTCAAGAGCTAAAGAAACCAAGAATCGTCAGCCAGGAATTGGAAAAAGAAGGGGCTAGTAAAGAGACCAGCAGTGAAAAATCTGCTGTTGATCCGGGTGCATAGAAGGCTTTGATTTATGAATAGAGGTGGATGGAGAGGGGGGGGGGGGAGGGTAGGTCTGAATGCGTTTCCCGCCCCCACAAAAACTTTTCAAAGTCAGCAGGCAAAATGGCTGAAACTTGAAGCAGACTTAGTATCATATGCTGGACATGGCCTTTTAACAGTGCAAATAGGTTTGAAGAGACTGAGATCCGGAGTTATGGACAGTTTGGGGGTGCCAGGAACTGACCATAAGTCCCCCCTCCCCCCCCCCCCCACCTCCCCGGAGTATGGACGCTCCTCGTGCAGTAGTGGTGGCTGCACTTGTGCATGGCTGGGGAGAGTGTCATGAGCCTGCGTGATACTAGTTGGGGGAAAACTAGTGGCACGTGGCTCATATAGGCAAGTTACGGGCAGTGATTCCCAACGCATCCCGTCACCCGTGCTGGTGCGCGCCTCGGCAAAATGCCCCGGGGGCCGAAGGTCGCATGACGCAGCATGATAGAGAGAGTTGTGTGTCTCCCCGTGCATAGGAAGGGAGAAGGCAAGCCAGCCGGTAAGGAGGGAAATCCTGTTCTGCCTGACGGGCATGGTGGGAAATCCTGCTCTGGATGAGGGGAAATGAACCTTGGGCTCCCGCGTGACATGCAGGAAAGTAACCACTATAACAAATGAACTAGGGGAGGCGAATTCAGGTACGAATAAAAGGCGGGCTAAAGAAGAAATTTAGAAATGGTGGCAGCTTGCCTCTCGCCCTTCGGACGCAGTGATCGTGTGTCCTCCGGTTGGGTAGGGAAGGCATCAAAATGATGGTCGCGCATCCCCTGCACTGAACCCCCCTCTACACCGGCCATACGTTCTACCGTAGAAAGATCGGTTTGCCCTGGGGAATTGGCACGCGGGTCCTCCGGGGCAAAGAGCGACTCCTAGAAGGGGATGTGGCTCAACCCGTCAGTGCCCTTCACCATCTTGGGCTATGGTGGAGAGCAGACACGGAGCACACGACCACAAAGTGGAGACAAATTGGTAGATCGAGAGATCGTAAAGACACTCGATCTATCATGACGTAATAATGATAAATTGGGGTACTAATAAATGTGCACAAGTTGGTAGATCAAGAGATCGTAAGACACTTAATCTACCTGTAATAGTGATAAATAAGGTACAGAAAATTGTGCCCGGGGAAGCCCCGTACCGCCAAACAAGGTGCGACCGAAGTTGGACATCATGCGACGAGGCAATATGGCGGAAACGCCGAGAGAGACGCGCAATGGAGCGCGAGAGTAAAATACCTCTGGTGTACCTTGTACTAATGCTAAGGAAGGTACTAATCAGTGTGCACCCATTGGTAGATCAAGAGATCGTAAAGACCCTCGATCTACCTGTGATAAATTAGGTAGATAATAAATAAATAATGTAATAAATGTGCACCAGTAGGTAGATCAACAGATCGTACCGACACTCGATCTACCTGTAGTAATGATACATAGGGTGCCACATAGGGTACAAATAAATGTGGCCGGTGAAAACCCCGTACCGGCAAGCATGTGCAACCGAAAGTGGACACCATGCGATGAGGCAATATGGCGGAAACGCTGACCGGCGTGGAACATCCAAGATGGCAGATCGATTGACCGGTGAGGGTTCAATCGCCGAAAGAGAAGCAATGGGCGTGAGAGTAAAATAGACTAACGCGCTGTAATATACGAGGAGGCCGAAAGGCGACTAGCAGAGGGGAATTTAGGATAACAAATGCTTGTTTCTTCTCTTTAATGAGTGACGGGAGATCGTAAGGAGAACTCTTCTTCTTCCTCCCCTTTCTTTAAACACCCGCCATCATCATTTTGATGGTTCTGATGTGTGTACAAACTCGATCGACCTGAACTAGAAGGGCGATTGTAAGGAACACGATCATCAGTAACTAATACAATGAAAATAAGGCGCTAATAATACAAAGGAAACTAAGGCGCTAATAATAGAGGAGGAAAAACCTCCATACACTGAACAGGTACGACGATTACGCCCGACAGTTGTATGTCACATCAATAAGCGATGAACCGATCTATGAAAGATCTTTCAACATCGAAAGTACAGGTACAAGACAAGGACCCTCCGGGGGGTTGCGACCTTGTCGTGGCGGGGTTTGCGTGGTCCAGTGATCCCTTAGGCTTTGCTGGGGGGGGCATCAATACTTGGAGATAGGCTGTTTTTTTCCACACTGCTTCTAGGCCTGAGAGGTGCAGATGCTGTTTGGCCTAAGCGTAACGTGGTAAGGAGTTGATGCCCCTGGTAGGGCTTCCCATGTCAGATAGGCAAAGGGGTTGAGGATCCTGACTAAGGTAACCCCCCTTTCTCCTTTTCTTGTTTTCTGCCTCCCTTATTTGGCCCTTTTCTATCTCGTCTCCCCTTCAAGTCTTCTTTTCCACACTCCTTTCTCTCTGTGGTCTCCTTAAGATCCGCCGCGTTTGCCGTGCGGTGCGACCTGTGTCGGAGGGGAATGAGATCCTGGTGATTGAGAGGGCCAGCGCTCCAACACTCACTTTGGCTGGGACCTCTCCTAACGGGGAGTACACTTTGGCCCGGGTGTACTAACGGCTCCCCTTTTTGGGGGTTGGGTCAAGACGGGCAGTTCCCCAGCGGCCAAGAAAACCCCCTGAAAGTGCTCAGCTCTCTGTTCCCGGGAGTTGAGCATGATCAGGGGGATAGGGTTGGTTGCTTCTGCTTGTCGTATGTCTCTCCCAAAGCCTGGAAGGGGTCAAGACATTGGTTTCTTGGCCCGGGCCCCCCTTAGTTGGACTCCAAGGTGGTGGGAAAGGGGAGGGATGAATTACAATAAATTAAATTGACTTCTTCAAAAAACTACCCCCCAAAAGGAAGGGGAAAAGGCAGTCTCCCTATTTCAGGGGAATTTGAAACAGACAGTAAATTCTGACAGTGAGGTAAACAGAGGACGGGTTTTTCTGGGCTTCCTGGCTCGTGGGGGAAGGGACAGAGCAGGAAAGACCCCTTTCAGCTCTGAGCCCTTTTGCTGTCCAAAAGGGCTTTCATGGTATAGCGGGTGAACCTAGGTCCATAAAACGGTTGAGGAATGGTTTTCTTTCTTCTTCAATGTCGATCACAGAAGCAATCCGAACAGCTCCCAGAAGGCAAAAAAGCTTGTGGATAGGGAATCAGGGTGACTCCCCATAAGCAATTAAATTCATCCAAAGGTGTGATTAGATGCAGAATCTGGCGGGTGTTTCAGAGGCGGAAATAAAAACGGAGCTGGCGTCCCGGGGTTGACGGGGGTGCGCAGGGTGACGGTAAGGAAGGGTTCAGAGAGAGTGGCCACCAACACCCCTTTCTGACCTTCTGCAACCCTGGCTGCCTCCGGTCATCAAGGTGGTTACCTAAATGTTCATGTTCAGCTCTATGTGCCGTCCCCTTGAGGTGCTTCAGGTGCCAGAGGTTTGGCCATTCGGGGACCGCTTTTCTGGGCAGGGGGTGTGTGGTATTTGCTGCAAGGCAACTCATGATGGGCTGGTCATGATCCGGCACATTGTGCTAACTGCGGTGGCGACCATCCCTCCTCTTCCCGAAACTGTCCCCTTTGGATTCAAGAATCTGCTATACAACGAGTTAAAAGGGAAAAAGAAGATCTCATTTTTTGAAGCCCCGGAAACGGTTGGGGGCAGTCAGACGCCGACAGCTTCTTCCTATGCTTCGGCTGTCAAGAAAGCTCCATAGTTCCTACTGGGTCAGTCGCTGCCAGACTGACGAATCATGTTTTCGAAGACATTGCAGTAAGATTGTCAGTTCTGGTGGTAGCAAGTCCCACCACCTTCCAAACCAAAGGGGACTCCCCCTTTGGGGAGGCAAAAAACCCGCCACCCCTCAGACTGCCCAGCAGTCTACAACATCTGCTGCGGGGCAGATTAAAAAACCAGCACCCCTACTCGAACTCCTCTGTCCAGTGCCCGTGCGGGCAAGGAGTTAAACCCTAGTGGGGAGAGGGTGGAGTTGAGGAAGAAACCTCCACCGTCCCCAAACCCAAGACCTACTTCACCTTTGGCAAGCCCGCCAGCAGGTCTGCAGATAGTCCAGTGAAATTAAGCAACAAATTTACAGCTTTAGCACAGATTTGAGGAGGAGATGACCTGATCTCTCTCCTTTTCCCCCTCTGCACCATGGATAATACAATATCCATTGGAATATCCGTGGTCTAAATTCCAACTTCAGGAGCTGCGCTTCTGTGTCAGTCTCTAAAACCTTCTGTCGTGGCTCTTCAAGAAACTCAATTTCCCAAAGCCAGAAGCCCTTTACTCTTTCTGGCTTAAATATTCTTTCGAACCTGCAAAACCCACCCACGTTGGGACGGTCGGGCGGTGTTGCCCTTCTCCTACACAAAATTTTTGATGTATAGTCCTGTCACTCTGTCTACCTCCCTTCAAGGCTGTAGCTGCGAGAGTCACTCTCCCACAAGACTGTGACAATCTGTTCTTTTTAAATCTCTCACCTTCTGTCCCGGTTTGTCGTCAGGACCTTGTCATCTGATAGAGGAACTCCATCGACCTTTTTGCTGTTGGGTGATTTTTAACGGTCAAACCCTCTTTGGGGTAGTACCGGTTCGTCATCCAGAGGTCTGCTGATTGAGGAGTCCTTTCGGATTTGGATTTGGTTGTCTGAACGAGGGATCTGCAACTTACCTCCATTCTTCCACGGGTTCACTTTCGTGTTTAGATTTGTCGTTTGTGACCCCTCGCTGGTCCGGGACTATGATGGTCTGTCCATGACGATCTGAAACGGAAGTAAACCATTTCCCTGTCCTTCTACAACCTGTAATAACTGAACACGTCTCTGTCTCTCAGCATTTAAATTATAAAAAGCAAACTGGGATCTATTTGCAGCCACTGTTTCTAAGGAGTTCCAGGACACTGATTTTTTCAGAGTCCTGACCCCTAATCACGACAAACCCCAAATGATTAAATGTGCAAGACCTGTTTTCCCAGTGTCTCCAATAAACTTCAAATCCAAAAACACCCTGGTTCGATTTAGAAATGCCAACAAATTTCCCAAAGTTAGAAAACGGCTCAGCGTCAGGTATACCAACGACCTTCGGGTCCCAACGCTCGACCCCCTCAAAACCCCCGTGCCAAATCGAGACACACTTTAAAACAGTAAACGTCGGTCCTGGAGAAGCTTCTGCTCCAGGCTGACATCAAAAACTTCTAAGAAAAAAGTGAGGAACATCATTAAGAAAAACAAAGGGGAAAAACACCTGTCCCCCTTGAACCATCTCAAGTTTTCGGATTCTTTAATAACAGAGAAGAAAGCAGTTGCAATCTGCTTGCTTCAACCATTGAAAAGAAATTTCCCCCTCTTCTAATAAATCATCACTTTTGTCCAAAACAAAACCCTAAAAGAAAATCGCCCTGCAACTTTTCATCCGACAACATGGAAGACTAAAAAATCTTCCTTTCACATTAAACGAGCTGAAATCTGCCTTACTCTCTTGCAGCGATTCCCCTCCAGGGATAGATGACATACATTATCAACTATTGAAACATCTTCCACAAGAAGGTCTGAACATCCTGTTACAGGTAAACAACCACGTGTGGACTACAGGTTGCTTTCCACCCTCTTGGCGGACAGCCCTCATTAAACCCCATCCCCAAACCTGGGAAAAGATCTTTCTAACCATCTAACTAAACCCTCCCATAAACTTTGACCAGCTGTGTCTGTAAATTGATGGAAAAAATGGTCAATGCTAGGCCATGTGGAAACTCGAAACCGATGGCCTTTTGGCGAAAGAACAGTGTGGTTTCCGCAAACATCGTAGTACAGTTGACCCTTTGATTCGTCTGGAATCTACACTTAGGAACGCTTTTTTTTTAACAGACAGCATGCGTGGCAATTTTCTTCGACTTGGAGAAGGCCTACGATACCACCTGGAATCGGGATACTTCTGATCTCCACGATCTGGGTTTTTTGAGGTCATCTTCCTCATTTTATTTCAAAATTTTTTGGCAGAACGACAGTTTCAGGTCCCCGGGGTTGGCACCACCCTCTGATTCCCCGAGCAGGAGTTGGGTGTTCCACAGGGGACATCCTGTCTCCTGCCCTCTTTAGTATTAAAATCAACAACATTGTTAAATCAGTTCAGCAGGGTTCAGACTGCTCATTGTTTGTGGATGATTTTGCTGTCTACGCAACTGGAAGCCTGTACCCGAGTGTCCAGCGCAGGCTCCAGCTTTGCGTAGATAAAATCCATCGGTGGGGGCGGATGAAAACGGTTTCACCTTTTCTGCTACAAAAACCCAATGTATTCACTTCCATAATTTCCGTCAGTTTTTTCCAGATCCGGAACTTCAAGTAGGGAAATCTCCCATTCCAAACTGTTAAAGAGGCCAAATTTTTGGGAGTCATTTTTGACCAAAAACTTAACTTTCTCAGCCATATTAAAAACCCCCAAAACTGCTTGCCAAAGGCACTGAATTTCTGCGGGGCGTAGCACACACCGACTGGGCGTGATTTAAAAAAACTTTGTGCACCTCTACAGAGCCCTGGCCGTTCCAAACTGGACTACGGTTTTTGCTGTGTACGGCTCCGCAAGATCATCTTTCCTCAAACTCTTGGACCCTATCCACCATCAAGGGCTTCGTCCTGTCTTGGAGCGTTCCGCACCACCCCTGTGTACAGCCTGTACGCAGAGGCAGGTGACCTTCACTGTCCCAAACCGCAGGCTGAAACTGTCTTTGAATTATAAAATCCGACTGTTCTCAGAACCGCAGAAACCTGCCTATGACTGTGTTTTTGACCCTCCGTTCCCAAAATAAGTTTGAAACAAAACCCCAAAAAGTATTCCGCCGTTTGGGCTTCGTATGCAGCCTCACGTGCGGAATGCAGGTATAGACCTGGGAGTAGTTTCCGATTTTTCCAAGTTTCCGGATCAACCTCCATGGGCCTTTTTTTACACCAGAGATTCGTTTTGATCTCGCAGCTTTCCGTAAGGAGTCTACCAGCTCTCTGGCGTAAAAAGGCTTTGTATGCCGAGCTCTGTTTCCAAATTCCCATCCTATCAAAAAGTTTTCACTGACGGTTTCCAAGTCTGAGGATGGGGTGCCGTGCCGCCTACTGCCCTGGGGTCCTTCCAGATATTGTTTTGGGAAAATATACATTCAGATGCTTCTGTCTATTCTGCGAAATTACTGCTCTAGTACTGGCTTGAAATAATCTCCCATTCTCGGGAGGGACTTTGTTCTGTCGATTTCGCTGCGCTTTGGAGGCCAAGCTGCCCCAACCTTCAGGCATCCAGAAACTTTTAAAATTTTTTTTGAACTTTTTAGCAAGTTGAAGGTGGACGGTTACAACATTACTCTTGCTTGGTTCCTGGCCATGTTGGCATCGGCGGAACGAAAAAGGTGATCGTTAGCCAAGAACGCCACAAGAGGGGAAACTGTCCAACACTTGTATCCCCTGCTCAGATGTGAAACCAAAATTAACGATATGTGAGAGACCTCTGCAGGGATTGGGAACACACAGACGAATAACAAACTCTTTTTAGATCCGTCCAAACCTTAAAGACTTCCTCCCACTACGTCGGGTGGTCGTAAAGAGGAAACGGTTCTGTGCCGGCTGCACACCGGCCATTCGTATTTACCCATTCTTACCTT
>CM031613.1:65883113-65930873 GCA_018398815.1 Conus ventricosus
GAAGGACTATATGGGGAATGGAGTCAGAACCAATGTTAACTCCGAGGGAAAAATCCCCCTATACCGAAATTCGAACCCGCAACCCCAGGATCACGAGTCCGGCGCTCTACCAACTGAGCTATCCGGCCCCCTTACAGTTTTTGAGTAGATCAGTTTATCCCATGTAACGCTCACTCGGTTTGGCTCTACAACTGAACATTTATGTCATCAGTAGGTTAAGTAGGCAGTGTACAGTCCACATTGGATCAGAACAGGCACTAATAGAGATACACAGAAGAAACTCAGCAGACAAGACATTGTGGTCTCTGGTGGGTGGCCCTATGACAGCTTCATATTGGTATTTCCTCTGGATTGCTGGCCCTTGAACTGCAACTGGACTCTGCTGGACATGGCTGAATGATGAGGAATCAGAAAGGCACAGGAGATGAGTCGGCAAAAAAAAAAATTTTCTGAAGTATCAGCCACCATTTTTTTTCCAGACCTCAAATTCCTCTTCATTCTTGTTGCAGGAGATGGTGAAGATCCTACATGTCTGCAAGAACACCAGCGGGCGATATACTCTGGTGCGGGCCAACAAGCCCTTTTCTGTAATGCAGCAAGCCCAGTTTGTGCGCACATTCCCCGATGAGTGGCTGGCTCGAGCCCGCACCCTGCAGGAGTCAGAGAAGCTGAAACGGGAGGAGGAGGGAGCACGAAGGTGATTGTGGAGCAGTCACAATGAAGAACAGAGCTGGTCATTCGGTTTCACACTGTGTCAAGTCAAACTGTTCTCAAACTTGTCCAATGAAGACTGAGGATAATGGTGTCTTTTCGCAGAGTCCAAGTTGTAGCATTGAGAGAAACGAACGTTAACAGTATTGTTTTAATTCTTTGTCATGTGTTGTTGCATATTTTAATTCAGGCACTTTCTGTGGTTTACCTGCCGCAATCAGAAACTCCATCTCAAATATATCTGTGTACACACTAATTGAAAGATGACAAGTTATCTTGTTGTTTCCGTTGTGTCAGCCTTTTTGTGCTGCTGTTTTTATAAGGTTCCTTTAAATGATTTATTGCATTTGTCAACATATTAATGGCGAGGAATGCTGTGCTTGCATGGCTCTTCAGGATGATTTCTTTACCTTATCCTAAAGATTTTAGTAGAGGAGAGACAGGTAAGATAAGCATACACAGGTCCATCATACTTCAAAGCTCAGATCATCTTCGAAGATGAATATGATGATCAAACTTTTTTAGTGGACAAATGGCACTGATGAACAAAAACAACCAACATTATCATCCTGAATAAATCAGAAATGTTAATTTTCTCAAGTGGGATTGAGGTGGTCAACCGTCTCTCCATTCTGATAAACATCATCATGGAATTCTTCTCAAAATTTGTCTCCCTTAGGTCAGTACTCATTTGCAATTTCATTTCTCAAGGTTTATTGAAACTACATGATATGTAAGAATTGAAGGGTTGGTTGTTTTTAATGGTGGTGTGCTGTACTCATTGTTCTTCTTAAATCAAAGATAGGACGAAGGGGTGATGAGTAAGTTCTTTCCATTTTGAAAGAAAGTTATGTACTGTACCAGTCTGCCATGCCTTGTCATTTTGTTCACACAGACTGCTAACCTTGTTTGGTGTGGACTAAGTAGTTGGCCTCTGTGGTCAAGGTGTTATGTATGTGATGTGGAAGTGGTCACATTTGTCTCTGCTATAGGTTTGACCTCATCCTGACTCGCCCAACTTTGGTCTTGCCAACACCTGTCATTCCACTTCCAGGCATTTTTCTTTGTCTTTTTCTTTCTTTCTTTTTTGAATTTTATTTTAAAATAAAAAATCTGTTTTGCCTTTTCTTTATTCTTTTCATTTTCCTTAAAAATTGTCAAGGGAGCAAAACCTCTCACAAAGGGCCTTAAGCGCTTTAGAGAAAAGGAATGGCCGCACGTGGTGGAGAAATAGGTGACGGGCCGATTAGCAGTACTCCCTCACCTAATGCATGCAGTCAAACTGTGTCAAGGAGGTTGAAGTGGTCAGGCAATTGTCATGTGACAGATGGCACCTAAGGTAGTGAGGACCCTCCCGAGTTCGAACCTTCCCGATAGCGAAAGGGAGGGAAATGTAGCCACTAGGACCTTGGAGCATCAAGTGGGTGCTAAATACTCAGTCAGCTGATGTTGCTTTGTAAACAGATGTTGAAGAGCAGGAGTCTTGGGCTTGTTCAGATGGTATTGCCGTAGGGCAGTGTTGAGGCGTTGTAAGGCTGGTTGAATGTGTGTGGACGTTGTTGTCTTTCTGTAGGGTAATTACTGTGTTAAAGTGGCTCCCGGAGTCGGCGGGAATTTTTTATGTCCACTTGGTGCCAAGTGGCTGTTTCCTAAGCAATTAGGTAGGGATGTGTGTAAATGCTGATGTGTGGAAGAATGCTGCGAAAGAGGAATTCAGTGTACTTGTGAACAAGGTGGTGGAGAAGCAACACGGACAAAGGCATGGCCCAAAGGGAAATCCTTTGTGTCCATCCCTGTATAAACTGAGGGAGAACAACGTGACGGGAGGAGGAGAAGAACACCATGAGAGAGAGAAGAACAGAGGAGAGAGAGGAGAGAAGAGTGAGCAGGACAGAGTGGGGTTGAGAAACACATGGTCTGGGAGACAGAAGTGACAGCAAGGTCTTAGAGTAAAAGACAAGCTGAAAAAAAGAAAAGACTGAGTTTGAAACCCAGAGGTAGGTGAAGGAGACAAAGAAGAAGATTTCTACATCGAGTTCCCAGAGAGGACCACGAAGACCCAGTCCCGAAACCTGGAGCCAGTCAACCAAGGGCGTCGCCATCACCCAGTGCTGAAGAAAACTTGAAGTGACGTGTTCAAGAACTGTGGTGTGGTGTGAAAGTGGATGTGAGTGTGTGGAAACCTGGCCAGGTAAGAAGTCATTTTATTGTAACCCGGGATTAGGAAGTATTGATCTTTTATGTTTTGATTATTCCATTTTGTGTAACTGGATTTTTCTATGTGTAATTATAAGTACCATAGAAATTGTATTTCTTGTTTTCAGTCGTGTTAGGAGTGAAACAAATGCGTGACATCCCATTCCCAGAGAGAGGTGAATGTTTGGTGCGCGCATGAGTGTGCATATGCGTGTATGAGTGCAGAGGTAACCTTGGTGTGTTAAGCCGGACTAATAATACATCAACTTAGTGCACTTAAGCAATACCATCACAATTTCCCCCATCCTGGACAAAAATGAACTATCTGTTTTGCCCAAGACTCAAATCTGCTTTCACTCAGATGCTGAATGCATAACTGCAGGGAACAGTTCAATTCATTCCCAAACAATGGTCTGTTCTATGTGTGCCACTTGACGTCAGTTTGCATTTCCATATGATTCAGGATTTGTTTTTTTTGTCAGGTTCATGTGATGTTTTTAGAATCAGTGCTACTGTATCTGTGACATCCTGTTTTAATTCTTAGATTTTCCAGGCACTTTTTTGTAACCGATTTTATTCTGTTATCAAAGACGACATGGGTTGCTTTGATCAGCACCTTTTGCTTAGTTTTAATTTTGAGATCATTTGTTTTCACTGACAGTTCTATCATAACCCAGATTTGGGAAGTTGCCATAGGCACAAGCACACTGCAGTTTTGTTGGTGTTGCTGTTGTCAGTTTGTTCTTTCATTTTCTTCATCAGGTCAGTCAGTTTCTCTTTTTTGTTTCAGAATGCCCACCAGTTTGGCTATCATTTGCGGCCTTACCTCTCACTGTTTGTATTCTTGCCCAATTTATTGAAATGCACTATTCAGTACTTTTTCAGTTTTTTAAGTTTTTGCAGACATCATTAAAACTGAATCCTTATCATCATTGTTCCTTTTCTTTCCAGTTTTACTTTTAGGGAAGTTCCCACCTTTTTCTGTCGGATATGATCCTTCGTGAATGTAACTCTCTGATCACAAGGATTTTAAACGTTCATTTCTTCATACTCGACAATAATTATATATACTGTCTCATAATGACTTGATTTTTAAGGTCTTGCCATTCTCAAAGTGTATCTGAAAGTACTGTAGAGTCTGGCTTGTAAAACTTTGAGATCAACACAGAGACAGTTATTTTCAAAGATGAAAACAAGAGAAAAAAATCCCAATTGTAGCTTCAGTGGTAATGCGTCAGAGTGCCTTGCTTAAATGTGGGATGCTAAATTTACAATATCAAAATGCTACATTTTGTGCTTTTGAGCCTTGGCAGCTCTGAAACAGTACAATGAATAGAAGATAGTTGAGTAATTGATTCACAGTTTATTTTTACAATCTGGTACTGTGTTACAATCATATCTGGTATGACCAACATATATGTCAGAATATTGTCCTTTTTCGAGAAGAACAGAGTTGTTGTTGCTGATCTTCATAACAACATTTCAATGGGAAATGCATGAATGGGGAGATCCACTCAGAAATGCTCAGATGTGCTGTTCTTTTTATTTTGTTTCTTTCCTTTTAAGGTTTCTGCTTTGCATTGATGTGTTGGAGACCATGTAAGAGTATGAAAGGATAGTATTTGATACTCAGTATATTCCCTTGGCTTGTATTTGTTAGCTTGATTTTGATTAGCTGCTGTAAGAAATTTGTGTTCTGCACTGATATAATTAACCACTTTAGCACAAAACCACAACACACAGAAGATTCCAGTGAACTATTTCTTTACTCATTTGTACCCATTTATAACATGTCATGTAAATCAGTTTTTTTTCCTTCAATATTTACAACAGCAAAAAAAATCATTCTAATATCTAAAGAAGCAAACAAATCTACATTCATACATTATCATACTTCAATCTTTGTAAAGTTTGTTTTTAGTCTGTGGCCACTGGTTAAAGACAGACATGCACACTAATACTCCCTTGACGCTGTTTCCAATGAAAACAAAATGAACAGAAACTTGATTAGTTGAAAGTTGAACAGGAAAGTCAGCCAGCCTCCCCTCCCCCGTCAATGACTGGTGTACATCACTCCCATCCTCCAGGCGGATCCTTGGGCTATGGACAAACAAAGTTCCAGTCCTCAATACTTGGTCCCTTGGCACAAGTGTGACATGTCTGTCATCACGTGGCCAACATGTTACATTATTAAAAGTAAAATCTACAGTTTAGTCTCTGCGAACTCTAATGACATCATTGCACCCAAGTCGGCAACCTCCGACTTTTACAAAAATAAAGTTATTTTATTTATTTCATGCACTTTAAATAATATCTGCATACCCCATGAGCCCCTCTGCATTGCCCAAACCTTCCTCGCTCCATCAATCTGCATGTAAACTTAGTTATTGATTTACAAACTGGATTGGGCTGTGCAGTGTCAATTGGAGAAATAACGGGTGAATCGACCTTCACCTGGAAACAATTATTGTTAAGATTGCTATGACCTACCAATTACACCATAGCTGCATGAAGGATGCAAACACATTTGTGACATCTGCCTTTGATCCATCCTGCTGCACAATACTTTGATCTCTGGCTCACCTTGATCCCAATTGCTAAGAAATCTGCAAGTCAAAAATGTCACATACTAATTCCTCAAAACCCCTAGTTCAGTTTATGTAGAAGAGCTCTTGCAAGAAGAAAATTACACCCAAGTTGATTGCAAACATTCTCAGATGCCTTTGGCTCAATAAAGAAAACTTTTCCATGTAGATTGCAAACATTCTCAGGTGCCTTTGGCTCAATGAAGAAAACTTTACCATGTACCATCACTCTACTGACATTGTACAGTAGGTAATGTTTTATTTGACATGTATATCTGCAGTTCATTGTATTTTGATCATCTGTATGGTCAAATTTTTTATTTGAATCAGCATTGGTGACAGTGTGAACTTTTTGGCAAGGAGTGGAAGAGAAATAATCGTTGTAGATCCATGTCTAGGAGCAGGTAACGCCAAAAGACCATTCTAAAGAGGCCTAGCAGACATAAAATGAATCAACAGCATTGAACCAGTGTTGAAGCAATATTGAGAATACCTTTGCCCACAGAATGGCCAGTAAGCATGTAAGACACATTTTGAAGTCACTTTGTTTAGCAGTTTCTGTTTTTCTTGAAGACACAAATGCCTGCAGTTTCAATGAAGAAATTGTAATTGTGAGGTTGTATGTGAATAAAGCTTTGGCTGTTGTCAGATATTAAGACAATCATGGTATTAACCTGCTGACTCTTCTTTTATCAATTATTGGCATACTTGGGCTATCTTTTTGTCACATACTCGCTTTCTTTCCTCTCTCTCTCTCTCTCTCTCTCCTCTCTCTCTCTCTCTCTCTCTCTCCATACCGGTTTTTCAGCTTACTTTCCATTGTGGGATGTGCTTCACCTCTGCACGTGCATTTCATTGATTTCATTGCACTGTGTATGAACGGAAAGGAATTCCTAAATGAAGCAAGGAATAAAAAAAATGTATTCTGAGTGGTTGAATTTGTAACTGAATAAACACCAGTTTGGAAGGGAACAAAGCCGCATATGGAGTGTCTGCTCCTGATCCTTTGAATTTTATATAATAACAAATGAGTAGGGTAACTTTTGTTGCATCATGATAACATACACGCCCATAACTCCAAACAGTTGCTGGTAATGACACCAAACTGCCTAGCAAAATGCCAACACAGTGCACACAGAACAAACAAGGAGATATCCCCCAAAAAGAATGTTCCAAGCTGTGTCATATACCCTGTATCTGACATGTATACAGCAATGTACCAACACAAATGAACATTCACTCAACACTGGCGCAACTTTTTTTTTCAACTCAAGTACAGTCAAACAAACATATGGACAAACAGAAGAAACAAGTACAGGTAACCGCCGTTTGGTTGGTATGAAAGGAATTCCTAAATGAAGCAAGGAATAAAAAAAATGATGAATAAATAGGGTAACTCTTCTTCCAGTGATGTGATAAATTACATGCCAATAACTCTAAACAATTGCTGTTTACAACTCCAAATTGCCTGCAGAAATGCGCCACAGTGCAAATAGAAAAAAAAAAAGGAGATATCCCCCCCCCCCCCCCCCCCAAAAAGGGATGTTCCAAACTTGCTCATTTACCCTGTACCTGACACATGTACACAGCAACAACTGGAGAAATAAGTGAACACAAAATTTTTAATCAAGACTGGCACAACCTTTTCGATCTTAAATATAGTCAAACAAACACAGGACAAAGAGAAACAAATACAGGTAACCTCGGTTTGATGGGTATGAAAGGAAATCGTAAATGAGACGAGGAATAGTAAAGAGTAAATAATGAATTAAGTAGAGCAGCTCTTGCTTCCATGACAACATAAATTATACGCCCAGAACTCCAAACGATTGCTGCTTACAACACCAAATTGCCTAGCAGAAATGCCAACGCAGAGCACAGTTAAATCGGGAGACACCCCCTCCCCCTCCCTCAAAAGATTTTCCATGCTTTCTTGTGTACGCTGTAAATGACATGTACATAGTACGCTGTAAATGACATGTACATAGTACGCTGTAAATGACATGTACATAGCAACGACTGTTGAAATGAACAAACACAAATTAATATTTATTCAAGATTTGCACAACCTTTTCGATCATTAATATAGTCAAAGTCGTGGACGAACAGAAACAAATACAGGTAACCTTGGTTTGATTGGTATGACAGGAAATCTTAAATGAGTCAGGGAATATTAAAGTGTAAATTACGAATAAGTAGGGTGACTCTGGTTTCCATGATGAGCTAAATTACACGTCCATAATTTAGAAAATTGCAGCCAATGGTACCAAATCACCTAGCAGAAATGCCAGCAGAGACCACACTGAACAATTAAGGAGATATCCCCCCAAAAGGAAATTCCAAACTTAATCGTATATAGTTCAGAACATCCTTTCTGGGGTATGTCTCCTAGTTTGTTCATAGGGTTAGACTAAACCAGCCACAGTAGTGCTTCCCGAGGTTAGCCTGATCACCTCTAACCTTCAACGATCCTATTATTGATGTCAATTGGTTTGTGATGTAATACACAAAATAATGGCTCGATCAGAAGATGAAATGATCCCTTGTTATCACTGTAACGTAACATTTTTTCTTCTCTATGAATTCCCTGGGAGTGACACTGAAGAACTGTCCACCAAGCTCCTCCCGCTTTTGTCGGTTGTACGCCAAGGCCAAGGCTTGGGTGTCTGCAGATGGTTTCCCTCTCCATTTCGTAATGTAATCAGTCCACTGGCTTTCCCTTTTTTTTTGTTTGCTTGTGTTGGAGGCTGTGGCCTGTTTTACCCTCCGTCTCTCTCCCTCAACAGTTCCCTTGAGTTCTGTTTTAGCAAGACCGTAGGATCTTGTCACAAGGCCATACTAACGTTTTCTGAAAGAATGTATCCTACCTTTTGCAAAGATAAACCAAATGTTAGAGGGTAGAGTGGGAGCGCCGACACAGAGACTTGTGCTGGATGTGGCAAAATCCACAAAATCATTGATATAAGTAGTTGTTAGGGAGTTTTCCTTTTCATTGATCTCAAAAGTTAATGTCACGGATTAAGTATCTATCTGCTCTTCTGACTGCATCAGAAATATAATCATATTAATTCGCATCATATCGCCCACGTCCTTAACGGGAGGAATACAAGAGTCTTGTCACATCTGCAGTTATGAGTAGTCAATGAGGTTTCCCCCCACTCGAGGAACAAATAAATTAGGAAGAAGAAGAACCTACGGGCCCCCGGAAAAACGACGCTTCTGTCTGAAACACGCAATATCACTCGTCGTGCCATGCAATACAGCAAGGCGTGCGTGTAACAATGAGAACATCTTATCAGTGGATCCACAGCCGGTTGCTATAGAACACATGTTTAATTTGTCCTCTGTATTTCATGGCCACACGGGTTAAAATGACTTGTACTTTATTCAAATTAAAAAAAAGACAAGATGCAAAGCATATAAACGTACTCCCAGTTTATCCTGAATACGTGTGAGATATTCCATAAAGAGGAAAAACCGTCTTGGGCTGGTGTAACCGTTAGTAATGGATATTCTGGTAAACATCGGCCATCGTCTGTGACCTAAAATGAACATACTTACAAATTTCCAGAAAGATCGGCCGAGAACTTTCTGAGATTTTCCATAAAGAAGAAAACCATTATGGGTCATTAGTAACGGATATAACGGTAAACTTAAACATCGGGCATCATCCGTGACAGATATATCGGCCACGTACTTTCTGAGATATTCCATAAAGAAGAAAAACCGTTACAGCCGTTAGTAACGGCTATTTTAGTTTAGAAAGTAACGGCTGTTTTAGTTTACCGTTACAGCCGTTACTAACAGCTGTAACCCGTTACTAACGGCCTGTAACGGTTTTTCTTCTTTATAGAATATCTCAAAAAGTACTTGGCCGATCTTTCTGAAAACTTGTAGGTATGTTCATTATGGGTCACGAATAATGCCTGATGTTTTATGTTTTAGTTTACCGTTACTACCGTTACTAACGGCCTGTAACGTTTTTGTTTTTCTTCTTTATAGAATATCTCAAAAAGTACTCTGCCGATCTTTCTGAAAATTTGTAGGTATGTTCATTATGGGTCACAAATAATGCCTGATGTTTTAGTTTACCGCTATAGCCGTTAGTATTGGCTGTATCAGCCTGTAATTGTTTTTCTTCTTTATGGAATTTCTCATAAAGTACTTGGCCGATCTTTCTGAAAATTAGCATGTATGTTCATTATGTGTCACGGATGATGCCCGATGTTTTAGTTTACCGTTACAGCCGTTACTAACGGCTGTAACGCTTTTTCTTCTCCATGGAATATCTCAGAAAGTACTTTGTGAAAATAAACAGGTATGTTCATTATGGGTCACGGATGATGCCCGATGTTTTAATTTATCCCGTTATAGCCGTTACTTATCTCAGAAAGCACTTGGCCGATCTTTCTGAAAATTTCTAGGTATGTTCATTATGGGTCACAAATAATGCCTGATGTTTTAGTTTACCATATTACTGTTACTAACGGCTGTAACGGCCTGTAACGCTTTTTCTTCTTCATGGAATATCTCAGAAAGTACTTGGCTGATCTTTGTGAACATTAGCAGTTATGTTCATTATGGGTCACGAATAATGCCCGATGTTTTAGTCTACAGTTATACCGTTACTAACGGCTGTAACGGCCTGTAACGCTTTTTCTTCTTTATGGAATATCTCAGAATGTACTTGGCCGATCTTTGTGAAAAGTATCATGTATGTTCATTATGGGTTACGGATGATGCCCGATGTTTTAGTTTACCGTTATAGCCCATAGTAATGGCTGTAACGGCCTGTAACAGTTTTTCTTCTTTATGGAATATCTCAGAAAGTACTTGACCGATATTTCTGAAAATTTGTAGGTATGTTCATTATGGGTCACGGATGATGTCCGATGTTTAAGTTTACAGTTATAGCCATTACTAACAACCCATAATGGTTTTCTTCTTTATGGAAAATCTCAGAAAGGTCTTGGCCGATCTTTCTGAAAATTTGTAAGTATGTTCATTATAGGTCACAGACCATATCCGATGTTTACCAGAACAGCCATTACTAACGGTTACACCAGCCCAAGACGGTTTTTCCTCTTTATGGAATATCTCACGCGTATTCAGGATAAACTGGGAGTACGTTTATATGCTTTGCATCTTGTTTGTTTTGAGAAACTCCTGACATTTCAGACAGGTAGCAATGTCCTGCTGCGCGTAGTCCAACCACTTATTAATAAAGCATACGAAGGTATCCGTATCATTCTTGACGACTTATTCAGACGGCGAGTAGTTTGGCACCAAAAGGAGAAGCGCCGATCGTAAAAACTGGTTGATTACCGTTCGCGTGTAATTCACATGAAACGTATGTCGATGGGTACATGGTATGTACTTGTGAAAAGGCTTGTAGACTGATGGCAAAGGCAGCGTTGCCTGCCAAAGACTATTCATTATCCTTTGTGGTGCCCGCGTCAAGATCGATCGCCAATATCGTCCTCACTTCGGGTCGTGAGTGTATTGTCCTCCTGGTTCAGTTTGTGGAGAGTGTGGTGAACGGCCAGGGTTGTGTCGTGTGGGGTATGATGGTTTGCTGGGAGAAATACAGGTGCGTTACTGTTAGGCCTAGTTCGTTTTGCTGCATTTATGAACAGTGTTGTTATCTTCGTCCTTGTCGTCGTCGTTATTGTTCTTCTTTCACTGTCTTTTTAAAGATTATTATTCTTGCTTTATTTTGTTCTGTCTGTCTTTCTTTCTTCCCCCCCCCCCCCCCCCCCCCTTTCTGCTCGTTTTCCTCATGCTCATATCCCTCCCACTCCTCATATCATTACTCCAATAAGATGAGTAGTAGCCTTATGTTACTTTCTTTCTGTGAAACTAATTCTACTTTTTTTTTCTATGATCTCTTTTTCTCTCACTGCTATCACTGACCCCCCCCCCCCCCCCCCCCCCCCCCCCCCCCCCCCCCGCCCTTCACCTCCACCCCGCTCAGCGTCTTTACTGATGAGCTGACTCAATTTTTTTTTTTTTGCTCTTGTTCTCTGTCTCTCTGTCAGTCTGTCTCTCTCTCTCTCTCTCTCTCTCTCTCTCTCTCTCAGTGTGTGCGCGCGCGCGTGCATTTGTGTGTTTGTGTATATGTATGTGTACGTGCACGCGTGCTCGTCAATGTATGTTCGTGTGAGTATATGTGAAATGATGCTTCTCCTTTCCGTTCTTCATCAGCGCCTGTATTTCATTTTATTCGTTCATTCCTTGTTTTTGTACTCCCAGTTCTTATAGAACAGGGAGTACTTTAGAATGGAACGAAGAAATGCTGTCTGTGTCTGTGTGTGTGTGTCCGTGGTCAAAATGTGTTCCACTCGCTCCAGACAAAACTACTGGGCCGATCTTTCTGAAAATTTGTAGGTATTTTCATTATGGGCCACGGATGATGCCCGATGTTTTAGTTTACCGCATATAGCCGTTACTAACGGCTGTAACGGCCTGTAACGGTTTTTCTTCTTTACGGAATATCTCAGAACGTACTTGTCCGATCTTTATAATAATGAGCAGGTACGTTCATTATGGGTCACGGATGATGCCCGATGTTTTGGTTTACCTTGTTATAGCCGTTACTAACGGCTGTAACGGTTTTTCTTTTTATTGAATATCTCAGAAAGTACATGGCCAATCTTTCTGAAAATTTGTAGGTATGTTCATCATGGATCAAGAATAATTCCGGATGTTTTAGTTTACCGTTACTAACGGCTGTAACGGCCTGTAATAGTTTTTCTTCTTTATGGAATATCTCAGAAAGTACTTGGCCGACCTTTATGAAAATTAGCAGGTATGTTCATTATGGGTCACGGATGATGCCTGATGTTTTAGTTTGCCCCGGTTATATAACCGTTAAACCGTTATTTTGCCGTTACTTTTCATATATTGTTGGTTTTAATGAAATTTTGTATATAGAAAGGTTATCACACACAAATGGCACTTCCATGCAGTGTTTCAAAATCTGACCGGTAAAAAAATACCAGTTTCAAAAGTGTACATCGGTTAAATAACCGTTAAAACCGTTATTCTGCCTTTATTTCTTATCTCACAAAGCACTTGGCCGATTTATAAGCGGTTTTGAAAACTTGGAGTACATTTATATGCTTCGCATCTTGTTTTTGTACTCCCAGTTCTTAAAGAACAGGGAGATCTTTAGAATGGGAACGAAGAAATGCTCTGTGTGTGTGTGTGTGTGTGTGTGTGTGTGTGTGTGTGTGTGTGTGTGTGTGTGCCTGTGTGTCCGTGGTCAAAATGTGTTCCACTCGCTCCAGACAAAACTACTGGGCCGATCTTTCTGAAAATTTGTAGGTATGTTCATTATGGCCCAAAGATGATGCCCGACGTTTTAGTTTACCGTTACAGCCGTTACTAACAGTAACGGCTGTAACGGTCTGTAACGCTTTTTCTTCTTTAAGGGATATCTCAGAAAGTACTTGGCCGATCTTTGTGAAAATTAGCAGGTATATTCATTATGGGTCACGGATAATGCCCGATGTTTACCCCGTTATAGCCGTTACTAACGGCTGTAACAGCCTGTAACGGTTTTTCTTCTTTTTAGAATATATTAAAAAGTACTTGACCGATCTTCCTGAAAATTTGCAGGCATGTTCATTTTGAGTCACAGATGATGCGCGATGTTTTAGTTTACCGTTATAGCCGTTAACGGCTGTAACGGCCTGTAACGCTTTTTCTTCTTTATGGAATATCTCAGAAAGTACTTGGCCGATCTTTGTGAAATTTAGCAGGTATGTTCATTATGGGTCTCGGATGATGCTCGATGTTTTAGTTTACCCTGTTATAGCCGTTACTAATGGCTGTAACAGCCTGTAACGGTTTTTCTTCTTTATAGAATATCTCAAACAGTACTAGGCCGATCTTTCAGAAAAATTGTAGGTATGTTCATTATGGGTCAAGAATAATGCCTGATGTTTTAGTTTACCGTTACAGCCGTTACTTACGGCTGTAACGGCCTGTAACGCTTTTTCTTCTTTATGGAATATCTCAGAAAGTACTTGGCTGATCTTTGTGAAAATTAGCAGGTATGTTCATTATGGGTCACGAATGATGCCCAATGTTTTAGTTTACCCCGTTATAGCCGTTACTAACGGCCTGTAACGGTTTTTCTTCTTTATAGAATATCTCAGAAAGCACTAGGCCGATCTTTCTGAAAATTTGTAGGTATGTTCATTATGGGTCACAAATAATGTCCGATGTTTTAGTTTACCGTTATTCTGTTACTAACAGCTGTAACGGCCTGTAACGCCTTTTCTTCTTCATGGAATATCTCAGAAAGTACTTGGCCGATCTTTGTGAAAATTAGCAGGTATGTTCATTATGGGTCACGAATGATGCCCAATGTTTTAGTTTACCCCGTTATAGCCGTTACTAACGGCCTGTAACGGTTTTTCTTCTTTATAGAATATCTCAGAAAGCACTTGGCCGATCTTTCTGAAAATTTGTAGGTATGTTCATTATGGGTCACAAATAATGTCCGATGTTTTAGTTTACTGTTATTCTGTTACTAACGGCTGTAACGCCTTTTCTTCTTCATGGAATATCTCAGAAAGTACTTGGCCGATCTTTGTGAAAATTAGCAGGTATGTTCATTATGGATCAAGGATGATGCCTGATGTTTTAGTTTACCGTTATAGCATTACTAACGGCTGTAACGGGGTTTTTTTTTCTTTATGGAATATCTCAGAAAGCAATTGGCTGATCTTTGTGAACATTATCAGGTATGTTCACTATGGGTTACGAATGATGCCCGATGCTTTAGTTTACCGTTATAGCCGTTGCTAACGGCTGTAACACTTTTCTTCTTTATGGAATATCTCAAAAAGTATTTGGCCGATCTTTGTGAAAATTAGCAGGTATGTTCATTATGGGTTACGGATGATGCCCGATGTTTTAGTTTACCGTTATAGCCGTTACTAACGATTTATAAGCGGTTTGGAAAACTGGGAGTACGTTTATGTGCTTCGTATCTTGTTCTTTATCTTTCTGACTGTCTGGTGTTCTTTCTTTCCCCTCTTTCCGTGTCGTTTTTCTACTCCCAGTTCTTAAAGAACAGGGGGTACTTTAGAACGAGAAAGAAGAAGTGTGTGTGTGTCTGTCTGTCTGTCTGTCTGTCTGTCTGTCTGTGGTCAAAATGTGTTCCACTCGCTCCAGAGAAAGCTACTGGGTCGATCTTTCTGAAAATTTGTAGGTATATTCATTGTGGGTCAAGGATGATGCCCGACGTTTTAGTTTACCGGGCCTGTAACGCTTTTTCTTCTTTATGGAATATCTCCGAAAGTACTTGACTGATCTTTGTAAAAATTAGCACGTATGTTCATTGTGGGTCACGGATGATGCCCGATGTTTTAGTTTACCCCGTTATAGCCGTCACTAACGGCTGTAACAGCATGTAACGGTTTTTCTTCTTTTTAGAATATATTAAAAGTACTTGGCCGATCTTTCTAAAAATTTGAGCTATGTTTCATTAGGGTCAAAAGATAAACCCCGATGTTTTAGTTACCGTTACCCTTACAAGGGCCTTCAAACGGCCTTTAACGGTTTTTTTTTTCTGTATGGAATACTCAGAAATACTTGGCCGATTTTTGTGAAAATAAGCAATATTTTCATTAGGGGCACGAAGATGCCCAAATTTTTATTTTACCCCCCTTTATGGGCCGTTACTAAGGGCTGTAAGGGCCTTAAACGGTTTTCTTTTTGATAAATATCTCAGAAAGCACTTGCCGATCTTTCTGAAAATTGTGGTATGTCATTTTTGGTCACAAAAAAATGTCTGTTTTATTTTACCTTATACGTTACAACGGCTGTAAAGGGCCTGTAACCTTTTTCTTCTTCATGGAATATCTGAAAAAGACTGGCCGATCTTTGGAAAATTAAATTTTGTGGGTAGTTCATTAGGGGTCACGAAAATGCCCGATTTTTAGTTTTCCTATAGTCGTTACTAAGGGCTGTAAGGGTTTTTTTTTCTCAGGAATACTCAGGAGGTACCGGGCCGATCTTTGTAAAAATTTAGCAGTGTTTTCATTATAGATCAAGGATGTCCGATTTTTAAGTTTACCTTTTATAGCCATTAAGAATTTAAATTGCGGTTTCACGCCACCCAGTGATTCTCCCAAAAAAAACCCCCTTTTTCCCACATACAAAATCCTCCATCACATACAGTTTTGCCCAAAAATTAACACCTTTTTTTTAAAAAAATTAACCGCAAAACTGCCCAAAAATTGCGTAATCAGTACATTAAAAAGGGGGTTTCCGTCCGAAAAAAAGGGGTATCGTAACCCCCAAATTTTACATTTCTCCAGAACTAAAAATTAACGCCCCGGGCCCGAGCCCTTCTCTTTTCAAATACCCCTTTTCTACTTCCACTCTATTAATAAATCAAACAGACAACTGGCTTTCCATTTTGGGTTAGTTTTTTTTATACCAATAAATTTTATATTTTTCGCAATTTAAATTCTTTAAATTGGCTGTCCCGTCAAACAATAAACTGATAATCGAAAACCCTGCCCTAGGGGTAGAAAAACCCTTTAAAACTGTAATGGAAGCCAGCAAACAAATTAGCACAGTTTTTAACGTTTAAATGAACATAAAAAAGGGGATTTACGAAAAAATCAAAGTTTATGCCTTTAAAAATTGATAAACTTTTTTCTTTGTACAAAACTTAATCTCTCCACACGTGAAACCCAAAAAATTGGGCCTAGCTCTTTAGGGAAAGTGTCCTCTTTTTTTTCTAGTGGAACATTTATAGTTTTCTGAGGATTTTCTCTTTAATTTTAACAATATACCAATTCGCTAAGTACTTCTTTTAAAGAAAAAAAGTTGTAGTGCCATCAATTTGCACTGAGTAATTTGTTTCCCTTGTTCGTCTTAACAAAAATCCATTATTTGACCTTTTAGATATTTTACCCCAAATAACTTAAACCCAATTTCTCTAAGGCAACCCTATAATTACCCGCCCTTTTGTAAATTGGGTACTTTAAGAACACACTTTTTTTTTTTGGGGGTTTATATAGAGCGCATTTTTTTTTAAACTTTTTTAAAAACTAATTTAAAAAAGGGAGCTTTTAAATAATTAAACATGCTTTTTACAAGTAGGAGCGTTTTTAAACCCATATCTTTGGACTTCAGCAATTTAACCATTGCATGAGGGATATACGGCTTCCGGTAGACTTGTAAACCCACTAACTAAATATTTAAACCCGCCAATAAAACGACAGAGCCTCACAGTCATCCCGCCCTATGGCTTTTTTTCAGAATTTTTTAAATTTTTTTTTGCCTTTTACTGCGCAACACGGCGGGGTGTTTCATACAAACCTTTTAAATCACCAATTTTTAGAAGGTAGTATAAATTTTTTCCCTTTTTTTATTCCCAAATACAGCAAACTAACTGAACTACAAGTGCCCCTCCCAACGAAAACCTTTAATCCTTTAAAACCCAATGACAATAACGCAATGAAAAATCTGCAACAAATTTAACATTGATCCTTCAACGTTTTTAAACAAAAGTTAACCGCAACAGGGGTTGGGCACTTGTATTTTGTGGGCGAACGTAAAAATAAATTATACTACGGGCCTGGCCACCCCCTTTTTTAAACCCAACAAAAAATTCGATTGGGATCCATAAACAAAAAAAAAACCCTAATCCCTGGACAACTTTTTACTTAGAAAAAGTAAAGGTCTAACAATGCCAGGCTCAAAGACTTAATGACTCCATAAGGAAAATCGTTTGGTTGTATAGGAGCGCAAGCACAGACCAAGTCTAGCAATAGATAAATCACGGGCTTTGATCCCAGAAAAAAAATTCTACCATTTAGAAGATGCTTTTACTCGCTTTTGATTTCCCTTTCCGCAACAAAGTACAAGACTTCTTGCACGCTGGTCAAAGTTTACTTTTTGTGGGCCAGGGATTATACAGCAAACCCTCTGCCCTTAGACTGCAATGGCATGATCGAATTATAAAAATGAAACCCAACTGGAGACATCAAAACTTGGGGAAAAATAAAGCTTAAACACAAGCCCGCCCCATCCATTTTAAAAAAAAGTACCCACCCGAAGAAAGCGACCCATTTAAAAGCGCTCCAAAACCCAAAACAGCTCAGAAAGCACTCCCCCTGTTATCTCAAAACCTGACAGCAACTAGCAAAAAGACAGCCCTTGTATTTTTAACTTTTACGGGATTGGCGTACTTTATTTCACTAAAAAATTTAATCCAGCAGCTAGCACCCTAATGTCCACAGATGGTCAGCCATTTTTAACCAGAAATTTTGCCTATATAGACAAAACCCAACAAAAACACTGCCAATTATCCCAGGCAAGCATAAACGTTTTGGCGGCTAACTTTTTTAATAAGTTTTAATTGCAATTGTTTTCTAATCCAAACTTTTACCACTGGGGCTTGGGGGCCTACGGCCCTTTTGGCCACTACCTGTTAAAGCAAAAATATGTAAGATAGCAAACCCAACCTGTTTAAGCAACATTGTAATTCCTTGTTCCTGAAAAATTTTTTTTGTAGCGTAGTTTTTTCAAAAGGTTTTTTTTATAGTTTCCTATTCCTTGTTTGTGATGCTAGCGCGCTCTTTTAGTAACAGACTTCTAACCTAGCCGCCCTTTATCATTAAATCTTGTATTTTCTGCTGTTTTTCTAGCCTTTTTTTCTTGCCCAAAATTTTTATATCTGCACACCCAGCATTTTTTTCTCTTTTTTCTCCTATCACTCCCCAAAGTTTTGCAAAATTTTGTTTTTAGTTCCCCCCCTTATTTTTTCGCAGGCAGCATTAAGCCCGGGATTTCACGCTGCAAGGAGAATCGCAATTGTTTTTAACTGGCTCCTCATTAAAACTTGTTTCAATTCCTGCTATTATTTCTTCTGCTCTTTTAATTTGATTCATCGCTTCGGAGTTAAATCTTAAGAGGAATGTTTTGAATTTAGATTGTGTTGGCAATTTTGCCCAAAGTTCTTAAAAGACAAACGACTTGGGCTCTAACTAAAAAGGGTTTTAATTTTTCTGCTTAGCATGGGTTTTTTCGCCTAATGTGCTTTATTTTTTAAAAATTGTTTGGGTTTTGCTTAAAAATTAATTTTTACGCGGTCTCCTGCCCCAGTTTTAATTTTTGGCCCCCCAACTTCCCAAAATCGTTAATCAAGCCCTCCGTACTCAACCCTATGTTTTTATAGAAGATTAAAATTCCTTCGCAATATTCTGACGGGCTTTAGGGATAAAAACCCACCCCTTTCTATTCTTGCCCTTTTAAGGTAAAAAACCTTCTCCTTTGGCCTTTTACCAAAGGGGCCTGCTGCTTTTTTTCAAGCTTCTTGCAAGGGGGGACTATAGTTCTTCTTTTTTCTCCCCAAAACCCAAACAGGATCGATCGCTCAAAATTTTCATCATATTTTTATTTATTTTTTTTTTGTTTTAAAAAAAAATGAAACTCAAAAAAAAACTGGTTGACCCGACCCTACAAAAAAGAAAGAACCCCCATGGCGTAAGAGGTTTAAAGGCAGACCGTTACCTAGTTAAATACTCCCCATCACAGTTGGGGCCTGGCAAACTTTAAAAATTAAGTTTGTTTGGGGGGCCGACAGTTTAAAGCCGGACTGAAAAACTACCATTCCAATGATAAAAGAAATCCTAATGGAAACTTTTTCTAATTCGGGTTCGTTAAACTTGGCAAACAACGGATTTCTTTTAAAATGGAGTTTTTCCCCCGATTTTGGGCGCCTAAAAAGAAAAAAAAAAGTTTATAAATAAAAAGAAAGGTTAACACCCCAACAAAAAAAGGAAAATGAAAAAGGAGACAAAACTTTGAACAAATTTTCATCCCTCTAAGCTTAAAAGGATTTTTTCCAAAATAAAAAAAAAAAATTTTCTTTTAGAAAAATCTACCGCTTTTGTTAAACCCCAAAAAATTTGAAATTTTTTGATTTGTGAATAAAAATGGCAAAATTCCTCCCCCGTTTTTTTATTTTTGGATTTTACCCCCAAAAAAAAAAACCCCAACCCCTTCGGGAAATAAAAAAAAGTCCTAAATTTTAAAAGGGAATTTTATTTTATTTCAAAAACCCCTTTAAAAAATCAGAATTTTTATAACCAAAATTTGGGTTTTGCTGGAAAATAAATTTAAAATAGTTTGGGTGGAAATACAAATTGATAAAAAAAATTTTCCAAGGGGGAAAAACCGAAAGGGGTTTAAAAAACATGTTTTATGTGTAAGACTGAAACATTAAAAAACCAAAAAAGGGCGGGCTTTTTTTAAAACAGAAAAATTTTTTAATAAAAAAAAGATAAAAAATTTAAATTTTTCAAAAAGGGGGGGGGCCCAAAAAAAACTGTTTTTTTTTTGTCCTTTTTGGAAAACCAAAAAATTTTAAAAAAAAAAAAAAAAAGGGAAAAATTTTTTAAAAAATGTTTTTTAAGCATTACGGCTGGAAAACTTACAATGAAAAAAAAATTTTAAAGGTTTCATAGAGCACTTTGAAAATTTTCCCAAAAAACCATAACACAAAATTTTTTAACAAAAAAGGGAAAATTTTTTTTTTGGAAGACGATAAAAAATTTTTATTTGTCCTAGCGACAAACGGCGACTTTAAACAAACATAGACTTTGGGGGAACTGAAACGCTTTTTTTATTATTGATGACTGTCACTAACGGACATTTTTAAAAAAAAAAAAACTCTGTCAAAGCTGCCTTTTAGGCCTTATTTCTGTGGGTTTTTTTAACTCAAAATACAACGGTCTTAAAAACTTAATCGCATTTTAAAATCGTTGATATTTTACACTAAGGAAAAAGAAGTTTTTGAAGAATTTTTAAGTTAAAATTAAATAAGGGAAAAAGATGATTAAAAAAAATAAAAGAGCTTTTAAAAAGTCAAAGCACCAAGCATGCTTGCGGACTGACCCTCCATTAAATACTTTTTGTTTATTGAAATTTTATTTATTATAATTTTTTTTTATAAAAAAAATGCTGGGGGGCCAAAAAATAAAAAGCGCGCAGCCCTAAAGCACTCAGTAAGCTAAAAGACCACAACACAACCTTTGACTAATGGAGCCGGGAAATGTTTTATGGGTTTGAATACACAGATGATGGTTTACAACGAAAAGCAATTTAAACAAAAAACCAGCAAAATCCTACCCTAGAAGAGATAAAAATTAAGGGCAAACGTTTTGGCAATATAATCAAACTCAAAAAAAGAGAATGCTTGGGGGTTGCTCCTGAAATTGCTTGGGAATTTTAAAATTTGAACACGAACCCCAAAGTAACTTTTATAAAAAAAAAATTTTAGAAAAGCCTTAAATAACACCCATTTTTTGTTAGCCTTGTCCCCCGGGAAAACCCAAAAAAAAAACAGATTGAAAAACTAACGGGGGCTGAATAAGCTACAGAGAAAGAATTCCTTACTGAAAATGGGGGTTTACACCGCGGGGTTAGAATTTTCCCCAACCTAAGTCACTCCTAGGCAAAAAACGATGATTTTTCGCTTTTTTTTATCCGGTGAGGGCGATCCATTTGCCAGAACAAAAGTAATTAGAGGTATAAAAAAATAAAGGGGAAAACTTGGAGCCCCCCCTTAAGCTCGTTTTGCAATTACTAAAAACGGGGATAAAAAAAACACCCATGTACATTGACAAGGTTTTCGTGATGGATGACAAAACAAAATAACCATCTCGACTTTATTTTCATTTAATATGTTGATTTATTTCGTTTTTTCTCTGTTGAGAAGTCTGCCAGAAGGATTTTAAAAAAGATATATAAGATTATTAAAAAAAATAATCTTTAATTAAAAAAAGGAGGGTTCAACAGTTTAGGTTTAAAACAAAAAAACGAACCAAAAGGGAAAAAGAAAGCGCTTGGGTAAGTATAATTACAGAAAAAAATAGCAAAAACTTTAAAAATCTTTCTTTTGTAATTACTAGCTCCAGCTTAGCTACGTAAGTGCGGGTCATGTTTCTCTTTTAGCTACTGGGTGCGGAAACGCCAGCCCTTTAGCATTAGGGGGCGGTTTAGGGGGGCCATGCCTAAATTTAAGTGCGTTTTTAAAAAAATTTAAATCCAAATTTCAAAGCACACTGCCTTGTTGCCCACACGCAAAAATTTGTTCATTAAATTTAAAAATAAGCAAATCATTTCAGGAAAAACATTTCGGGCGAAAAATTTCAGAACTTATGACTGCGGGGAGGGTTATAGACGACAAAAAATTTAACTTTAAAAAAAGGAGAAAGACGTTTACTTCAACAGTAGACACTGATGCATTAAACAGAACATTGAAAAAAAAACACATATCAGTTAAACCCAAATAGGCCAAAAAAAAAATTTTAACAAAAAAAAAAGTTTAACCAAAAACTATTTTTTTTTTAACTCACTGCGTTTGGGGGACAACTTGCAGCTCTTCACGAAAAAACGTCTTTTAGGGCAGCCTTTTTAGACATAGAGCACTCAAAAAAAGTTTTCCTTAAAAAATACACGGGAGGGCTGTTTTCATCATTCGCTCAACTTTAAACCTAACACTCCAATAAATTTTTGTAGCTCTAATTCTAACATCACCTTTTGCCTCTCCAGGGCATACAAGACTTTCTTTTTGTCCAAACGGCAAGGTTTTTGAGTGCCCGCAATCTTAAAAATGCTAATTTTTTTTTTAATTTAATTGCTTACTGGCTTAAGACCTGTTTTCTTTAAAATTTTCCTTGTTCGGCGCCCCAAGACTGCAGGCAAACTCCTAACCCATTCTGGTTTTCTTCTCTTACTTTTAGGTACTTCGTATGTCCAAATTTCTCTGGATATTGAAAGGGAAACGGCGTACTAGATTCTTATTAAAATTTTTCTACAGGGGTTTTTGGGCCGATGGTTCCTGGGATCCCTCTCTTAACTTTTAAAATGATTTTTAAAAAAAAAGCTGGGTTTACAGAACCCCTTAAAATCTTTCCATCACACCGGAACATTCAGGAACTTTTAAAGGGGCCCCGCATTATTTGTTGTAAAGCCACACCCCAGCATTTTACTTTTACCGTTTAAAGGTTCAGCGCTTTTTTCTGAAGCCAGTCAACAACTGTCAGAGCAAAATTTAAAATTTTTCTTCAAAATTTGTCAGTGGAAGTACAGCAAGTCCATTTGGTGGGTGTCCCTTTGAACTGATTAACAAACAGCCTTATTATTCTTTTTTTGGGGGGGCGAATATTGCCAATTGCCCGTTTTGAAAGCCAGTCTTTCGCATCGATTCAGACACTCTAGCACTTTACTCTTTTCAATAAGCTTTCCTTTTCCAAAAACCTTTAGGGGAAAATATATTTTTACTTCGTATTGCCATAAGAAGGACTGTATTTTAATTTTATTTTAATTATTTTTTGATGTTTGTGCAAGAATATAGATTGCCCATAGCGCCCACAATAAAAACCCAAATTTTGCTATTTTTTGTTCCTCAAAGGGGGTCATAAATCAGACAGTTCCGGTGGCGATGTTTGAAAACTTTCTTTCTGTCACTAAGTATTTCTCTTTTATTCCTCATCAACGCTGTAAATTGTGCTCTGCATGGCCCTGTTCCTAACTTTTATTAATAAAGGCTAATGAGCAAATTCGTCTTTCTCCCTAAACGTCTCTTGCCTTTCCAAATCTTCTATTGTTATTTAAAAGACGTTCTCCCTTTCACGACCGCAATTTACTAAAAAAAAAATTGCTTCCAGAGAAGGCTAAAGCATTAAAAATAGCTCCCCTACCACAAACATCCCCGCCATCTTTTTTTAAAATTTTTTTCTTATGAATTAAACTTTCTATGAACAACATTTCTGGATAATCCCCGTGTAACAAGAAAGTCTTTTGAGCAATCCCTGCAGTAATTACAATAAACCTTAACAAAACCTCAATGTCTAACCTTTTCCCAGTCCAAAAGGGTTCATTTAACATGTTTTTTCTAAACGCTAGCCTAACAAACCGCTAATTTCGCGAAAAGGAAATCGTATTTAAACTTTTTTTTACTCTCTTTTTATTAACTAAAAAAATATTAAAATAATCAAATACGAAAGGCTGCTATGTGCTTTTTAATCAATAATCTTTTGTTTTTAAAGCTAAAAAAAAGTTGCAAATAGTTTGGGGAATCTTCTACTTTCCCATGTTGGGGGCTTTTTTCCCAACAAAAATTTTTCAAGGTTGAATAGACTATAACACCAACGAAGGCACTGGGGATAATTAACCACGTTAAACTCTGGTTTTAAAAGTATTAATTATTTTTTATTTCCTTTTTAAAAAAGGATTTTGGGCGAACATTTAAAATGTGAGGAGCAAGCAACAACCTGTAGGGACTCAGCAGACCACGCCATAAAGAAAGATTATACCCTGGCGTGGGAAAACTAAACATATTTTGGCACTGAAGAAGTATTGAACCTCCCAACAATTGTCCCACAGACATTTTAAAGTACTACGCTAGGTACGAAGCGCCTAGGGGCAAAAATGGTTTGATCGGTAGGGGAGACAATGATTAGTCAATGCTAATTAGTAAGTAAGATGGCCCGTTGATTCAGAGAGATTTAAAATATGACTTATCACAAGTCCGTTTTAAACAATCCCTAGAAAAAACTTGCATGGACATTATTACAGATTTGGGGTGATGTTTTGCCCATTTTTCATGGGATTAAATTTCTTTTAAACATATTTAATTTTTATCAATTTAAATTTTAAACGCAAAAAAAAAATGACGAGAAGACCCACAGGACTCCGCAGGACCCCCGCAGGAGCAGAATGTGCCACAAGTAAAGTACCCAGGGAGTAAATTTTTCTAAACTAAAAACCTGGGCGTGTGGGCTGGGGGTAAATACTGAATGGAACAACGAAAAAGCAAAAAACCCAAACAGCAAAACAAAAATTGTTAAATAGAATACAACAACACCGCCAGCAACAACACAATTTAAAAACAACACAAAAACAATCAAACAAAAGATGTATCATTAAAAGGGTGCTGCTGCTGTTTTTGGTGGGGTTTTTCATACAAATACTTAACACCATACCTAACAAAAAAGCCGCAAGCCCCCACAGTAAAAGAAGAAGACCCCTTCTGCAAAAAAAGTGCAACCCCTGTGTAGACCCATTTTTTATGGAATATTTAAAGAACAGAAAAGTACAAGTTTAAGAACAAAAAAAGTACAAGTTAAGTTAGTATAGAAAGTACTTTTTAAATTAAGTGCAAAATAAAATTACAAGTTTTGTACAAAAAAATAAGTTTTTTTTTACTAGTTAGGTTCTTAAAAAATACTAGTTAGGTTCTTAAATAAGTTCTTTTTAGATTCTAAGTTAATACAAGCCAAGTTATCAATTTTAACTTTTAAAATTCTTCCAAGCCCTACAGCATATAAACTCAAATAGTAAAATTTCTTTTTTTGTTTGAACTATGATTTTTTGTTAAAAGCATTGTTTTACTTTTTGGGGAAGTAGAGCGTAGATTAACATTTGGTGATGAAATACTTTTGTTTTTTAAAGAGCTTGCTTTTGTTTTCGTGAGTTTTTATTTTTTTTACAACTTCTTTTCTTTTCACTTTTGCCTTCTTCATTACAGAATCTGGGTGGGAAAAAGCTGTACAACTTTGACCACAAACCAACAATTTTTTGATAACTTCCCATTAAGTTCATCCTTTATCTTTCCAATTTCTTTTTTGTTTACAGTTAATGTAAAGGACTATCTTTTTGGATAGTCCCCATGTTGTACCTCCACAGTTCCTTTAGCTACCTCGGTTTCTAAAATCTTTTAAAAGTTCTGTGGGGGCGTCTAAATAAAAGAGTCAGTGCTGGTAAAGGACTCTTTCTTCTGGTACCGCGGTTAAAGTAGTCATACAGAATTTTACATTTAAAAATTTTAAAAGCTCTAATACAGTAAAGCCGATAAACATGGGTTGTCCCCAACATCTTTTTTTTTTCATCATAAAGCCACCCGGCTGCGTTTAAATCTTCAAAGTTTGAATTAGGTTTTGAGGCAAACTTTTAAAGCTTGGTTTTTTTTTTTGTAACTAATTTCACATCTTTTCGTTTGTGTGGATTTTTCCAGTTTTGCCAAAACAGCTGTTTTTTCATCATTTAAAGAATCTTTTTTTTGAACACAGGGGTTGATTTTTAAATCAGTATTTTTCTTGATTAAGGCCCCATAAAGGGCTCTTGGGCACAGATAATTTTTTCTATGAAAAAGGCAGTCATTTCGTCCGTGTCCCCAAGTAAAACTGTAGGGGTCTGTAATACACACATATTTTGTTTTGTTCTAAAATAGGACAAGTTTTAGGAGGTTTAATTTAAATCATCTTTAAAACTTTCTGCGGGTAGGGGGAATCGTTTGGAGATCGTGTAGTTCATGAGGATATCAAATCTCTTCCAAGATTAGTCCATTGGTTTATCAGGGGGATTTTGAAACAACATCCCAACACATATTAACATTATGAGGCCCTTTTAACATTTTAAAGTTTTCAGTGGAAACGGGTTTATCATGGCCCACCCCCCTACAGATTGTTGGCGTCTAAGTAATTAGATAGTTGGATGGGTTTTTGGGGTCTATCTCTAAATACTTGTTTTTGGCTTTACAGTAAAAGGGTGTGAGGCCCCTCTAAAACCTCCCCCCAGCCCTTTCAAAACATCAAATGGGGTAGATCAGAAATTAATCAATCTGGATGTTTGTAGCTTTTAAAAAGCACCAAGAAAGGCCTGGGGCAGAGATGTAATGTGAAGCAGACAGTAATGTTTCATGCAGTAATTTTAATTCTGAAAAACGTCTGCCAATAAAAACTCACCAATAAATTGATATGATAATCGCCCTTGTTTCAAGGGAAATTTTTGTCCAGGTTTCTGAGCGATTCATAGTCAGCATCATTATGTCTTGCCTCTAAGACTAGAAAAGAAGCGCTTAGAGGAAGTGAGTCTTCGCAAACTTCCCACGAGTTCAGTTTCATAAGGATGACGCCTTTACGCACAAAGAGGATCAAAGTATGTTTGTGATGGAAAGTCTTGTAGAGATCCCGAGTTATCTAACTCCCCATAGATGTGGGCTGAGTCAAAAAGAAAACAGTCAGCGTAAAAGCATGAAACCCCTTATATCAGAGTCCGCTTGCTTGATGAATGAGATCGTAGCCGTAAGTTATGAAGAAGATAGGCGTTTCCATGTCTTAGCGTAACCTTAAGTTGAAGATACAATTTTGTGCGCAGCCCTCTGAACTTTCCAGTAATGTGATCGGGTCTCTACGTACGTCTTTCTGTAGGTGTTAGCCAAGCCGCAAATCCAACAGTGGGTAGATAAAGTCATAACTTTTTGGGGTCTTCAGGATCAAAAAATTTGCCTGAAAGATTAGTTTGGTTAACTTTGATTGTGAAGTTGTTTCATCTGCTCAAAAATCTACTACGGGCGTTGGGGCCTTGTAAATCTAGGTGTGTGTGTTGACCGTCTGACCTAAAAACAGTTTAAAGCTAAGAACAGATCTGTGGTGGGTTAATAAGGTTTTTTTTTTTTCTGCTTTTGTGGCCTAGTACGTAAAAGAGCGATTCAAAGTCAGCATAAACCACGTACGGCTTCATCTGCATTTTTGGTATATTCTTAAAACTAACTTGACCCTGTTTAGGTGGTTGGGGATTTGGTTTCACAGTCTACAAAACTTTTACAATGTGTTCTATGGCTGGCAGCTGCTTCTATAGTTGGGATTCAAAACTAAACACCTTTCTACAAAGCCCGTTTAATTTATGCTTTAATAATATTCAAAACAGTCTGTTTAAATTGTTCTGATTAATACAAAGGCTCTTTGTACTATCTGCAAACAGTATTCAATTACATTGTTAAGCGGTTTCGCCTAAAGTAAGGGGGTTGGGAAACCTTAGAGGCACTTTAGGCTTCCCCAGACCATGTGTATACGTTTACAGTGATTGGTTTGTTTTTGCTCTTCAAACTGAGATATACTTTCTGTACTTACTGGAAAGGTTATGTTATCAAAGTTCAGTTCTTGCTTATATTGTTTTATAATTGGAAACTCTGCATGATTTTTGACAGGATGTAAATGCGCTAAAACACACCACATAAAACACATGCTGTCAGAATTATGTATGTTTTAAAACTGCTCGTTTTTAAACTCTAACTCTTTTGGGAGAGGGAAAGGGAAGAATTGCCAAATATAGGATAGAACTTTGTTTGCCTCAATTTGATTTCAAGGACTGGGCCCCTTTAGACCAGCCAGAACCCCTTAAAATTTTCTTCTTCACTTGCATGGTTAAACTGTGTAAGCATGTAACAGCCCAGTTAGAGTTAAAATGTGTGATAGCTGATTACTTCTTTCTGTTTAGTTGAAACCCAACTTCCATGCTACTATCATCAGGAGTTATATAGTCAATCAGAACTGCCAATAGCACTTTTACTGGCGGCTCGCATTGAAAAGACTCTGGGATTTTAGAGATGGTATGTGCTACGCTTTTCATGAACGTTTTTAGGGTTAATAAATTCATGTCTAATTCACTAAAAAGTATCGCTTAATTGTTTTTTTTCAATATCAATTATTTCTTCCATCGTATATAGTTTTCCGTCCTCGAATTTACTTGCGGGCGTCATTTTTAAAGCCACAATATTTACGTAAATTAAAAAAAAAAATATAAATAAAAGTAATAAAACAGGCTTTTATTCTTCCCCCAAACGTTGCAACACTTCAAGAAAACCCTTAACCTTACAATAACACCTGCTAATATTTTAGCTTTTTCTAAATCACTACAGTCAATGTTCATCACTTTGATTTCTTCGTTAAATAGTTCACTATGAATCTTTTATTATATTGTTTACATCATTCTCAAAACCAAATTCACTAAAACCAATGTTTAATACTTTCATTGTTTCGTCAAATAGGTCATTACAATCTTTATTATATTGTTTACATCATTCTCAAAACCAAATTCACTAAAATAATGTTTAGTACTTTCATTGTTTCGCCAAATAGGTTATTACAATTCTTTAAATCAGATTCACTGAGTTCGGCAGCCATTTTTAAATCTAAATTAAATAAAAAATTAATTGTAAATTCAGCTGTTATTTATGGCCTTTTCTAATCGCAAAACCTAATCTTTATTCAAGCAAATAGTTCCCCCTTCAGGAGTAGTAAAAAAGTTAGATTAAAATCTTTGGAAGCCATATAATCAACTAAAATGGCAACCAACTTTATAGCTGGTTGGGGCCAAAAATCTGGTATTTCACTGATGGCCTGCTTCACGTTTGTTTGTATATTTATGTGATTAAAAAGATCAGTAATTGATTTTCAAACCTTCTCCTTAACTCTTCTCTATGGCCCTTCCAATTCAACTTGTAAAGTATAATTAGTAAGCTTTTTAACTTCTTCGGGCTTCATTTTTAAACAGAATAAAATTATAAATTAAAAAAATTAATTAATCAGTTTCTCTCTCCCTCATTCACTCCCACATCTCTCTCCCCCTCATTCACTCCCACATCTCTGTCTGTCTGTCTGTTTCTTTCTTTGTCTGTCTGTCTGTCTGTCTCCACCTCTCTCCCTCTCTCTCATTCACACACGCACTCTCTCTCCAACACACACACACACACACACACAGGGGAATCATTCACACAATAGACAGGACGGTGCTTGTGGGGGAAGGTAAAAGGGGCTTTTTGTGGTTCACACTTGAAACAACGTAAATTGAGACAGCCACCAAAAACACTTATCAAAGTCCTGAATAAATCACAGGACCATTTTCAAAGTTCCTTCGGCGGCCGCCTGAAAAGGCAGCCTAAAAAGGAGGTGTGCAGGGCGTTCAAGCAGGTTTTCAGGAGAAATGCTTGCCAAGCGGTTACGCGTAACCGTTACTATTTTTAGACCCACGTCATGCGTTTGGGGCGTCCACTGAGAGTCTTGCAGCAGAGCCAGCCTTCAGCAAAACAGGCGTAATTTCAGTTATGTTTTTCAGCTTCATAAAAGAACCTTCGTCAATCGGCTCATAAGCAAGTTGCTCTACAAAACAATTACGTAGAAAATCATCTAGTTCACTTACTGTCATTTCACGTTTTTCTTAATTCACTTCCAAAAGATCTAAACCCTCTTTTTGGCCGGGTTGGAAATGAAGCAAAACCCGCGTTAAACACGTCTTTCACTGGTAGGCGCCACGAGCAGAAATGGCGGCAGCTTCCAAGCTAACTTTGGTGCCCAGCAGAAATGATGTCATCCCCCTGTCGATTGGTTGAACGTGCACACGTAACAACTCCGCCACATCACGTGTGCAGAACTCCTGAGCAGTGGAGCGTGCAGCAGGTCCAGTCAGCAATATTGATTAGAATCGGTCTGAGACAGGACTGTCAAGCCATATAAATTTTTAGTTGATTTTATGTCTCTGGAGAGAATGTAACTATGCGGGTTCACGATCACCCATGTTATTCTGCACGGAAACCCCCGTTTTAATGTACTGATTACGTCAATTTTTGGCAGTTTTGCGCGTTAATTTTGTTTAAAAACAGGTGTTAATTTTGGTCAAAACTGATATGTGATGGACGTGATTTGTATGTGAAAAAGGGGGTTTTTGGGCAGAATCACATGGGTGGTCGTGAACCCGCATATTTACATTCTCTCCATTAGTAGCGGCTGTAACGGTCTGTAACGTGTTTTTTTTTCTTATGGAATATCTCAGAAAGTACTTGGCCGATCTTTGTGAACATTAGCAGGCATGTTCACTATGGGTTACGGATGATGCCCGATGTTTTAGTTTACCATTATAGCCCTTACTAACGGCTGTAACGGCCTGTAACGGTTTTTCTTCTTTACGGAATATCTCAAAGTACGTGGCCGATATTTCTGAAAATTTGTAGATATGTTCATTATTGGTTACGGATGATGCCCGATGTTTAAGTTTACCGTTATAGCCGTTACTAACGGCCCATAATGGTTTTCTTCTTTATGGAAAATCTCAGAAAGTTCTTGGCCGATCTTTCTGAAAATTTGTAAGTATGTTTATTTTAGGTTACAGACGATAGCCAATGTTTACCAGAATACCCATTACTAACGGTTACACCAGCCCAAGACGGTTTTTCCTTTATATGGAATATCTCACGCGTATTGAGGATAAACTGGGAGTACATTTATATGCTTTGCATCTTGTTTCCTTTGCCTACTTTTATTGTTCTTATAGAACAGGGAGTACTTTAGAATGGGAACGAAGAAATGCTGTGTGTGTGTGTGTGTGTGTGTGTGTGTGTGTGTGTGTGTGTGTGTGTGTGTCTGTCTGTCTGTCTGTCTGTCTGTCTGTCTGTCTGTCTGTGTGTGTGTGTGTCCGTGGTCAAAATGTGTTCCACTCGCTCCAGACAAGACTACTGGGCCGATCTTTTTGAAAATTTGTAGGTATGTTCCTTATGGGCCACGGATGATGCCTGATGTTTTAGTTTACCGCTATAGCTGTTACTAACGGCTGTAACGGCCTGTAACGCTTTTTCTTCTTTACATAATATCTCAGAAAGTACTTGGCCGATCTTTGTAATAATGAGCAGGTACGTTCCATTATGGGTCACGGATGATGCCCGATGTTTTAGTTTACCTCGTTATAGCCGTTACTAACGGCTGTAAGTCCTGTAACGGTTTTTCTTCTTTATGGAATATCTCGGAAAGTACTTGGCCAATCTTCCTGAAAATTTGTAGGTATGTTCATTATGGGTCAAGAATAATGCCCGATGTTTAGTTTACCGTTATAACCGTTACTAACGGCTGTAACGGCCTGTAGCGGTTTTTCTTCTTTATGGAATATCTCAGAAAGTACTTGGCCGACCTTTATGAAAATTAGCAGGTATGTTCATTATGGGTCACGGATGATGCCTGATGTTTTAGTTTGCCCCGTTATAGCCGTTACTAACGGTTGTAACGGCCTGTAACGGTTTTTCTTCTTTATGGAATATCTCAGAAAGTACTTGGCCAACTTATAAGCGGTTTGGATGATCTTGTGACAAATCGGATCCTCTGTCCATATGTAAGTGATGTAATGCTGAAAATGGATTAAACAACCGTTAAAAACCGTTATTCTGCCGTTATTTCTTATATATAGGTGGATTTTAATTAAATTTGGTATATAGAAAGGTTATCACACACAAATGGCACTTCTATATAGTGTTTCAAAATTTGACCGTTAAAAACCGTTATTCTTGACATATTGTCCGATTTGGATTAAATTTGATATGTACACAGGCTTTAGCCCAGTGAGGACTAAAATACCGGTTTCAAAAGTGTATATCGGTTATATAACCGTTTAAAACCGTTAAACCATTATTTTGCCTTTATTTCTTATCTCACAAAGCACTTGGCCGATTTATAAGCGGTTTGGAAAACTGGGAGTACGTTTATATGCTTCGCATCTTGTTTGTTTTGTGTTATCTTTCAGTCTTTCTTTTCTCATCTCCTTTGTTATGAATGGTTCTCTCTTGTTGTTCTGGCTGTCCTGACCAGCCATTCTGACCCAGTCCTTGTGGTGTTCTGTTTCAGTCGCATCATGCATATCCTGAGATTCGCGCCATAAAAGACCAGAACAGAAGAAGAAAGAGCGAAAAAAGTACAAAAGAAGGAACACTGAACACACACACACAAAAAAGGAAAATCGATATACAGATAGAAAAAAAATTAAAAGAAGCACACACAAAAAAAGAAGACACTACTAAAGAAAAGAAACAGGAAAATTCAAAAGGCGGGGGGGGGGGGGGGGGGGGAACCCCAAAGAATTGAAACGGAAAAGGGGGAAAAAACAAAGAAAGAAGAACACAGACGACAGAGGAAAAAAATGAAGAAAGCAAAGGAAAGAAAGAAAGGACAGACAGACAGCAGAAAGAAAGATAAAAGAAAGACGGAAAAGAAACAAAGTGTAGGGATACAAAAGAAAAGAAAGGAAACATTAACAAGCAACCCCCCCACCCCTACACACACACACACACACACACACACACACACACACACACACACACACAACGCAGAAGAGAGCCTTTTCAAGCGCCATCTGTCCCCAACATGTATCACATGCCTTACTTCCCTCGCTACGTGCTGTGGGGAGACGACCAGCTGTCCCGTCCCACCACCAGTTTTGCCCGGGGCTGCAAGCTGTGGTCGCGAGAGAGGCAGTTCTACGAAGATGAAAGGCACAGGAACATGGCGGAGTTCTGGAACCGCCCCTACCTGTGTTACCAGGTCAGCGGTATGGTGCTGTATTATGGTCTTTGGTTCTGAGATGAAACATTTTGTCTGTGAAAGCGCCAGTCAATGATGACAACGTATAAGAAGAGGGAGGAAGGGATAGGAAGCGAGGTGTGTGTGTGTGTGTGTGTGTGTGTGTGTGTGTGTGTGTGTGTGTGTGTGTGTGTGCGTGTGTGTGAGTCTTTTGAATTGTGCTTCTGCAACATGGCCGAATAGTGGAATCATCCTGTCCTCTATTATGAGGTGAGGTGTATTGCATAGTGTTGTGTTATTTTGTTTAGTATTAAATGGTCGTGTAATGTGTAACAGTGTAGTGTAGTGTACTGCAGAGTAATTCAGTGTAATGTCGTGTTGTGTAGTGTATTGTAGTGTGGTGTGGTGTAGTGTAGTGTAGTGTTGTGTACTGTAGTGTAGTGTGTATTGTATCGACAGGCAGTTTCGCAAGAGAAGCAACGGAATACTGGAGTCTCCCAATTTCTGTTACAAAGTGAGTTGAGTAGTTTTTAATATTGCTAGATCCAATTGGTCAGTCGCTTAGCTAGTTCGTACGTTCGTACGTTGGCTGGCTAGCTGGTCAGCTGGTTGATTACCATGAGATGTGTTACCATAGACTGCCATAGCCTTTACGGTGCTAGTATCAATGGGTTTGTTGCCTGGTCAGCTAGTTGGGCTAGTTGACTGCTTGATGTTGGTTGGTGGGGGGGGGGGGGGGGGGGGGGGGGGCAGCAGAGGCGGTTCAAAGTAGAAGAGAGGTATAGCAAGACGGCAGAATTCATGAACCGACCCCGACCTTGCGAATCGGTGAAACTCTTGAGCGCTGTTGTCGTCGGTTGAAGAGAGGATAGGTGCCTGGCTTGGTTGATGGATTTGTGGGTTGGTAGTCTATGGCTTGCCCTGCTCTCAGAGTGATATCCAGGTTTGATTTCCTCGCCAACTAAACGGTTTGATCACGTCAGATGTGAGGTCTTTAAGCAGGCTAGTTGTGTCTTAGCTATTTATTGAATTTGTGAGTGTGCATATGTGGGGGGCATGGTGGTGGATAGAAGGGGATGGACGAAACAAGTGGGGGGGGGGGGGGGGGGGCTTGAAAGTTAATGATAAGGGGAGTGAAGGGAGAGGGGCTAGCGGAAGGGATAGGGTAAGCGGCGGGTGGCATGTAGTGGCATGTAGTGGCAGTCTCCTGTCAAATGCTGAATGAGGGCGGTCGCTCATTGTCTGTGTCGGCGATGAATCAATGATACTGCCATCAGTCTTACCCAGCAATTACATGGTCATCTGGATTCCCAGACTGGCACTTAACAATGAGCAGTGACTTGTGTATGTTGAACCAAACAAGGTGCTCTCAGAAACTCAACCCCGCTCGAATGACGGCACCAGTTCGAGGTCTCTCTCTAAGCAGGTAGATTCCATTCTAGGAACCTGAAATTTATGACAGATGGCGTCAGTGTGTGTTGGAATAAAGCTGTGTGTGTGTGTGTGTGTGTGTGTGTGTGTGTGTGTGTGTGTGTGTGTGTGTGTGTGTGCGTGCCTGCGTGTTTCTGCTTGAGCATGCGTGCGCGGGGGCGTATGTATGTGTGTGTGTGTTTGTGAATGTGTGTGTGCACGCGCTGTGTGTGTGCACGCGCTGTGTGTGTGCACATGCGCGTGTGTGCATGTGTGTGTGTGTGCGTGTGTGTTCGTGCTTGAGCGCGCGAGTGTGCGTGTGTATATGCGTGTGCACGTGCGTGTGTGCGTGCGTGTGTGTGTGTTTATGCAGGCGCGTGTGCGTGTGATCGCATGCATACAGACTTGCATGCGTCTTTCTTTCAATGCATGACCGAGGCTGTGTATGTTCAATTCTTTTAATACATTGTTTTAATTAAATGTTCTTCGGTTTTAATTATCTCTTTTCCCTCACTGTATTCTATTTTAATGTTCCATCCCCCAGTACCCAAACATTGAGAAGCACTATCCAGGGACATGGCGGGTGGTGCGACGCAACGGGAAGGAACTGGAGGAGATCGTGGCACGCCTGATCCAGCCTACCCAGGCCACCACGTCTCGCGCCCAAGACATCAAGGAACGCATCACCCAGTTCAGGCTCATCGACGCCCGCGAGAAGGCCAAGGACATTGTGGTTCGCGCCCGTTCCGCAGGCCCCGGCTGCAGACGAGCCCACGCAAAAGTGCTGACAGTTCCAGGCATGGATCCAGATCCGGATCTGGTTTCCGCCCGAAGAGCGGAAAAGGGAGTTAGCAGCGGAAGTGCAAGGAGACTTCCTGGGGGGTTACACAAGAGATTCCATCCTCGGATTTGAATGTTTAAGCACAACTGAGATACGGGGAAATGGAAATATTCGTTGGTGTGTAGTATACCGTGTGTAAAGCATTGTGAAGTGGTGGAGAGGGATATATTTATATTGATTTTCATATTTATTTGTTCCGTTTTGTTTTCGTTAATTTTAAAGCATGTATGGCTCTTTCTGTCTTTTCCATGGAAATAATGAATGAATTAAATCGTTCTCTGTATTGTGTCTTCTAGGACAAGTGCTCATCAGTGTCTTGATTTTTCCCTAAACAATAGGCGTTTGTGTGTGTGTGTGTGTGTGTGTGTGTGTGTGTGTGTGTGTGTGTGTGTGTGTGTGTGTGTGTGTGTGTTGTTGTTGTTGTTGTTGTTCTTCAATTTAACGTCTTTTCACTAAATGTGATATTAGACAAGGTGTGTGTGTTTGTGTGTGTGTGTGTGTGTGTGTGTGTGTGTGTGTGTGTGTGTGTGTGTGTGTGTGTGTGTGTGTGTTTGAGTGTGTGCTTGCTGCGTGCGTGCGTGAGTGCGCGCCCGCGTGCGTGCGTGCGTGCGTGCGTGTGTGTGTGTGTGTGTGTGTGTGTGTGTGTGTGTGTGTGTGTGATGAGGAGAAATTCTAAGTAAGAATTAAACTGTTAAAAACACACACACACACACACACACACATCAAAAGTAAAAACAATCAGCTGTACAAAATAAGGTCATGAAACAGCAATTACAGGATTGAGCCAACTGGGCTTAACATAAGAATTCGTACAAAATTTAAGAGAGGCATGGTATCCTGGAATATGCACTTTGAAGCATCATTTCTAAATTCTGACAAATCGGAATCAAAGTAGGGGCAAAAGTATAGAACGTGTGTTGTACAATTTATCAAGGGCGCCACAAAGCACATCGAATATTCTTGACATATTTTGTTCTGAATGCATTTATTTTTAACCGAAATAATAAGGAGAGAAGTTGTTTACTGTGTCTTGGATCCTATGTTTGTATTATGGTTTACTGGATTTACTGAGGAAGCCCTTTTTTAAAAGATTACTTGCTCGAGAGTTCGTACAACAAAGTATTGAAGAGTCGAGTTTGTGTATTCGGGGGAGAACACTTTCTTTGTAGTATTCCTCAAATTTTTCAAATGAGGCTCTTTGTAAGAGAGAATATCCTTCATGTAAGCTCAAGGGAATATGAATAGTAGCCGTATTGTCAGAATTGTTTGCACCTGCTCGAGCAATCCTGTCAGCCCTTTCATTTCGGATATGAAGCAATGGGAAGGAACCCAACAAAAATTGCCTGTTATACCTCTTGACATAAGGTTGTGAATAAGTAGTTTAAATTTCTTATATGATTTCAGCACGATTTTTTGAATTTGTAGATTCTAAAGCTTGAAGAACTGACTTAGAATCTACACAGAAGAGAAATACCATAAAAGTCAAATGATAAATCATTTATGTACTCAACGCCATTACTATTGCTATTAGTTTGGCTGTAAAAATAGACAGATTAGCCCCAAGATGAAAGGACTTCTCAATTTTAAAAAATGGAATGACAAAGCCACAACCAGCATTATTGTTTAATAGAGACCCATCAGTAAAGACTTTTACGAAGTGACGATAACAATCATTGATATGTGATTTTGCTTCGCAAGCTAGAATATTAATGTTATCAGTTTTAGATATAGTAGTATAGTTATAATCAAATTTTGGTTTGAAGAGCTCCCAGTTTGATACGGGACTTATGGGAAAACGCACAGCAAGCTATTTATGATTGATACCTGAATTTGTCAACATGTAAGAAGAATATGTGAGTATCGTTTTAGTGGCTCGAATGTTTCTAGCACGTTTAGGAAAGTCTGCATCAGACCTCATATCCAGTTCCGTTTGGTTAGCACTTTGAATTAGTTGAGCAGCGAAGAATGTACTTAGCGCAGGCTAGTTTACAATGGTCATCAAGACACCAGCTTCATGGTATGTTCCTAAAGCTGAAGCATGAAATGGAACACCAAGGGCTAGTCTGAATGCAGACACTGAAGCTTTTTTAATAAGTACTTAGGAGCACTAAAAAAAACTCTTGTGCATATGACATTTGGATCTAACTAAAGCAGAAGAAAGATGTATTAAACTTTTTGTTTCCTGGCCCCAACTTTGTTTCTTATATCTTTGAGCAGATTAAGAGATTTTCTCGCTTGATTTATTATGTGTTCCAAGTGAAAATTCCAAGAAAGATTTGACATAAGATGCACACCAAGGAATTTAATCTCAGAAGTGTAGCTCAATGTGGTATTATGTACTTTGAAGTTAGGAGTATTGTGAGCAGACCCACCTGCATCAAATAACATCATACAGGATTTTTCGGCCGACAGGCATAAGCCATTATCAAACATGAAGTTCGCAATGTTGTCTAACTCTTTTTGATATATTCTTCTAATGTAATTAACAGATCTTTTTGATGTGTTCTTTTTTAATGAGGCGTTCAACCATAAGCAGATGTCATCCGCATATTGAATCAAGTTAAAGTTTTTTTAAATGTATTTAGGTAAATCATTAGTTAAAATGTTAAAGAGAAGAGGGGCGATCACAGAGCCTTGAGGGATACCCATATCTAGAAATCTTTTGGATGAATAAGTATTACCAATTCTTGTCTGAATACTTCTGTTGGTCAGGAATGTTTTAACAATTTATAAATATGACCAGAGAGACCTATAGTTTTTAATTTAATAAAAGCCTATCATGCCAAACTTGATCAAATGCCTTGTCGATATCGAAAAATGTGGCGAGAACGTTTTGTCTTCTAGCAAACTGGTGTTTAATTTGCGTAGTGAGCTACAAGATCATCAACAGTAGACCTGCCCTTTCTAAAACCGGCCTGGTTTGCGGGGATAATGCCAGTTTTTTCGCAATAGTATGTCAATCTGTTTAGAACAATTATCTCCATTACTTTAGACATGAGATGTATGAGCTATAGGTCGATAGCTGTTTGTGTTTGTCATTGATTTTTCCATTCTTTAAAACGGGAACAATAATTGAGTCTCTCCATATGGAAGGTATGTTCCCTTCAATCCAACATTTATTAATAATTTCATGTAGAAGTAAAACAAAATTTTGTGGTATATGTTTTAACATTTCATTAGAAATGGCATCTAAACCAACGGACGTTTTCGTATTAGACAGAGAGTAATTCCTGAGAAGTAATTCAGTATTTAGATAATGATCATTATTTTCGTCAGGATCAGCGTACATTTCTTCGTTAGATTGGTTTTCCCTCATAGCTCTGCATTTGTCTGATAAACTACAGAAGGAGCTGTTTTTGGAAAACATGTCAGCAAATGATTCTGCTTTTTGGTATGCCGAAGGAAATTTTTCAGCACCTATTATGATTGGATATGCAGGTAAATGGATTCCGTTTTTCATTTCATGGATCTTTTTCCAAATTTTATTCATATCTTTATGTTCACTTAATTCATTAACACAAAATGATGACCAGTACTCGCGTTTAGCATTTTCAATTACTTTATTCCTTTGATTCTTGGCAGTTCTAACTGGTATGCTCCCTTCAACCTTTTTTACTTTTGCGTACAGTTTAAACGTGTTTTTATTTTTATCAACAGCGTTTCTGCAAGATTCTGTCCACCACACTTTACCCGTGTGTTTGGGAGATTTTGATTGACTAAGAATCGGAGTTGCCTCACCGGCTGCGTGCAGTAGTGAGATAGCAAAAATGACTGTACATAGATTCTATGTCAGATTTATCAAAAGAATTGACGTCATATGAAGATAGCACAGATTGAAATTTGGCCCAGTCAGCTCGCTTGTAATCAAACTTTGGGATTTTATCCTTACTGTCATCTTGGCTCACTACAAATCTCTCAGAGAAATAATATGGGAATATGATCACTCCCTAAAGTGTTGTCATAAGTTTGCCGTTGTACAGCTCGGGACCATTGATGGGGAGATTAAAGACAAGTCAATTGCAGATGATCTGTGACTTGGGATATTAGGCGGTCTCGTGATACTTCCATCATTTAACAGGACGAGTGGAGAGTCTGATATGTTCTCCACTAAACGGTTTTGAGCTGACTTTCGTCCCCTGCAATTAACCATTTGTTCAGTTCAGTTCAGTGGTTTATTTAATGTCTTTTCATCGCCAGATGATATTAGAACTTTTATAAAAATAAACACACACACACACACACACACACACACACACACACACCACGCGCGCGCGCGCGCGCTCCCCGCGCACACACCTCCACACTTAACTTATCACCCACATTAGTACTTTCAAACCACATCTGATATATGCATATTGACATGAGTGAAATACCCTAGCGGTACACAAAATTGTTGATCTTCATAAAAATTTTGCAACCTGTGACTGCGAAATAACCATGGCAATTTCAGCAACATATGAACCATATAAGACAGTATTAACATTTTCAAAGTTATCATCTGAATACCTTTCTCCTCATAGAGTGGGGTCAACACTGAGCATTCAAACAAAAAAATGATGCACAGAAATGTTTTCTCTGCATACACAAGAAATACCATGAGATATTTAGTGTTCCAAGTATTCAGCCTTAATTTATGAATTAATCTAACAATGTGCCTTGGGCACGACGGTAAAGCAGCCATTTTTTGACTAGAATCTGCTTATGCATACATTTTTTCCATAATTTGGATCAATTCAGAAGAGGATAGATCTAAGGGATTGTTTAGTAAATTTCCGTCTTTCTGTTTGCTCCTTCTTTTGCAAGACTGTCTGCTATTTCATTCCACTTATATACCACAGTGAGATGGGACCCAACAAAAATCTATTCTTATGCCTAGTAGATGTTTTATTTCAAAAAGCAAATCTTTTCTAGCTTTGCAGTCCCAATGCTCTAGTGACTGTAAAACAGATTTGGAATCAACACAAAGTAAAATCTGATAGAAAGCAATTGATGTATCATATATGTAAGTCAAAGCCTTCAGTATTGCATATAATTGTGAGGTATAGATTGAAAACCCCTTTCCTAAAATTTAAGGTTGGTATTATAAAGCCTGAACCACTGTCAGAGGATTCCATTACCGACCCATCTGTAAACACTTTTAAATGATTTGGATAGCTGTTTTCTAAATGTTCACGATAACCATTTGTAGTAAACCTGAAAGTTTATTATATGTAGCCAGTCTGAATTGCTATCAATGACTCCTTTTGAAAAGTACACAGAGACAATGTTTAAGACTAGAGAATTGTCAAAGTGAACAGAAGCTGCACAAGAATACAAGTCTGAGGTGCCAGGAGGTATAGGTGACTGAAGGGGAATGGTAAAATAACTGGTCGTTTACATAAATGCTGCAGAGACTTTCATGTCACCAGTTTTTGTACCACAGGTGGTAAAGGAAACGATACCAGCCAGATAAGGACAACATGTTTCCCAAAATTTTATTAAAATTGTACCTTCCCTTTTTCAAAAAAAGGGGGCAAACTGAGAATTCAAAAAAAAAAAAAATTCACAGAAATGTTTTCCTGCTTTAAAAAAAAGGGAACCTGAGATTTTTTATGTTAAAGTTTAGCCAAAAAAAAAGGGGGGGGGGGGGGGGGGGGGGGGTTTGGGGGGGGGGGGGAAAAAGGGGTGGGGGGGGGGGGGGGGGGGGGGGGGGGGGGGGTTTTTTTTTGGGGGGGGGGGGGAAGGGGCTTTGGGGGGGGGGGGGGTTGGGGGGGGGGGGGTGGGGGGGGGGGGGGGGGAAAAAAAGGGGGGGGGTTTTGGTGGGGGTAGGGGGGGGGGGGGGTGGGGGGGGGGGGGGGGGGGGGGGGGGGGGGGGGGGGGGGGGGGGGGGGGGGGGGGGGGGGGGTTTTTTGGGGGGGGGGGGGGGGGGGGGTTGGGGGGGGGGGGGGGGGGGGGGGGGGGGGGGGGGGGGGGGGGGGGGGGGGGGATTGGGGAAAAACTTGTGAGAGCAGGCTGAAAAAAAATCAAAATGGAACCGGGCAAAATTACCAAAAAAGAAGACGTATCATTTCAGTCGCTAGACATTTATAGCACAACTACTGACTTTTTTGAGGGGGTTTGTTAATTTTATGAAGACATTCCCAGCTTGTAAAACATATAGAAGTTCCCCCGGGGCCCTGGTAAAGGGGAAAAAAGGGGTAGATATGAATCTGTGTGAGGGAAAAGACTGGGGGAGGTATGGTTTCCATAAACAAAGTAAGGGGGATTCCTGGATTGCTGCCAGAAGGTTTTTTCCCAGAAAAGTGGTGAACACCGCCCTAAGAATTTAAAAGGTTTTTTCGGGTTTCGGGTGGACTCCGTTTTCGTGTTTGGGGGGGCAAGGGTTTTCCCATGGCTGATGACGACCACTTTGGGAACTTTGATGTTCAGAGTTTATAAGCGCGTTGAACTTTTCGGGGTTTATGTTTATTTCGGGTTAGAAACGGGAGCCCTTTATTATCACAGTGGCTTTTGTAAATGTTTTTTGCGAGGTTTTAATGGTGTCCGAAAAGAGTTTGCAAGAGGATGAAAAACGTCTTTTTGTTGAATATCATTGAGACCAAAAAATGAATAAAAATTTGATCTACTTTTGTACCACTGACGACAAGGTTTGTTACGGGGGCATAAGTTTTATTTATAGGGAAAGCTTTTTGGGAAAACGGTTTTTTAAAACCATAAGATCGACCAAAGTCGGAGGCATTTCACACGTTCAAAACGAATCAAAGGGACGAGAAAGTTGGGACATCTTCATTAGCTTTGTTCATTTTTCCTTTTCCAAGTTGGTCTTTTGTTTGTTGAATGTTAGGTTGGCTCTTTGTTTTAGTAATGCTAGTTCGGGTTTTTAAAACCGCGTTGGACATTTCGCGGTTTATGTTTATTTCGGGGTTGAAAAGGACCCATTTTACTGATACATGTAAATGTTTTGCGAAAAATGAAAATTGAGTGGAATTCCCCAAGGCGCATACTGGGACCTATTTATTTCTATATTTATAAAGACTTCCCAGACGGGTTAAAAAAAGCACATGCAAGATCTTTCTGTGATAAATTTGTACAGTTACTCCAAACCCCTTAAAATGCAAACGACTTTTGAGCTACCTAAATTGGCTAACTAGGGGAATTTGTATTAAAACGATCCAAATGAAAAGTATTACATATGGGCCCAAAAAGAAACCCAAATTAAAATTTACGTAGAAAGTTGGGATAAGAAGTTCAAAAAACGTGCTGTAAAGGGGAAAAAAGATTTGGGGGAGAAAATTTTTGATGAAGATTACTTTTTGACAGACACTTTGCACGCCGTCAAGAAAGCCAGAGTTCTTGTTTATTAAGAGAATTTTACATACTTTGACAAAGATACCTTTTTAAAAATTTATGGGCATGGGAGATCGATTCTTGAATATGGCAATGTGATATCTAAAAAGGCATCAATAGAATAAAAAAGGGTCCGAGAACAGAACAAAGCTAATCCCGGACATTTCTGATATTATATGAAGATAGATTAAAGTTCCCAAAGGTTGCCATCCCAAAGCCAAAGGAAGGGGATCTGCCAAATTTAAAAAATTTTAATAATCTAGATGAATTGATCAAGCATTTTTTGTTGAACCTCACTAACCAAAAACCCCTAACAGTTGGACAAGTCAATGCAGCAAGTTAATAAAATTTTAAAGGAAACATTTTTTCAGCCAGGGGCCCCGTAGGTCTATCCCTTTGGCTTTTCCCCGTTAGTCTTTTCCCTTCCGGGTTATTCCCGTTAGGTCTCTTTATGCCCTTTGGGTTCGTGGGGGGCGTAGGGTTGGGTTGGGGTTTAGGGTACGTGATTTGATTTAGGGTTGGGTTGGGTTGGGTACTGAGATTTTTAAAAGGTCAGGGTTGGGTTTAGGGTTAGGTTAGGGTGGACTAAAGTAGACCAGGGGAATAGAACCGGGAAGGAAAGTTTAACGGGAATAGCCCTTGAAAAAATAGACCTAAAGGGAATGCCCTATAGGTTCCCCCCCCCCCATTTTGGAAAAAAAAATCGAATCAAATTGCACCAAAATTAACTCTTTTAAAAAATCTTATCGAAAGATAAAAAAATTTACTGACTCTTTTCGACTTTAAAGGGTCGAAAATAAAAAACGGGGCTCGCTGTCGCCCTGAAAATGAAGAGCACACAAAAAGGGGCAAAAAAGCGCGAGGCTATGACGAAATAATCATCCCCCCCTAAACTAAACCCTGATTTGACCCCCTGTGATGGATGACGCTGTATTGGGATTGAGTATGAGAATTGTCTTCGCGTTCAAAATCGTTTTTTGGGCTTTATTTTTGAAATTTCTTTTTCTTTCCTTTTTGATTTTTAAAACCGGTTTTTGGGTGTGTGAGAGAGGGAGAGAGAGAGGGGGGCGCATCCACACATCGTGTGTATTGCGCGCGCATTTTTGGCGTGCGGTGTGCTTTTTTTTCCATTAAAAAATCCATTCATTGTATTCCCTGATAAATTCTGCGGGAAAAAAACATCTTTCCTGTCGGTTTTTTTATTTCATTCCCCCGATACTATCTGCCCTCAAACAATCACCAAATCATATTGGCATATTTTGGAAGGTTAACTAAGCAGCCGCTTGTGTGCTTTCTGCGGGGTCCCCCACACGCGCGCACCCCCGCACACCAACAGAGAGAGATCTATCTTTTTCCCTCGCAGCTATGCCTTGGTTTTGATTACGCCGGGGTCCCCCGGTATTGGCAAATTCATGGGGACTGTCGTTAGACGAGTGGTGGGCCCCGGAGCGAGAGAGAAGGGCGAGAGGGGGGGAGAGAGAGAGAACCCGCCGGCTCCACGATTGGGCAATTACTGTCGCAGTTAGGGGTTAGGGATCAGAACGGCACCACAGAACACCACCGAAGTGCTCCCGGGGGGCAGTGTCTTTGGGGGTTTCCCCAGACTTTTTTACACTGATTGCTCCCCGGGCGTTCGGGGGCCGGGGCTATGGCGGGAAAGGCCGGGGTGTCTCTTCGGTTGATCTCAGCGCGAAAACGGAGTGTTTTTTTTTTCTATGGTAGCAATTATGTACTTTTTTCGAATTAGATTAATGGGAAATGCCCAAAAGTGATATTTGAGTTATACATAAATAGCAAAAGTGTCTGCTAATAAAGCAAAAGTGAAAAATTAATGGAGTATTAATATGCCGATTAAAAGCGTGCAATTTTAAGGGAATGTGAACTCTTCCTCTACTTTCTTGTGCTTATGGCGAAAGGGGTCGTTTTTGCAAGGGGAAAATAAAAAGGGGGGATGCAACAAAGAACAAAGTGGACATAATTGGTTTTTTTTTTTGGGAGGATCCATGGGGTTTTGGGGACGTTGAGTTAAATCCCGGGTTACCACGACAAACAAGACAGTACCAAAAACAAACGCTGCGAAAGCATTCCCTTTGTACCCCCCTTTAAAGTTTAGCCTCTTGCCCGCCAGCGGAAAATGCACAGTAAACTTTGACGCCATCCAGTGACAGGAGAACAGATTTACATATTGCAAGCTAGCTTTTGGGGTCGTTGACAAGACTCGTGCAAGAAAACAGATGATTGTTTGTCAAAACGAAAAGTGACGAAATTGAAAACGCTGTGGTAAAATGGAAAGTACATTTACAAGTACTTTCTTTCTTTAAGAATTTTGCCATTCAATGAATGTACAGGATAAAGAAAACAGAAAAAAGAATGCAACAAATTAAAAGAGAAACGTGATACGACGAACAAATGATGACTGAGGGAGGGGACAGGGCTGGCGAGACAAATTCCGAAAATTTGGGGTTCTGCGCGAGGGAGGGAGCCCTTTGATTCCTGTCCGAGCGGTGAGGACGTCCCGAACGCGGGAGATAGAAAGACGGGACAAGGGTGACTTACTCGGGCCCCTAGTAGGAGAGCAAAATGGTGGACACGGCTTGTGATTGTCAATTATGACAAACGGGACTTACTATCAAACTGAAGGGCAAAAAGGGAACCGTGGCCAATAACCTTACCCCCCCAGCAAGCTGGGGGAAGGAAGGGAAGGGGGCTTTCTTAGAAAGGGGCGGGTTTTGTATGCCGCACAGACGACCTGACCCCAAGAAAATTTTCAAGGGAACCCTCTTTTAACGATCCTATTTTAAAGAAGTTTATCTTTATTAATAAACCCTTTAAAGCCCCGGTTTTTAAAATCGGTATGATATATTTTCAAAAAATGCACTGAAAAAAATAAATTTTAAATTTTTTGTAGAGCTTTTCATCAAATTTTGACAGGGGGTTTTTTTAAAAAAACGATTTGTAAAAACCCTTTTAATTTTCCCTATTTACAAGAAAGGGATGAATCTACCCCATAATTCCCTGGTGTGGCTTTTCAAGTGAGAGCAAAAGTACCCTTTAGATCTATCCCAATAAGCGAATTCACGAGGGAGGAAGTTGAAGGAATATTCAAAAGGGACAAAGGGGGGTTTAGGCAGGATCGTACAATTTATTAAAATTTTTCTTTATACTCTGGTAGAAAAAAATTTCGCAAAAAAAAAACTAACCTTTAGCTTTCGTGATTTTAAGAAAGCATTTGTTTTGTTAAAGAAAAGTCTTGTGGCAGAAGTGGGTTGATGGGAAAAAATATATAAAGCCTTGGGAGTTGCAACTCGGGCATTGCATATGAGAGAGATAAGATTAATTCTGATTTTTTTTTTTTTTTTGTCCCGGGGATAAAACAAAGGGGCGTACTCACCCCTTATGTTTTCTCTTTTTTTATTATTTATTTTTTTGTGAATGAGTTTGCCCTATAATTAATCAGGAAGGGGAAACAGGAGCCCGATGGTCCAGGGTCTTTGAATTATTTTTTGTGCTTTTTGGCATGATCGATTTTGCTATTTTGCGGTTTACTGAAACCGCTGAAAATCTGAAAAAAAGAAGCGCAGATTATGTCTAGAAGTAAATTAGATAATAGTAAAAAGGTTTTTCCCTGAAGGTGGTTACTTGAAAAAAGAAAGATGGACGTATGGAAACGAAGAAATAAAAAGTAACAAAAAAAATATGATAGGTTTATCTTTTTAAAACAAATTAAGTAGAGGCTGCTCTTTTAGAATAAGAGAAAAGGTAAATGGGGGTTATTGAAAAGAAAAAATACCAAGGAAAAAATATATACAATTGATCCTTTCCATTCTGGAAAACTTTTTGTATCAGATTCAGCCCAAAAGATTACGCAACAGAGTAGAGGTTAGAGTAAAGGGTTTATAGGAAAAGTAATATTTTGTTATTAAAAGATTTCTTGGGTGTGCCACTACCTCTTCAAACAAAAAGATTTTATGGAGAAACAAGAAGATTTTTCATTCGAACGCAGTAAAAATGTGTTTAAAAACTGGCTGCGACCGGTAAGTCACTAAAATGAAAATGTAGAAGCTGGCACGCCCCTTTCCGTGACTTCCTACAAAGGGTTGTGCGTAGCCTGGAAAAGGTCGTTGCGATCCCGTGGTAGGTGTTCGGCTTGCGCGAAAAATAACCAGGCGGTATTTAAACGAAGAGGATCTTTTTTTTACAAACGTTGAAGAATATGGAATAAGAAAAAAGCTTTCACTGACCCTTTACGTCAATAAGTTTCACAGGAATTCATCGTGGGGACAGCCAGTTTGCTAATGGAAATTCTATGACTAGACTCAAATCAGTGAAAAAATTCGACACTTTAAGATAGAACGCTCCAACACTCTCTTTTCCCTCCTCTAGTCGAAGCTTCATCCTTTTTATGTTTTTTAAAGAAAAAATTTCTCAAAAATACTCGATCATTTTTTTTCTGAATATTCTGCTTCGGGAAGGTCAACCCAAAGAAAACGCGCAACTTATGGGGAAGCGTTGTCAGTTTACAAATTTTTGCCCTTCGGGAATGTACTGGCAACTTACGGAACTGGTGAAATTCAAAATATCTTGATATTCCCAAATTTCATGATCAATCGATCGAAAACAAAACGAAAATTAGGGATCGTTCGCTTTCCAAATGTTTTTCAATAAATCAACAACACCCCCTCATTTATGAAAATACAAAAATCTAAAAGCAAAAGTAAAAGGGAGGTTTCAACCGTCATTATTGCTATGACGTTTTTCCTGAAAATTCCTTCTCTTTTCTCCCTTTTAAATTGTAATATAACCACCACTAAAAAAAAAAATTTCCCCAAAAACTTTTCAATTAATAGAAAATAAATAACTTTAAAAAAAATTCAATGGCAAAAAAACCCAAAATTTTAATCTCCAAATTTTTGTTCGGGTGGGTGCTTGGGGGGTGTGTGTTGCTTCCCCCAAATTGGATCGGGTCGTGCTTTCCCCCCACCAACCCCCTCAAGCCTAGACAGCCAGGCAACACACTGCAATTTTTTTGTAATTTTTTCTTGCTGCCCGGCCATCCCCCCACATACAAAACATCACCCCAATAAACATGAAAAACCATATTTGGGGCACACCCAATATGGGTGTTTAAAATTTAATTTTTATATTTTTTTAATGAGGCCGCACGTCAAAAGTCTGTCAAGACTGTCTACTGGACACCCCCCAACTAGGGTGCACAAATTTATACGTGTTTCGCAACCCTTTTCTGTTGTCACGGCACTGTTGGGCCCAAAAGGGGGGGCAAATCTTAAGTTTGGGGTAGAGCAGGTGACGAAAAAGTGACGCACGCACTGCACTGTGTAGGGGGGTTTTAATACGACGGAAGAGCAGTGAGCTCTGTCCACGTTCTGATGTTTTGTTCTTTTAAACATATCTATTTTTCCTTTTAAATTTTAAAAATGCAATATTCAAGTCGTATGTGTACCCCCCCCCCCCCCCCCCCCCCCCCACCCTTGCCTTCACGGCCCCCCCCCCCCTTTTGTAGGGTGAAGGCAAATTT
>CM031613.1:65930973-65950973 GCA_018398815.1 Conus ventricosus
TAACATTTTCTGGTATAATCCCCTGTGTAACAAAAAGTTTTTTGACGATCCCCCCGAGTAATTAAAAAACTATAACCTTAACAATGTCCTAAAAGTCTAACCTTCCTAGATCCGCCGGGGCTTCATTTTAAACTTTTTTTTCTAACACCTATGCCTTTACTAAGACCGCAAATTTTACAGCCAGGGGTAAATCGTATTGTAACTTTTTTTCACTCACTTTTTATTAACAAAAAAATTAAAATTAAAATAATCATAATAGAAGGCTGCATTCTTTTTTTAAATAAAATCTTTTGTTGTTAAAGCTAAAAATAAGGTTGCAACTATTTTTTACGAATCTTCACTTTCCCTTTTGGGGCGGTTTTTCCCAAACAAACTTTTTGCAAGGTTAAATAAACTATAACCAAACGATAGCACTGCAAAATTTAAAACCAGCGTTAAGCTAGGGTTTTTTAAAATATTTATTATTTTTTATTGCTTTTAAAAGGGATTGTGCAACTATTAAAGTGGGGGAGGAGCAGCAACTACTCCGAAACCCACGCCATAAAGAAAGATTTATTCTCTGGCTGCGGGGGAAAAAACTAACGTATTTAGGTGTTGAACAAAATTTGAAAAATCCAAAAACTTCCCATCAGACATTGAGAAGTACTCGCTAGGTCGAAGCACCTAGGGTAAAAAAAATGGTTAGTTCGGTGGGTCAACAATGTTAGTTTAATAAAAAAATAATATGGTTGCATTTCTATAGGCAACTAATTCAACAAATTACTCATTCGCTTGTCTCAACGCATCTTTCCCTTATACTTTGTGATTCATTCGAAAAATATTAATATAGAAATCACAGCACAAAAAAAAATAAGAAAAAAAAAAAGCAGCCGTCAAACTACAGAATAAAAAAAAAAAATTTCCCCAAATGTCGGGAAAAGATAGGTTTTCAGAGGGCTCTTGAAATGTAAGAGAAGGTAGTGTTGGGGGCCGGCAACTTTTCCATATCCCGGGAGCGCAATCCCAAAGGGCACCCCCCCAGCTGCTAAGGGTTCGACCGGGGGAGCACAAAACTGCTTCCTAAAGAAGATCTAAACTTTAGCAAAGTTCCTGGTGGTCAGGGTAATGAAGACAGGGCGCTAGACTCCCAAAAAGTGGCGATAAGCCAAAAAACACCACTTTGTTTTGTACCGAGTTCGAGGCCCGTGAAGCTCGCAAGCATGGGCGGAAACATGTCTCGTTTGGGTTTCCCAAAAACAAACCCGAGCACATTTTTTAATTCGTTGTAGCGTGAGAGCTGCTCATCTGTGTACCTAAAAGTGGCATTACAAAATCAATACGTGACAAAATGGAGGCCGTACTATTTTCCCTCCTGCTTCTCTTGGAGATATTGCCTAATGCTAGCAATGCGCCGATTCCAGAAACAGGCTCGACACCACGCTGAGGGGTCTTCATAGTCAGAGTGCTGTCTAGTTTCACACCCAGATATTTCACATTTCTGAAAAACAATACGCTTCTTCCCAATTCAAACGAACTGTCTTTAAACGGGGCAGGCATGATGGAACACCCCCTTTACACCTGTTTGTCGGGTTTTTTTTTTAACTTATTGCAAACCACCCAAAGAGTCATGGGCAGGTTTGAAATTTTTGAAATAACATTAGGAAATCCGCGGGAAAACCACTTTACGATACTTCTACATCAGATACTTGTGATATGACAAAAATTCCCAACATGACATCCGCAAAGGCTGAGAATAAAGGGGTAAAAAGCACAGTCCAACACGGACCTTGTGGACGCCAAAAAAAGAGGAATGGTTGATTTAACACTTTTAAGAAACACGTTGTTCTCGATCACATACAAGATGAAAACCATCAGCCCTACCTCTGAGACCGTAAAATTCTCTCGGGCTCTTTAGCGTACAGAAAGTCAAGTGGTCGAAGCCGCACTGAGGTCGAGCAGCGCCATCCCGAAAACCTTGTGGGCCCTCGCCTCCAAGACAAGTGTTCATGACGCCAGCCGGGGGTCTCCGTGCTGTGATCCCTCTGTTGCGATTGAAAAAATCTCGAACAGGTTTTATCGGAATGTGCTTTGTAGTTTTTTCAAAAAAACTTTTCAAGAACCCCTTTGGGCAAAAGGCAAATTTGACACAGGTTAAGTTTTTTAACACATTACAGTCCAGTCCTTTTTTCTTCAACAAAGGTGTAACTACAGCTTGCTTAAATTGTGAAGGAACAATGCCAGTACACAAAGAGGAATTGATGATGTTAGTTATCAATGGTAAAAGATCATGGAGGCATGTCTTAGCAAGTTCAGTTGGTAAAGGGTCTAACACACAACTCTTAGTAGGCATTGACAAAATCAGATCGTAAATGTCCTTCTCTGACACAGGCTCAAAAGCAGCGAATAATGGACCATCGTATTCCTGGAAAGTTGGCGCCGCAGAAGACCGCTGGTCAAGGTCACTGCGAAGAGTTTTTATTTTGTCACCGAAATAGTCGCAAAAGCGCTGAGGCAGTCTGACTTTGCGGTGTCTGAGGGGAGACAGTTACATTTTTTCCGCCCTAAAAGCGAGTCCGAAACATTGAACAGTTGTCTAGAAGACGAACAAGCCATCATTTTGTTGAAATAATAGTCTATAGTTTTATATGCTAAGTTAGTAAGTAAGATGGCGCCGGTTGATTCAGAAGAAGATTTAAAATACGACTTATCACAAGATCCGGTTTTAAACAAGTCCCTAGAAACTCTTGCATGTGACATGTATTACAGATTTGGGACGATGTTATGCCCATTCATCATGGGATTAATTACTTTTAATCATATTAATTTTGATCATATTAAATTTAATCGCAATAAAAAAAAAGAGCGATCAGGAGAAGAAGACGCCACAGGACAATCCGCAGAACCCTCCGCAGGAGCAGAATGTACCACAGGTGAATGTGCCACAAGTGAGTAATGTTACTAAGTCTAAAAGTCCTGGGCGTGTTGAGGCTGGGCGTAAACTAGCTGAATGGAACAGACTGAGAAAATCAAACCAATCAGCAAAACAAAAATTGTTAGATAGTAATACAGCATCGCCGCCGCCAACAACAACCCAATTAACAACAACACAATCAAACGATAAGATGTATCATTATGTATTGGAGCTGCTGTTGTTGTTGGTGGGTTTTTAGCATACAAATACCTAACAACAAAGCCGCAAGCCCCCACAGTAAAAAGAAGAAGCCGCCTTCTGCAAAAAAAGTGCAACCTCCTGCAGTAGACCCATTTTCTATGGAATAGTTTTTTAAGAACTAGATAAAGTACAAGTTAAGAACTAGATAAGTACAAGTTAAGTTAGTTATCAAAAGTACTTTTTAAGTTAAGTGCAAGTAAATTACAAGTAAAGTGTAAGTAAATTATAAGTTCTTGTTAAGTACTAGTTAGGCTCTTGTTATGTTCTTAAGTAAGTACTAGTTAGTTCTTAAGTTAAGTACAAGCTAAGTCAGTCAGAGCGTACTGTAAGCCATATACGCTTTAGTTCATTTTATGTGTCTGGGAGAGAATGTAAATATGTTTGTTCACGATCACCAAATCTTATCTAGCACGTAAGCCCCCGTTTTAAAGTACTGATTACGTCGATTTTTAGAGGTTTTGAGGTGTTAATTTTGTTTAAAAACAGGTGTTAATTTTGGCCAAAACTGATATGTGATGGACGTGATTTGTATGTGAAAAGGGGGTTATCGTGCAAAATAAGATAGGTGGTCGTAAACGAACATATTTACATTCTCTTATACTGATACGTACATGGACATACACGTGTGCTCGTTACATGGGGACAAACATAAATCGTGTGGATGTGTAACTGTATGCGCACTATGTATCTATGTGCAAAGCACATTCACTGCCTTTATATCTAGGCCTACGTACGTATTTGTATACGGGTATGTTGCTGTGTGTGTGTGTGTGTGTGTGTGTGTGTGTGTGTGTGTTGTGTGTGTGTGTGTGTGTGTGTGTGTGCGGTCGCTAAGGACCAACGCATTTTGTGTAAATTGTAAATCATCTGTTAGTAATATGGATAGTGTTACTCATACCTCTGATATTATCTTTAGGCCGACATGCAACGGACGTACCTGGTTCATGTTCCAACAAATCAGCAAATAATAAAACCAATAGCTAATCTATTTTATGTTTCATGTTGACTCTGATCTGGGGATATTGTTTTGTGCATTTTTAATGTCTGCTGTTTGTAATGTTTGAAAAAGACATATTTGTCGAAAATGTGCCTGTTTTGTATTATGTATTGAACGAGCGTTACATCTTAGAGAGGTCCCTGGTCAAATGGTCTGAGCGTTTGATTGCGAAACTATCATTCGAGAGTTCGAACCACCTGTGGGGTCAGATTTTGTCGGCTGGAAAATCCTGTCTAACCAGCAGTTAATAGGTACCTGATTCAGTTATGGGAAAGTTAAATGTGGTGGAAGTAGAGGGGTGGGCTCCGCTTTCCATCATGCTGTGCCCCAGACACGGTTAACCTGTCCCTACTGTCATTATGCGAAGGGACTTAACTTTTTAACTCTGCTTCTCGTGTGTGTGTGTGTGTGTGTGTGTGTGTGTGTTGAATAGCTAATCCTCTTATCTTCAGGAACTGTGCACGTTATGACAAATGAATAAATAAATATCCAGTTGTATAATCTATTCAAACTTTTACAAATAAACTGTAAACAGATTGTATTCAGACTCACAGATTAAAGCACCCTCAAATATGGACTAGGTTTTCAGTGATCACGAACTTGTGCGTGGATGTAAAAACCAATACGGGTCAACATTCATTAGTCATCGCTCGTGCGTCAAATAGAAATCGCGGCATAGCCCCGGGACGTGATTTACGTCTGCTACCGTAGTCATGTAGGCCTACACAGGATGAGGTGACTGGGATAGCCGATTTTTTTCTTCTTCTTCCGGAAATAGCTTACGTAGCCAAACAAGGTGAGACCGATACTGAGTGAGCATCAGCCCACACCGTTGTGCGAGACGAAGCTTTAGACAATTAGGTCTACGTCAACTATTGTAGTATAAAGTGGTGCGGTTTATCATTTTGGTTGTCTGATAACAAGCCACTTTAACGGACAGCCCACCAATTGTAGTGAATTTGTGTCAGACCCTCGCTCGCGCATCAGGGACATACATCCAGACGAACAGAAGAGCTTTCCCCATTTTTAATGTGACAACTAAACTTTATACTGTCTATATACATTTTCCCCTATACTTTCGCCTAACTGTTTCCATCACACGCACGGGTCCTCATGGACTCACAAGTACTCTTTCCTTTCATAAACTGGCCTTAAACTGTTCCACGCTACCCTAAACAAGAGCGTTTTATCATTGCTGACACCACGTTTTGACACCACGTGAACAAGCATGTAGGCCATTAGGGTTTTGCACTTTCACTGGAATCGAAAGAAGAAGCCATGATGCTAGGAAATACTTGTGTCACAGGAGCACACTGCTTTTAAGCAGCCTACCGCACGAGGAATCCAGGTGAACACTGCCCATGTTTGTTTTTTGTTGGTGTTTTTTTTTTTTCCACATCTTATCACACATAATTTTCGTGCGCATACGTGTGCGTGAGCGACGTTCTTTTGCGTAAAGGATCATAAACGGTAGTTTTGTTTGTCCAATCCTCAAAATTTCTGATATCATAGCCCAATCTGAACTAACCCCTCCTCTCCCCCAATCCCAGCTCCCAAGCTGTGCCCCCCCCCTCCCCCAAACAGTACCCCCACCACTCCTTCCTTCTACCACTCCCTACCCTATTCCCCTCCCCGCGCGCCCTGCCACCAGACAGCCTTCCACTGGACAGTTTGGGTTATGGGGTATGCCTGAACTGTACTCCCTTCTCCATCTCGCCTGGATTGTTATCCCCCCCCCCCCCCCCCCTGCCACCAGACAGTCTTCCACTGGACAGTTTGGGTTATGGGGTATGCCTGAACTGTACTCCCTTCTCCATCTCGCCTGGATTGTTATCCCCCCCCCCCCCCTGCCACCAGACAGTCTTCCACTGGACAGTTTGGGTTATGGGGTATGCCTGAACTGTACTCCCTTCTCCATCTCGCCTGGATTGTTATCCCCCCCCCCCCCCTGCCACCAGACAGTCTTCCACTGGACAGTTTGGGTTATGGGTATGCCTGAACTGTACTCCCTTCTCCATCTCGCCTGGATTGTTATCCCCCCCCCCCCCCCCTGCCACCAGACAGTCTTCCACTGGACAGTTTGGGTTATGGGGTATGCCTGAACTGTACTCCCTTCTCCATCTCGCCTGGATTGTTATCCCCCCCCCCCCCCCCCTGCCACCAGACAGTCTTCCACTGGACAGTTTGATTATGGGGTGTGCCTGAACTGTACTCCCTTCTCCATCTCGCCTGGATTGTTATCCCCCCCCCCCCCCCCCCTGCCACCAGACAGCCTTCCACTGGACAGTTTGGGTTATGGGGTATGCCTGAACTGTACTCCCTTCTCCATCTCGCCTGGATTGTTATCCCCCCCCCCCCCCCCCCTGCCACCAGACAGCCTTCCGCTGGACAGTTTGGGTTATGGGGTATGCCTGAACTGTACTCCCTTCTCCATCTCGCCTGGATTATTATCCCCCCCCCCCCCCCTGCCGCCTCTTCTCCTCTAGGGCTCTCTCCCATTGCTCCCCCCCCCCCCCTCCCCTCCCAAATCCACGCTGTTCCCTGCCACGGGAAAGCCTCTCCCATTCGGACAGTTCGGGCTGGGGGGGGGGGGGGGGGGGGTATGCCTCCTGAGCTGTGCTCCCCTCCCCTTCTCGCTTGCGTTGTACCCCCCTCCACCTACACACACACACACACACACACACACACACACACACACACACACACACGAGCGCGCACACGCATGCACGCGCACGTACACACGCACACATACACTTAAACTCGCGCGCACGTCACACATACACACACACACACACACACACACACACACACACACACATACACACACACACACACACAACTGCTGTCACAAATCCATCCCTCAAACAGCCTACACATACACCACCCCATCCCACCCTACATCCCACACCTGCAATCAAAAGATATATATCTCTCCCCCTCTTTTGGTTTGTTTGTTTGCGTTTGTCGATGGCCCACTTTCTAGTCAGATACATCAAGAGCGGACAGACGAAGTACGCATATATCTAATTACCACATTTTTGTAGATCTCGCATATAACTCCTTCCAAAGACTGTTAATGACGAACGGGAAAACGACATACAATCAAGCAAAAACAATGACAGAAAAATCTTTTCCTTCTCTGTTCCTCTCCTCTTTACAAAAAAAAAAATTGATTTCAAACATTTGTTTCTTTCTGCACCGGTGTCAGCGAATCATATGCAAGCGCACGACAGCATTGAACGAAAACACAAGAAGCATTGTTAACGACGACTATGAAGTGCCCAGGCCCACACAACATTATACCAAACATACAAGACCATGTAGGCTATCGCAGTACGAACCTTTCGCCTACATGATACGTGCATGATAATCAAGAGCATATTCGTGTTAAAACACCACCACCATTTTCCAGTGCATATAACAACAACCAAAACAACGTTCCGATGCACCCTTTTTATAACGTTCTCATTCTGTTGCCCCCAAACTCCTGATATTTTGGTTATTTATTTCGCATTTTCTTTGTTTGTCTGCTTTTTCACTTTCTCTTCCTATCTCTTTCTTCTATGAGGCCTCCATCCTTCCACCCCCTTCCACTCTTGGATGGAAGAGAACATGAAACAGAACAACACACATATGAAGTCTCCCCCCCCCCCCCCCTTCCCCCCATATTCTTATACCCTCTGCGTTCATTCCTACTGAACTTCCGACGGGAAATAGACTCTTGACTAACCACATCAGGCGAAGTACCTTCAATGGAGCAAGGTATTCATGTGGTTGTCAAGTAGGGAGAATGAGGCAACAGGTCATTACAGACGATAACCTGAGTCATATGCCACGTCTGCCACATAGTGATAACATTAATGTCGTCCTGGTCTCACATTGACAAGCTGCTAAATTTACACAGGCTCTTTGGGGCAGAGAGAGAGAGAGAGAGAGAGAGAGAGAGAGAGAGAGAGAGAGGAGAGAGAGAGAGAGAGAGAGAGAGAGAGGAGACAGACAGACAGACAGACAGACAGACAAACAGACAGAGGCAGACTGACCGAGGCAGAGACAGAGACAGAGACAGCGAATCAGACACAGTGCGTGTGTGTGTGTGTGTGTGTGTGTGTGTGTGTGTGTGTGTGTGTGTGTGTGTGTGTGTGTGTGAGAGAGAGAGAGAGAGAGAGAGAGAGAGGAGAGAGAGAGAGAGAGAGAGAGAAGAGAGAGAGAGAGCGAGAGCGAGAGAGAGCGTTCGCGCTTGTGCTTCAACGCCAAGCGCTCGAAAAATACATTTTTAGGCCTGCATATACACTAACAGACGACTGATAGATAAGAAACAGGTGGAAAAGATACGAAAATGAGAAACAGAATTAGAAACGAAAGAGAAAAGAAGATAAATACCCAAAGCTCAAATGCACCTGAAAGATGACGGAATTGAGGGAAGTGGGGGAGGGGAGGTGGTCGGATGGGCGAGTAGGGGGGCTTGAGGTGGGAGAAGGGGGTAGGGGATGAGGACAACGAAAGAAGGTAAGAGAAATAAATGATAATACACTAATGACAGAGAAAGGGAGAAGGGAAGTGTGTGGGGGGAGGGAAGGGGCAGGAGAGGAGAAGGGAGGGTTGGGGGTGTAGGGCAAGGGGTGGGGAGGGGGGGGGGGGGGAGCGCAAACAGACAGAGCCCTAACCATGATTAACATTAGATCTAGTTGCAAAGTGAGGCGACTGCAGGCGGAAATCTAAACAAATTTTAAATGTAATTAATAGCGAACCGCCAAGAAAACGTAGACAAACGAATCACAAGACAAAACACGACGCGTTTCGACCTCTTAGATCTTCTTCAGGCAAAATGCAAAACACTCAGGACAAGGATAATGAACGAGCAATCACTTACCTTCATTCACTTCAGCGCAAGATGGGTGTGGAATCTAAATGAATGAAGATCAGTGATTGCTCGTTCATTCCCTTGTCCTGAGTGTTTTGTATTTTGCCTGAAGAAGACCTAAGAGATCGAAACGTGTCGTGTTTTGTCTTGTGATTCGTTTGTCTATGTTTTCTTGGCGGTTCGCTATTAATTACATTTAAAACATGATTAACGTGACAATGCTGTTTACTATGACAATGATGATGACGACGACAACAACGACGACGACAATATGATGGTGACCCTAAAGCTGACCATGCACATTACTACTCACGGGAGGGGTACAGTCATGCGTGGAGTCATGAGTTTGGGGACAGTTGGAGCCGTCGACCACATCTTGAACCGTCAGCTCCTGGACCTCCTCCCTCCTCCTCCTTCAAATCGACGTCCGGCTTGCTATGTCACTGTCGTCCCTGTCAGTGTCAGCGGTTCGGCCAACCGCTGCCCCGACAGAAAGGGATTCGGGGGCCCTCACCAGACTGTCAACAAGACAGAGGATAGAATCAGTCGGCCCACAGGAGAAGATAGGTAGAATGTTGGGCACTTTTATGCCACTGCTGCGTAGCACACAAAGAGCACTATTGTTCAGTCTTCTTGGAACTGTGGTTATTGCACTCGTTGTCAAAGAACCTGTGCTAAAGTGTAAAAAATGTGATGATTTGTTTGTTTGTTTGATGGCTATGTGCATTAGAGAGAGATAGAGAGAGACAGAGACAGAGAGTGAGTGAAAATGATTCTCTATTTCATAACAGTATACAGGAACCTGTATATAGCAGAAGTTCTCAGGCAACTCAACGACACCACCAGCTACCAGAAACTGGAACAGCCCACCCTCCCAGTAGACCAGAAAACTATTTCAAAAACCATTAAGGATCTTGTCAAAAAAGGCCACTTACCCCCTACGGCTAAACTGTTAATCAAAGCCAAGACCAGAGAGTCAATTTTCTACCTTCTGCCCAAAATTCACAAGGCTAACACCCCTGGTAGACCCATCGTCTCAGCCTGCAGTTGCCCCACAGAAAATATTTCTGAATACCTCGACTCCATCCTCCAACCCCTCGTTCAAGACCTGCCCACGTTCATCAAGGACATACTCATGCTCTCAGTCTCATTAATGACCTCCACCTCAATCCGAAGTTTCAGCCTAAATATCTATTCACTTTCGACGTGACATCTCTGTATACTAGTATTCCCCATGCAGATGGACTGCAAGCCCTGTCATTGTTTCTCATCAAAGAACAGACCCTTCCCCTGCGACTACCACTCTTATTCGCCTTGCGGAACTTGTCCTCACCAACAACACCTTTACCTTCCTTGGCGACACTTTCAAACAAATCAGTGGTGTCGCCAGCTACGCATGCCTTTTCATGGGATACTTTGAACACAACTTCCTGCAACAATACCATGGTTCTATCCCTGAATTCTATAAACGCTACATCGATGACGGACTTGGTGCTACCTCCATGCCCATCAGTGATCTCCATGTCTTCATCACAGCAGTCCAGAACTTTCATCCAGCTATCTAGTTCACCTACGCAATATCTGAAAAGTGCATCACTTTCCTTGACATGAATCTCTCCATCACTGATAGTGGACTCTCCACTTCCATCCACTACAAACCTACGGACTCCACTCTTATCTCGACTACAGATCGTCACATAATCCCAGTACCAAAACCAGCATACCCTATTCTCAGTTCTTGAGGCTCCGCAGACTCCGCTCTGAGAACTCTGTCTTTAACGTAAAAGCCCTTGAAATGAAACAGTTCTTCCTTGATCGCCACTACCCCGAAGACCTCATTGATCGTGCTCTCCAGAAAGTCCAGCTCATCGCCCGTCCACAAGCTCTGGAACCAAACCCAGGAATCAACCAGAGACAGACCTGTTGTCAGCCTGCTCTACCACCCTTCTGTCCACCAGGTGCGCAAAATTCTCCAAACCAACTGGAACATCCTTCAGTCTTGTGCCCACTCAGCTAGAATTTTTTCCCAGCCCCCTCTAGTTGCCTACAAACGGGACAAGAATATCCGTGACTTGCTTGTGCGTTCCAGTCTCCAGCCTCACAGACGTCAATCTTCTGTAGGCACAAGCCATGCAATCTGCCCAACTGCAAGACCTGCCCCTTCATCTGCACTGCCATTGAAGTGAAAGGACCCAGTTCACGCATGACTGTCTCCAAATTCTTCAACTGCCAAACCACTAACTTGGTCTACATCATCCACTGCACCGTTTGTTCTAAACTTTACATCGGCGAGACCGGACGCACTTTGACTGTCAGATTCAAGGAACACCTCGCTGACATTAAATACAACAGGGACAAACCAGTAGCCAAGCACTTCAATCTCCCCAGCCATTCCGCGCTCAATGTAAGAGTGAAAGGGCTTGTGGCTCATGAAAACTAGTGACTCTAGAGACAGGAAGGATATGGAGTCTCACCTGATTCAAAAACTGGGCACCAGAAATCCAGCTGGTATCAATGAAAAAGCTTAGCAATTCTGTGTACTTTTTTTTTTTTTTCCCCGAGACAATTCTGGTGGACAATGACTTATGATTCCCTTTGCCCTTTAGTACTTACCTGTGCATGGTTGGTCTGCATCAGTGGCCTCTTCGTGACCGTAGAGCCTGGCGCCTACTGGAATGATCGTTTTGAGAGCCTATATCTTTTGCCAGGAGTTTCTGAGTAGGGTTAGCTCCCCAGTCTCCTGTCTTTTTGTTTTTTTTCTATTTTCTTTTATTTATTCATTTGTATCTATCCCTCTCCTTCCTACCTCCTTTGCCCCCTCCCTCCCCCCCCCCCCCTCCTTTTTTTTTTTTCCTTTCACCCCCCCCCCCTTTTTACCCCCCTACCCCCTCTCCCCCTTTCCCTTCTTCTCCCTCACCTCCTCCGTCCTTGTTCCTTTTCTGTCGTCCTCTGAAGGGCTCCTTCCCCCTTTCGTTCCTTCTCTTCACTTTCCTTCTTACCTTCCTTTCTCTCTACTTTCGACCTCTACTATTCTCCTCTCTCAACCCCCCCCCCCCCCCCACCCTCCCTCCCCTCGCCCTCCCTCATACTTCCACCCTTCCTTTAGGCCCTCTTTTTGTCCTCTCTTTGTCTCTCCTTCTTTCCCCCCGGCCCTCCCCTTTCCCCTCCCTCCCTCCTTTTTCTTCCCTTTTTTTTTGTTTTATTTTTTTGTCTATCTGTATAATATATATATATATATATATATATATAATATATATATATTATATATAATATATATATATATATATATACTCAGAGGCATAAAAAACGCGAAAAAATAGAGACAGTGCACGATTGTTCACATTGTGAACAGGACGTAAGCAATGTCGTTGGCACGTGCAACATTAGCAGTACGTGGTGTCTTGGCCGGTTGTAACCTCGTAACAGTGGGGTGAATGTTGCCGGGTCAGCGTTTTTGGCACGAGGAGTGCATTTGCCATGTGGACTACCTACGCCACGTGCATCAATGTGAATTGCAACTCAATGTGGCCCCCATTGTGGGGCTATAAATTTCCAAACCCCAAAAAGTTCAAATCATCCCTTCCAGAGGCGCCAACATAATGCCGAGACTTTCTCGTCAAGATCGTTGCATAGCAATGGGGCAACTGCAGGCCGGGGTTCCAATGAGGCAGGTCGCTATCGCATTCGGAGTCCACATTTCCACCGTCTATCGCCTTCTGGACCGCTTTCAAGCAAGAAACACCACTGATGACAGACCGAGGAGCGGCAGACCGAGGGTCACCACAGCAGCCCAAGACCGCCATCTTCTTCGTCAGCATCGACGGGAGCCTTACCAAACCGCTGCCAACACAGCCAGGAACACCGTCGGCAACCATGGCAGGCCAATCAGCAACAGGACCGTGCATCGCCGACTGAACACAGTTGGTCTCCAATGCAGGCGTCCAGCCCGGCGACCTATCCTGACACTCCAGCATCGCCAGAACCGTCTGCAGTGGGCACAGATCCACGTGCATTGGCGCCATCGGACTGGGCCGAGTCCTCTTCAGTGATGAAAGCCGGTTCTGCGTCGACCCAGGCGATGGCCGCATCCGGATCTGGAGAAGAGCGGGGGAATGCTTCACGGATGCCAACATCACCGAAAGGGACCCATGGGGTGGTGAAAGCATCATGATCTGGGGGGCTATCGGCATAAATCGTCGTATTGGGCCAGTCATCTTCCAGAATGTGGGTCCAGGACGTGGTAACGGGGTCACTGCTGTTCATTACATCGACCAAGTCCTGAGGCCCCACATCCTGCCGCATTTCCAGCGGCATCCACAGAACCTGTTTCAGCAGGACAACGCAAGGCCGCACACTGCCCGTGCTACGCAGAACTTCCTGAGGCAGAACAACATCAATCTGCTGCCTCACCCAGCCCGTTCTCCCGACCTTAACCCAATAGAGCATTTCTGGGATGCCCTTCAGAGGCAGTTGAACCAGCTCAACCCCAGACCCCAGACAGCAGCTCAGCTTGCTGTTGCTGTGGGCCAGGTGTGGTGGCAAGTCCCCCAGAGGCAGACCAACACTCTGGTGCGCTCGATGTACCGCAGGTGCACAGCTGTGATCAATGCTCGAGGTGGTCACACCAGATACTGACATTCTGCTGTTAACACAGGGTCAAGGTCAAGTTCATGTGACCTTATTTTCTACCAGAATGAACTTTGAAAGGACACTTTTGCGGTGTTCGATTGCTTTTTCTCACTTTCTATTACCAGTTCAAAGGAATCGGTAGCCAAATTACATCAAAATTTCTATACAGTTTGTTTTCGCGTTTTTTATGCCTCTGAGTATATATATATATGTATATATTTATATAATATATATGTGTGTATATATATGTATAGATTTTTTTTTTTTTTTTTTTTGGTCATTGGGAGTGTTGTTAGCGCCTCTCATCATGACCGCATATCTATCTTTTGCGTTAATGCTCTTATTTTTGCCCTTTTTTCTGTTGCGCCACCATAGCACCACCTACTTCCCTATGCTACACCCAGATGCCTTAATGTATGCCTTGTTTGTACATTTACCCATTTATTCCCCATTGTTACCCCCCCCCCCCCCCCCCCCCCCCCCGTGTGTGCGCTTATTGGCGTGTGTATGTGTGCGTGCGTGTTTGTTCGTGCGCGCGCGCGCACTTGTGTGTGTGTGTGTGTTGTGTGTGTGGTTTTGCCCGCGGGCAAGTGCTTTTTTTTTTTTTTTTTCTCCGTGTGTGTGTGGGGGTGAGCCTTGCAGCTCTTAGCTGCGTCTGGCTAGTGGGTTTTTTCTCGGGGTTCTCCCGTTTTCCCCTCTCACCCCTTGGTGCTTGGGTAGGGCAACCTACCCTTGGGTCAGACTTGGGTCGGATGCTTTAGGCGGCTGACCCCCTTCTCTCCCCCCCCCCCTCCCCTTGTCATTTAAAATGCTTTTTTGAGCATATTGTATCTTATTTATTGTGCTTTCTCTTGTTCATTTCATTCATATGCAACACACCCACTACATACCATCACACCCTCCCCCTCCACTCACTCTCCTTCCCCTCCTCTTCTCTCTCTCATTCTCCACTCTTCCTCTACTTCCATTCTCTCTCTGTCTCTCCCCTCTCTTTCTCCCCCTCCCCCCCCCCCCCCCTCTCTCTCTCTCTCTCTCCCTCTCTCTCCTTTTCCTCCTCCTCACTTTACTCTACCCTCTTTTCTCGTGCCCTATTCCTCGAACTCTACTCACCCTCTCTTCCACTGTCCCTCTGTCTACTTCATTCACCACTTTGGCTTCACAAGGGGAGTATTGTGCATGTTTATGTCTGTTTTTTTTTGTCGCCGAGGAAGGCATTTTGCCGAAAATTTCTTGTCCTGTTTTGTGTCGTGCATTAAATTGTCGTTACTTCACACTTTGTTTTGTGTGCTCTTCTGCTTTTTTGTCGCATAACAGTATAAGTTTTGGCTTAGTTATCCATTTTTCATACTTGCCATTACTATTCTACGAAGCTAGTAATAAATGATACAACGTATGCATCGAAACATGATTATGCAAACAAGCAACATCAAACCAAACAAACTAACAATAACAACCGCCACCAAAGAGAGAGAGAGAGAGAGAGAGAGAGAGAGAGAGAGAGAGAGAGAGAGAGAGAGAGAGAGAGAGAGAGAGAGAGATTTTTTTACGAATATATCAATATATTACCGAGGAAGGTATGCAACGTAACTCGCGTCTTTTGTTTGTTTGTTTGTTTGTTGTTGTTTTGTGTGTCTATGTATGATAAATTGTGTGTCTATGTATGTAAATTGTGTGTCTATGTATGATAAATTGCTCACATTACCAAAAGTTAGCCAAACGCTTAAGGAGTTTGGAGTCTTTCTAAACTCAACTTGAGTGTGTGTGTGTGTGTGTGTGTGTGTGTGTGTGTGTGTGTGTGTGTGTGTGTGTGTGTGTGTGTGTGTGTGTGTGTGTGTGTTCTGTTTGCTTGCAGGTTTTATCATTTTTTAATCATCAGATTCTGGATCCTGCCGTCCTGTTTGTACTAAGACAACAAAATACAATAACTCAAACTTGACACTAAATATTATTGTTCTGCACAAATCATAAGATCCGTGGAAACTATGGAACATATAATCAGACAGAAAATCAGTTATTATTGGTTCTATATTCAAGGTATATTCACTCTTCATTTTGGGACAATTTACTTAATCCTCGATTTATTGTCTCGTCGTCGGACGCCAAATGCCATTGTCTGTATAAATCTCATCAAACCATAGGCCTAATGGATGTTTGTAGCTTCTGTCTCACACCATACATCATCTTCAGCACTGATCAAGCCAGTAGACTTACCTTTGTGGTTTATAGCCAGTAGCGTCGCTCTGAGTACAAGTCAACGCTGTAGGCTGCAAGACACTTCCAGGTTGTCTTACTGCTGAAGAGAGTGACTTGACTGAAAGTGCACACAGATTCGCCGACTGACCACAAGAACGGCACAAAAAGAGACTGGGAGACCGAGCTGAGCAGCCACATTGATTATATACGGATGTCGGCCTCGGGGTTTATCAGTATCCGACAGATAGGTAGGCTGTCTGTCCCCACACTAGAGACCAGACAGTCAAAACAAGATAACAGCAGGGTGGCGGGTGTGTTGATAGTGAATCATCATCATCATCATCATCGCCTAGTTCATTAACCAACCTGTTCGCACGTGATGTCGGCTGGGTTTGGTTTTTTGTTTTTGTTTTTTGTTTTTTAACTCGGTGTCAGGGTCTTTGAATTCAATGCCTCTTTGCCTTTGGTCTTTCTTCATTTCTTTTTCTTTGGTTATTGGTTTGTTTTTTCTTCATTCGCTTTTCGTTGTTTGGTTTTGTTTGTTTTTGTTTATTCAAAAGAGATTCTTCGACTGTTCTTGTCTGCAGTTTGGGATTGAATTAGCATTATATCTTTTGGGCTAGTAGATCTTATGGTGTTTGTGAGAATCGATGAGATTCAACAGATAACAAAATCCGTAACAACAACAACAACAACAACGTCAACAACAACAAAACAACAGGCTCAAAGTGTGTACAACACCGACAGACAAGCACATTAACAATAACATTTTTTTCTTAAACAATTTCCATGAGGACCTCTATGGAGGAGTCGATGGTACCGTCATTGGTTCCACACAGTGCGGGCTTGTGAGAGAGAGAATCGATGTGTCACCGTGTGATGAACCACTCACAATGAATTACTGATTGATTAATTGTTTTTCATTATTTTTATAATATCTTTTATACTTGGTTTTCATATTTTGACAAAATGCAGAGCGGAGAGCTTGCAATGCGTGTGAGGTGCCGCGCAATACATGTGTATATATATATATATATATATATATATGTGTGTGTGTGTGTGTGTGTTGTGTGTTGTTGTGTGTGTGGTTTGTGTTGTTTGTTCAATTTGGTAAGAAGTATGTATAGTAGCAGCAGCAGCGGTAGAGAATTGTACACAGGTTAGTTGAATTGTTTGTTAGTGTTGGTGTGTAGTAATAGTACATACATGGGTAGTAAGCTATGTGTAGCAATCTGTGGATTCACATACATCAATCGTATCATAAATTATTACAATCACTGTCATTAACACAATTAACAGCTAAGTGTGTACATACACAGACAAGCACATTAACAATAACATTTTTTCTTACAACAATTTCCATAGGACCTCTATGGAGGAGTCGATGGTACCGCATTGGTTCCCACACAGTGCGGGCTTGTGAGAGAGAGAATCGATGTGTCACCGTGTGAGACCACTCACAAATGAATTACTGTTGATTAATTGTTTTTCATTATTTTTATAATATCTTTTATACTTGGTTTTCATATTTTGACAAAATGCAGAGCGGAGACTTGCAATGCGTGTGAGGTGCCGCGCAATACATGTGTATATATTATTATATATATATATTGTGTGTGTGGTGTTTGTATGTGTGTAGTGTTTGTGAGTGTGTGTGGTTTTACAATTATTGGTCATATATTAGTAGTATTTAGAACAGATGAGTAATGAAACAGTAGTGCAGTGTGTGTGTGTGTGTAGTTGGTTGTAGTGTGGTGTGTGTGTTATATTATAAGCAGTAGCATATAGTGAGTCAGCAGAGCGTGTAGAGACACCACATGCGTTCATGTTCAGTCAGTAGATTATTATTATGTATGTGGTTCATGTATATATTTATCATAATGTTGGTATACATATATATTCACGACAGCAGCACTTAACAATCATTTTTTATTTAAAATTTCACTGTAGATCCTCATATGAGTTCGTAGTATACTCATTGATTCCAACAGTGAATATGTTGGGAGGCGAATCATTGTGTCACCGTGTTCTGAGCACACATGTATTACTGATTGATTAATTGTTTTTCATTATTTTTAAATATCTTTTTAACTGGTTTACACTTTTTGACAAAATGCAGAGCGGAGCTTTGCATCAGTTTGAGGTAGACCAACAATAACTGGTGTTCGTATATTCTTATGTATAGTATGTTTATTATATATATGACATATATATATAATAATTATAATATATGTGTGTGTGTGTGTGGTGTGTGGTGGTGTCGTGCGGTGTGTGTTACATTATGGTCACAGAGTAGTGTTCGTGCAGCAGCGCGCGGTAGAAGAACGCGCGCAGCCGTGTTTGGTGTAGTAGAATTGTGTTTTAGTGATGGTGTCGATATAAAAGGCAGTAGCAGGGTGATCACACAAGAGATATATACCATCACGTCGTACAACATTTCCAACATCTGCAACAATATATAATTTTGGATTCATACACTATCTTATGCCTCATTTACTATTGCATATTTTACATTGTTCCAGCATGTAAAAGTGGGGTTGCGTCATCTTGTTTCGGAGTTCCATGATACAATGTTTCGATATTCATTTATGAATATTTGTGAGAAAATCTAGATTTTAAGCTGAAACGTTTGAATAATGGGTTTATGTTGTTGTGTTTGATTTAACCAACATTAGAACGTGAGTGCTGCGCGTTGGTCGTGTGTGGTGCGTGCACCTGCTGTGTGGTCTGTAGAGCGTGCGTACGTGCGTCGTGCGTGCATGCGAGGTGTAGTTCTGGCTGCGCGCACGGCCGGGGCGCGTGTGTTTTTGGAGCGTTGCACTGCGCTGATGCGCATGCGTATTCGCATACGCCAATAAACAAGACGAGTAGATCACCACAAGCAACGACCTATATTAATCAGCGCAGACAACAGACAGTTTTCCCAAACAATCTGACAAACAATAGCATACACTTTGTGGTTAGTTACCCGTCTGTACTGCACCTCATTTACTATCTCAACTGTTCTGAGCATTTGTTCCAGCGCATGTCAAAAGTGCTGAAAGTCATGTCTTTGAGTGTCTCATCTTTCATGAATTAAAAAGCATGTATGTATGTATGTATGTATGTATGTATGTATGTATGTATGTATGTATGTATGTATGTATGTATGTATGTATGTACGTATGTATGTATGTATGTATGTATGTATGGACACTATGGCATCCTTCTGTCTTGAGATACAATGGTGTTGCGCCTTGGATCAGTCAGTTGAGTTGCAGCGCCTGCTGTGGCTGAAGAGCCCAATTCTCGAGTGGCAGACTCTGATGCATTTGCTGCAGGTGAAGTCTTGGTCATCAATGTCTGTGGGTGCCGTTGGAGGGAAGTCTCGTCTCTTGCAGCGCGGAGATGTTGATGTTGAACCTCTTCAGCTCGCGGGCGATGATGGCTGTTTTTCTGGCGTCGTCAACTTATTACTGGAGGTCGTCAGAAAGGCCAGAGCACATCGTTCTGATGTTTTAGGTTGCCAGCCGCAAGGCTGGTAGTTTAGATGTTTGTTTGTTTTTTATTCCCCGTTGAAGCAAGCCGTTGAAGACTGTGACGGGTCAGCACTTTATTGGCTGGGGGCTGCCCAGCTTGAGGCGGGCAGTAACTGACCAGTGGGACACGATGATCCCTCCCACCGTCGGATACAACCCGTACCGCCCGAGCTTACACCGAAACGCTCTGGGTTTATAACTCGTAACTCCTGTCTCCCGTGCTGTTTTTGTCGTTCGGATAACGGCACTGGAAGTGACCTCTCCAGGGCGCAGGCCTGAGCGAAGTGTGTGGAGATCCTGGGGTGCCCAATTGCCAGAATCCCCCTCTTGGCCTTGCTGACAGGATCCAACGGAAAGGACAAGCCAGTACAGTATGGTGTCAGCGCAGCTGCAAGAGTTGCCGCAAGGTGACATGGTGTGTCGAACAATCGCCTTTCGGGCCCCACTCCGGATTTTCTTTTTAGCCTTTGTCTCTCCCGAGACATCAACAAGGCAGTGAAGCTATTTGACCCATAGTTGGGAGTCTGGTTTGTGGGCCTGCATACCACACGTCTGGGGGCCAGACTTCCTCCAAGTCCCTTGTAGTTTAACCCGAGTCCGTAAGGTTCCAGTTGACGTGTGTCGCCACGAGAAGCCACTACATAGGGCTTG
>CM031613.1:65955973-65960973 GCA_018398815.1 Conus ventricosus
TAAAAAGTTTTTAGTGCCTGAAAGAGAAATGCTTTGTAAGCTGATTTAAACGAGCTAATACTATTTTTATCTTTCATGGAATTTGGTAAGGAGTTCCGAAGGGCCCCTCCTGAGTAGGCAAGGCTTGCTTTGAAAAGATCAATTCTGGGTTTTCTCATTACAATATCATTCGTGTATCTTGACTGATTTCGCGGAAATCGTGTGGTGTGGAGCAAATCCGTTTCTTAGCATGTATACAACAGACAATAAAAATAGTGAATTTGACGAAGTATACACATAATTTGGAACACAGAGAGAGAGAGAGAGGAGAGAGAGAGAGAGAGAGAGAGAGAGAGAGAGAGAGAGAGAGAGAGAGAGAGAGAGAGAGTTCTGTAGTACAAACATAAAACTATCTGCCTTTCTATGACCGTCGCAGTGCCATCGCTCGCATCTTTTAACGGAAATCTAAAGAGATATCTGTTCAAGTAGTGTTTTATCCCTTGCTATCCACTCCACGCATCTGCTTTTTATCCGTACTCTTTTTGTCTCTTTTACGTGCTTGCATTAGGGTAGAGTGTAAACTCACAAATGATAACAAGAAAAACAAGAACAACAACAACAATGAATTCCTGTCTCTTGTGCGGTTAAGGGTGCTCTCACAATTAAAAGAAATTCTCAATGTTTAAATACGTGTCTGCTTTCACTCCAATCAAAAGAACATGAATATATGCACCAGCACATCAACTTTTCCTTTCCCTGCTTACACACACACACACGCGCGCGCGCGCGCGCGCGCGCACACCACACACACACACACACACACACACACACACACACACACACACACACACACACACACACACACACACACACACATTAACAAACCATAGTCACTCTCACAATGCAGCAGCAGAAATGTGTGGTGAAGAGTTGGGAGAATTGAGAGGGCGGGGGAGGTAAATGCGTGCTTATTACACACAAGTTATTAGTGTGTGTGTGTGTGTGCGCGCGCGCATGTGCATGCGCGCGTACGTGCATGCGTGCGTGCCTGTGTGCGTGCGCGCGCGTGGATGATGGAGTGGGGTAGGAGTGGGGGTGGGGAGGGAGGACTGTGAGGGGAGGGGGTTGGGGGTTGGGGTGGGGCAGTGATCAGGACTGTTTGCTGTCTGAGTGCGCACGCATGAGAGTGCACTTTGGTGCTGTGAAGCGCTTTGAGGTGTTGGAGAGCACTACTAAACTATCCTATGTCGATGAGGTTTACCAACGTTTGATGATGATGATTGATGATGATGATGATGATGATGATGCTGATGATGGCCATCATTTTCACTGCACACAACGTATAAGATTGATATTTGATATCTTTTCCCCTTTAAGTCTTTGCTTTAATGATGTCATTAAAGCAGTGAGAATGACTGTCTTGATGTCATAAATACTGTATTCTCGTTGTTGTTGCTGTTGTTGTTTGGTCAAACTCAAGAGAAAAAAAGAAGGTTTTCCATTCTGTCACACGCAGGTCTTCCATGCTGTCTGTTCCGTCACGAGCAAATTTCCCGTTCTTTCCATTTCTTCACACATAGACCTCCGTGCTTTTCGTTCCGTCACGCACAGGTCCTCCATATTTTCTGTTTTGTCAAGCAGATCGCCCTTGCTTTCCAGTCCGTCACGTGCTGATTTCTCCAACTTCCATTCCGTCACAAGCAGGTCTCCATGCTTTTCATTACGTCACATGCAGATCACCCATGCTTTCTATTCCGTCACACGCAGATTTCTCCCACTATTCATTCCGTCACAAGAAGATCTCCCACACCTTCCACACCGTCACAAGCAGATCTCCCATGCTTTCCACTCCGTCTACGCAGACCTCCAATGCTTTCCATTCCTGGTCTCGCATGCTTTCTATTTGTTTACTCGCAGGTCTCGGGAGCTTTCCGTTGCGTCACAAGCAGGCTCGGGAGCTTTCTATTCCATCAACATATACTGAGAGGCAATGAAAACGCAATCCCCATTTCGTCCCCGAAAAATGTCACCTCAGCCAAAATAATGTGAATTATGCACGAGGCATGCAACCTAGCACGCGTATGTTGTATTGCGACGATCTGTATTGACAGGCACAGTTGGGTTCATGACGTCATGAGTAAACCACTCCAACACATCTTTTACTGATAACTGCAAAACACGTGCAACACAGGCATACTGTGATTGCATGCAAACAGCCCATGACTGTCCCCTATAAAAACACACATTGGCGTTTTACTGACACTCGTACGCACCATGCCGCGGTTAACTACAGACCAAGAAATCAAGCCATTGGCATGCTGAGGGCAGGCACTGCTCACATCAGGGCCGCACAACATTTCAATGTACACCATCAACCATAACCCGTCTTGCGACTCGGCACCAAAACACTGGAAGTGTAAACGACCGTCCACGCCCAGGCGTCCAACGTGTGACGACGGCACGACAGGACCGCTACATTGTCACGCAGCACCTCCGGAATCGTTTCCAGCCAGCTGCACAAACAGCCCGCAACACTATTGGGACTAGAGAAAGACCAATCAGCAGCCGTACCGTGCGTCGGCGTCTGGCAGCAGCAGGGCTACGGGCACGTCGACCATACCAAGGTCAGATCTTAACCCATCGCCATCGACTAGCACGCCAGCGATGGGCTGCCGCAGGTGGCTTTCTGGGGAACAGGGTTTGGGGGAATGTTGTTTTTTTCGGATGAATCCCGGTTCAATGTCTCTTTCCCGGATGGCCGTGATCGTGTGTATCGACGTCAGGGTGAACGTTTTGCGCAACCCTGTGTCATTGAGCGAGATCGTTATGGGGGTGGAGGGGGTAATGGTCTGGGGTGCCATAAATGCTCAATTTCGATCGGAGCTTGTGTTTGTGCCAGGCAACTTGACGGCAAGGCGTTATATTGACACTGTTCTTGAGCCAGTTCTTTTTCCTCTCTGGAGACAGCATGGTGGCAACAGACTAGTGTTTCAGCAGGACAATGCTCGACCCCACACAGCCGTTCTCACACGAAATTTCCTTCGGGACAGCAATGTGGATGTCATGCAGTGGCCCTCCGTGTCCCCAGACATGAATCCCATTGAACATTTGTGGGACGAACTTGGACGACGTGTGCAAGGTCAGCAGAATCCCCCAACTACCGTTGCTGAGCTCACCCAAGCATTGCAGCATCACTGGAACGTGATACCGATCCGTATCATCCGTCGTTTGTGCGCTTCAATGCCCCGACGTTTGCAAGCTTGTGTTCGTGCTCAAGGGGGACACACCAGATATTGACAGTGTATTCCTTCTGTCGCGCCTAAATGGGCTTCACTTCAGGCGAATGTGCACCTGTTATAGGCAAACTAATGTACAGTGGTCGCACTTTTGTCACACGTATTTGCTTTGATGTGTGTTTATTTCATTTCAATAAAATTGTCAGTTGACAATGGAATTGCGTTTTCTTTGCCTCTCAGTGCCTGGTCGCAGGTGAAGGTACGTTTTGTTAAGAGCATTCAGTGCTCTTGATAATGGCATCCAGTACACATGCACTCAATTATTGCAGACTTGGCCTGTAATCTGTGTGCCAGTCAGTGCAACGAAGTTCGCACGCACTTTGTCCCTGATGGTAGTAAAATTGTCGGCAAGTGTTCACACGGTTTTAATTTTAAAGATTCGTTAAAGTATGTCTAAATTTGTACTTAGCCTGGTCAGTGCACAATGACCTCGTTTAAAGAATATTTTATTTCATGTAGACCAAACTTGCACTCACCTCGATCTCTGTACGATGAATGGTGGTTCAAAGGATATCTGTTTAATGTAGGCCAATCCTGCATTTCGCCTGGTCATTGCCTGCTGGCCTTCTGTTCAAAAGATAGCTTTTTTTTTTTAATGTGAGCTTAATTTTGTCCTTACCTTGGACATTTCAGACAGGTAGGGAAGGGGGCAAGATTTGCACTTCCGTCACTGGACGTTTACATTCAGACGTGTGTGTATATATATATATATATATATATATATATATATATATATATATATATATATATATATATAATATATATAAAATGCTGAACAATTAAGTAGCGGGAGAAAACAAGTGCAGGTTAACAATTCTTCCATCATTATAATAATGACTTCGCAAAGATTTGAAATTTAAAAGAAAACAAAAAATTCAAGATGAAGAAAATGGAAATATGTATATTATGAATATGAAAACCCTTCACTAGCTGCGTGAGGGAACCATCGCAATCCCTCTCGAAGGCAGATCTATATGTATCGCCTGCTCCTAGGCGTCCGCTGGATCGGACTCATCAGGGAGACACGGCTGATTGTGTCTGTGCTTTTGACGTCAAATAGAGACACACCACAGTCCGTAATTCCGTGGTGTTCTCACCACCAAGGGTTAAAAAAAAATCCAACAGCACCCCAAAAGCAGCCAGTGAAAGGTAGTAGAATAAAACAAAACGAAAGTGTGTATGCATATATATATATATGTATATATATATAACAAACTAATAAATTCCAAGGATAAGTACCGAGCACCGTTCCAGCAACTTACAGAGCAGCTTGGTGTTGCAATGACTGCAAGAAATATTGAATTATACACAAAGCTTGCTCTTATGTCTTAGATTGAAGAAATAGGGGGAGATAAGCATTCATATCTGTAGTGGTAGATGATTCTGCCTAATTAACAGTATGTGCTTGAGTGGGTGAATGGGGAAAAATGAAATAAATGCTTCTCAAAATGAGCCTTCAGCAAGTTTATAGTCTCCAAGGGGGAGACATCCTCCAATAGGGAGGGAAACTCACTAACATATAACTCCTAGTCATATACCGATATTTCGAAACTTGGTTGTTTCTCCTCAGTGACCGCGAAAAGTGGTAATTTGACTCCTCTGCCTTTTCAGTTTTAAGAAGAATGCAATCCAGAAAAGGCTGGTGTGACGTGAAATACCGTAGTTGTCATGTGACGTAGCCTCACATCAAGGCATGTGACGCTCCATCACATGTAGTTAGTGATA
>CM031613.1:65965973-65988473 GCA_018398815.1 Conus ventricosus
GCAGTACAACATCATCTGCGAACAATAATATAAATAACTCCTAATACCGGTAACAGCTGCACACCATGTTTACCATTTTCTTCTATGTGATTTGCCAACTGGTTAATAAACATTGAAAATATGTGGGGCTCAAAACACATCCTTGTCTTACTCCTATTGGGCAATCAAACATTTCGGAAAATTCATGATTTGATCGAACACAACGACAATAATGAATTGTACATTGCTTTGAGAGACGCCAAAAATTTCCCTTTCACATTTTTGTTTTTTTATACATTCCAAAAGTTTGTGATGACGCACAGAGTCGAAAGCCTTTCTAAAATCAACGAAAGCAACATATGTTTTGTACCTTTCTTATTCATACATTTCTGGACAGCAGCATACACTGTAAAATATGATCAACAGTAGAGTGGTTTCTTCGAAATCCTGCCTGATTTTCTGAAATAAAGTTATTGTTTTCTAACCGGGTGTACAGTCTTGTGTTTAATTTTGATGTATAACACTTTAGATATGATGCTCAGCAAAGAAACTCCTCTATAATTTAAATCAGTATCATCGGGTTCCCTTTCTTAAATACTGGTATTGATAATAGATTTCGTCCACTCACGAGGATAAACTCCTTTACAAAAAGGGTTTATTAAACAGTTTTGTCAGAAATTTATGTACAGCTGAACCTCCAGATTTTAATTTCTGCGGAAACATCGTCTATTCCGCTAGCTTATTTTTCTTGAGTTTAAATAGCTTGAATGATTCATCCTCTGAAATAAACTGTTTCAGAACATGGTCCGATTCATCGGACAGATCGATTTCATATAAAAAGCTCATCGTATTCTCCGCCGTGCTCTGAAAAACACTCTTAAAATGCTTGAACCAGTATCTTTTGTGATATTGCTTTCATTTTTTTCATTCTCCCAGCATCCCATTTTCCTTAAATTTCCCCAAAAATTGCGACGATTTTGCCGTTTCTTTTGCTAACATATCTGCTTGCGGGTTTTCTAAACGTTGTCTTTTCACTTTTAGTAAGTATCTGTAGCTCTTCCTTGCTTTTACGACGGTATTCTGTTTTTTCCCCTTTCGAGTTCTTAAAATAGTTTAGTTTACTCCTACTTTCTTTTTGCTGCCTGACACTCTTCATCAACCATTCTAAACCTTTTTTTTCCATTGACCATGAACGATTTTAAACATGCATTGACTGGCATTTTTAAACACTTCACAAAATTACAAGAGCGCAGTCTATGTCTATATCCAAGGTTTGCATAGCCAGCATTGGTCGGTTTTGAATTTTTCATAAGTTTCCAACAGTTTTATAAAATAAACCTCGTATTTTTCATTCCAAATAATTTTTTCTGAAATTATACGGTGATTTGGTTTGGAATTTTCAGTATTCTCATGAATGTTATCACCCCTCTTCATCTTCACAACCACTGGGAGATGGTCAGATTCAGTTTAAGCTTTCAACATCTAGAGATACAATTGACGGCGAAAGTAAAGTGTAGGATTCAATTAAATAATCGACCGTACTTACTCCAGAAGATCCAATATACGTGCAGCTATCGTCAAAGTCTCTCTGATCGAGTCCATTTAAAATGATACTTCAAACATGTTACATAACTCAATTATTGCTCTCCAAAAGAGTTCTTTTGTTTATCTTGAGACCGCCTTGGGAAACTGTTATTATCTGGAAAATCTGTCTCATCAAAGTCATTGTCATCACCATGAAAATTGTAATTTTGGGGATGAAGTTCTTGCATTCAAATCTCCAGTACAAACATAGAAAAGTCACCACATAATCATGCAAATCAATTATTTCATTCCTCTAACAATTCCATGCCATATCCGTCCCGTTGAAATTTCCAGTATGGTGAATCATTCGGGGGTAATAAAAACATATTAAACATTTATATCTTTTTCTGTAGAAAACAAGTCCTTCTTTAGCTTCACAGCAACAGTGTTTTTTACTTTCACTTCAATCCGTTCACATAATCAGCAAAACTTTCTTGATCATAACAAAACACCTCCGAGTATCTCCCTTGGGTGAGACAATTTTTGAGCTTTGGATGTGGAAAATAATAAGTCTTGAAAAGAGATGATTCCCAAAATCAGTAGCTATGAAAGTCTCAGTTAGGCACGAAATCATGGGAATGATGAAATTAATTAAATGGGAGTTGTCCAATTTTTGTAAAAGCCCATTAAAAATTTTAATTTAGGAATTTAACTTCTGTGTTATCTACATATTTACAAAAGAACTTGTGCTGGGACTTAATAGTTCACATGTGTTCGATTTTTCAGCACTGTGACACTATGTCCCTGAGTCTTTAATGATTGTTTAACTGGTATTGTGGCCTGGCCGAATCCCTATTTTTGTGCACCTGATGTTTCTTCACCGACTTTGGTCTTTGGTCTAGCCCCCGAAGGCTGTCTTTGATTTTTGTCTGGTCACCTGACTGAATTTTCTAAAAGAATCCACAATACTACTTTGGCTGTTGGATCTCTCTAGAGTGTTTTGCTAGTATGCTGCCTACTCTTGAGGCAGAAGCATTGCGTTTTGAACGTACATCACGAGCTGGAGGTTGTATCTGTTTGTCTTTGCTCGTTACGTCGTTGACTTTCATATCAACGGGTCTTTCTGTTTTGCTTATCAGGTGGTATGTCGGTAGTCATATCTTGTCCGAGCTAATTTTTTTTTTTTATTCTCGTGGCCTGTAATGTCATCACGTCTTGTCTAACTTGTCGTGTCCACATCCGGTTGGCGAACAATTTGCGCAAAATTATCCATTGTATTTTTTCCCTTAGTGCGTCATCCTGCGTCGGCAATGGCTGCGCACCTCTTTTTCAGCTGCCAACTCTTTGGGGTCATGTCCAGCATCCATATCAGTACCTGTGTCATCGTCAGTTTTGTCGCTATTTCTGTAATATTTCTGTCAATACTAATATCGCCAAGCTACGTCGCGTTTCCGTCACCCCGACACTGTCCCGGCCAGTCAGCGTTTCCTGAATGTTGTCTTCAGTTTAAAGTGAATCACGTTGTGGGCTGTTTTCCACACACACATTTGAGTCTGTTGAAACTTTGTTCCTCACAGACGTCAGCTGACTTTTGCCATCCTGGACCCCTCTTCACACAGTTCTGATGAAGTCGGCCTGAAGTTTCAGACCTTTGGAGTAGTCTTTCAACCACAGTCCTTTTGTGTTCTAAAATTTTGGGGTTCATGTCGGGGGGTCTATACTGTTTTGCAACATCACTAGGACCGTGTTCTGGAACAACTGGTATAGAGGTAGTGTATCTGGATTCCCGGGGTCGAGAGTTCTTCTCTCCTCTCGGACTGCCACTCCATCTGTTGCCGGAACGTTTGATGCCTGAGCGGGGGTTTCCCTTTACGTCATTGTTCTCGTAGGAATCTTGCGATTAAGCGAAGACTTGAACTGTTGTGTGTGCCTTCGCGTTTCTGCTGTAGCCATTTCTGTTTGCTGTTCTGCATGAGGGGACAGTCTTCCTCAGTTCCTCTGGAAACAGAGTATGGCGCCATCATGTCTGACGTCCTAGAGGAAGCATCTTGCCGTCTGTCTTAACATCAGTTTGCCGTTGTGAATGTAGGCGATCTTGCCAAGTCCACGATGGAACTCTACCATATTTCCCTTTGCCGCGTTGTCAGGTCGGAGGCCACTCGTATGCCCCTTCCTCTCAGGTTGTCTCTGAGGTCTTTATCACCAAGCACCGCCATCTTGTCCGAAACCCCCGACAAAACTGGACAAGAATGGGCCGGGGATCACTACTGTGTGGATGAGGCCTGCCAACACGGAAGGCTTGACAATTCATCTTGCCCCCAGACAGGCGAACGCGCATGTTCGTTCAACACATTGATTACTGTTTGTGAAGTTTGGTATTCATCCTCCCAGTCTGTTTCTTTGACATTGATGAATCGCACATTGCTTTCCTTTGCGTCCTGTTTGGCGGATTCCTGCTTTCTTTCTAGATGCCTAGTCTGTCCAAAAAGTTCGCATTGTCTTCTTTCAGTTCACTGATGTCTTCAGCACTTTTGACAACGGGATCTTTTAGTTTATTAAATTCTGTAAAAAAGCGTCCAATAGTTATTCTCGAGAGCACAAAATCTTTCATCAATTTTGACTTTATAGTTGCTGATGCATGAGTAAGCCATGCAGCATCTGTGTCAAACGCCCAAACGATCAATTGCAGTAAATTGGCTTGGGGAGGAACAGGGGAACCTTCGGAGAGAACAGTAAAATGCCAATCCTAGCTCACCCGCCCTCAACAAGTTTTCGGGCGGCTGCCCCTAGGATTGGCATTTTACTGTTCTCTCCTAGTAAACCCTACCAAACAAAAAATACTGTGTGGATTATCCGTTTTCCAATTTCTAATTTACTAAAATTTTCAGATTTTAGTTTTTGCTTAATTCTGCGTTTTTCTGATCATTTTCAAAAACATCATTTTTGCGCAAAAAATTCATCAAATGCACCTCTGTCTTTAATTGTTCTTTAAAGTCTTTGGAAATCCCACACTTATCCTTGCATGATAAATCTTATAAAAACGAAGTAGTAGACAGACAGGCAGACAAACACTAAGCAATGGGGGGTGGGTTTAAAGGGTGACCCGATCACACCATGTACGCCACAAAAGCCCCGCTATTTTTCTCCCTTTACAAGTTCTTACTGTCCGCACCAGCAATTAGGGGTGTGGATCCCGGCATTTACCTTTCTCATATTACCAGTGACAGAGACACACAGGTGGTACTGCATAGACATGGAAATACAGAGCCCCATCATTAGGTTGACGCCTGATTACTTAATTTGTGGTGTTGGGTCTTATGACTTGACGAGGTGCAATACCGCGTAACCGGACATGACGATCTTGAACCAACGCCCCCCAACCAGCGCCTCTCAGTTTAGCCATGGCTTCCAATGCAGACGGACGTGTTTCGTTCACAGAGGAACAGCTTCTTGCTATAGATGAACATGTGTTTTATTACAACTGTATGGCGGAGTATCTAAACAAAAGAAAATCAGGCGAGCCCAGTTCTTTACCTCCTAAGCCAAAGAGAAGTATTGCTTTTTGGAAGGTGAGGAGAAAGAAAAACGAGAACCTACTATGATGAACTGCACAAGCACCTTGAAAGCTTGTTGATTCAAGGCCAAGATTTAGCTGATATAATCTGAAAAAGATGTTGATGACTTTGATAAGCTTTTGACTTTTGAAGCAATGATTCCATTTCTAAAAAATGGCGCTGTTTTACTAAAACTTGGCGAAGAAAAACCATCCATCACGCTCTGATTATGGGCCATTGGCTTGAAAAGGCTCAATCAAGTTTAAAAGGGTACAAACAACTGAGACATGGCGTTCATTTTTACGAACAAACATGAATATAGATGATTCATATGCAAGAAAACTGATGCAGATTTCAAGACATTTTATCATTTTCCAAAATTTCACAGCCTCAACATTGGCATCAATGATTTGTTTGTCAAACGGAGACTGATCACAAAGTACTTAGAAAAAAATATTGGTTTTCGAAACTTCTGGCAAAATTAAATAGGGTTCTCTTTTGTACACCTAACAGAACGGGGTGGGTAGTGGGTGGCGCCACTATCTCTACAAAAAGCTCCTAATGTTCAGTGACAGGTGTACTACCTGGTGATCAAGAGCCCGCCAAAAAGCTCTGCCAAAAAAAAAAAACAAAAAAAACACTAACTCTGCCAATGCTGGTCCCAAGCCCAGATGAAAAAAGAGGAGGGGTGTGGTATATATACTTTACTGTGGCAAAGAGGAGAGTTAAACTCTTTGTGAAACTCTTTGTGAATAGGCGAGAGGTGTGTGCTGACTGTTACTATAAATGGCTGTCGCGCGTAGTTTCCAAGCCAGTGTTGTTACTGGTTAATTATAGTGGGTGTAGCACTGTTCGCTAATTACCAAGTCACAGTGCCTATTTGCTTAGCCATAGAACTAGGACAGCGTTCATGCCTGCCCGTTTGACATAGACTTGCAAGCCCTCTAACTGTGTCAAACGTGCATGCCTGCCCGTTTGACATAGATTTGCAAGCCCTCTAACTGTGTCAAACGTGCCGGCATGCCTGTTTGGCCTAGTTAAGAGTGGTGGAACTAGCAAGCCTCCTAACTGTGCCCTCTCTTATTACAGTTAAATTCCCATTCAAACATAAATAAGTATTGCACCCACCCCACCCCATCCTTATGTATGCCCACGCATGCACATACACGCACGCAAGTTCTTACTCAAGGCTTACCAAGTGTTTAATCAAGTAACCTTTAAGTTCTTACTCAAGTCTTACAAAGTGTTTAATCAAGTGACCTTTAAGTTCTTACTCAAGTCACCTTTAAGTTCTTACTTAAGTCATTTTAAGTTCTTAATCAAGTCACCTTTAAGTTCTTACTCAAGTCATTTAAGTTCTTAATCAAGTCGCCTTAAGTTCTTAATCAAGTCACTTCTAAGTTCTTACTCAAGTTATCCTCAAGTCACTTCTATGTTCTTACTCAAGTCATCCCAAGATCATAACTAAGTCATCCTCTAAGTTCTACCAAGTTCTTATTCAAGTCAACTTATAATTATTTATTAAGTTCTTAAAGTATTATTCCATTTTAAATGGATCAAAATGATCTTTTGTTGTTGGCGGTTCTGGCATGCTTTTTTGTTCGGCTTCTGTATTTAGTGGTTGAGATTTTTTTGACTGCTTCGGTTTTTGCTGTCTTTGTTTATATATTTTATAACCGTAATAACTACCCCAGCAGCAATGCCGCCAAAAATGACAATTGCTTTAAGAAAATTCCATGAAGACTTAACGATGTAGGCAGCCCTGTTGTTGTTGTTAGGTCTTGAATCATCTTGTTCTGGTGTTTTTATAGCTGGTGTTGAAACAACTGGCTGCGCTCTAGCACTTTTTCATTATGAGTTATATTAATGTGTTTGTAACATTAATTTTGTTTTTTTGTTCCACTCTGCTAATCTTTTTCCTGCCGCAACGCGCCCAGGATGAGGAGGCTTTTTACTGGTCACTTTCTCCACCTGATTCAATGTTTTTGATTCTGCGATTTTCTGGCTCGGTCATTTTTAAGGGAAACAAAATCTATAGATTAAAGTAACTAATCCCACGATTAGCGGCGTCAATAATGTTCCAAATCTGTAATATAGATCACATCCTAGAGACTCTAATGACTTTGTTAAAACTGGATCCTGCGTTAAATCATACATAAAGTCTTGTTCAGAATCAATAGAGCAAATTTACTTACTAGTTTAGTGTACAAACTAAGAACCGTTTGTCCTACACTTTTTACCATTCTTGATCCTAGTTGCGCTTCATACCTGTTGTGATACTTTACAATGTCTTGCGGCGACATCTGTTGAATCTGTTCTATGCTGAATTCATTTCCGAGGAACTGTTTTGTTTTCCCACATGCTGCTAAAGAATACAACCTTTCCTTTTTTGGCATAATAGCTTGGTCATCAACTTGATCATTTGTAATCATAAGTTCAGGAAGGTTTAGGCTTCCCTGTAGCTGCAGTAGATCATCGCCGTTCATGTTTTTTAATTAATTATAATCATTTTATTTTTTAAAAATGAGCACCGAAAAAAACTGTTACCAACCTTGTATACCATTCTGCTGTTATTGGAGGCCTAAGTGTAGGATACACAATGCTTGGTAAAAGCCTGTTAAAAAAAAACCAGCAGATCTTGGCAAACTAGACTTTGAAGACTCAGCAAAGCTAATTGCTGTTATTACAGCTTCATTCGCTACGAAAGATTTTCTAGTTAAGCAAGGAATAATTCCTGACAGTATCAAATATGTAAAATTAAAAAAATACATTTAAAAAATGGCTTCACTCGTAATGATGATAGGTGGCGCCGTAGTGAATGCGCTTGCTTTTAGCGGAAGTAATTACGCATTTAGTAAACTGCGGGATGACGGTGAGAGAAAAAGACATAACAAAGCTATGGAGCAACTAGCAGCTGCACAGGATCACTATGAAAAGCAGAGATTGAGCAGTTAGATTTTATTAACGACAAACTGAAAAAACAGGGACATGCAGCTTACACATTTAAAGATGTTGATCAAGCAATAAAAATATTATCTTGTAACAGGCAAACCAATCGAGAAATTGCCCCCACCAAAATTCAGTGACTTTTATCAACCATCAGAAAAACAAAAGATGCAAGAAATCGTGTTTATTGTCTTTGGTATGACCATTGTGTATTTTGTTGCACATAATATTGGCTGAATAAAATGAACAAAATCTATTATTCGCCAAAAGGATATTGGAAGGGAATCACGGCAATAAAAAAGCTAAGCCAAGCAGCGGGAGTCAGTGAACAAACAGCAAAGGAATGGTTTATCTAAACAAGCGATTTGGCAAATTTATCTACCTGCGCCTAGATGAATACAGAGACCACACTTTGTGAATACAATACCGAACGACACCCATCAAATGGATCTTCTATATTTACCCCATGATACGATTAGACGAAAAAGATTTAAGTACGCACTCACAGTCATTGACATAGCTTCAAGATACAAAGATGCAGAACCATTAACACAAAAGAGTGCTTCTGCTGTTGCTGTTGCCATACAACTGATATACCAACGAGGCCCGCTAACTTATCCTCGCATGATTCAAGTCGATGATGGAAAAGAATTTAAAGGCCAAGTAAATCAATTATTGTTAAAACATAGAGTTTGCCATTAAAAGAGGCATTCCAGGAGTTCACAGATCACAGGCTTTAGTTGAAAACGTTAACAAACAGTTATCTGAAAGACTTTTTTCCTACCAGTATCACAGAGAGCTGATTGACAATTCTCGCAACACAGAATGGGTTAGAAGACTGCCCTCAGTTTTGCGCGCAATGAATAATGAAGAATTTAAAGGGCTAAAGCCAGTACATGCAATCAAAAAACAAACAATAAATGTTGCTGAAGACTCCAGTACAACCAGCAAACTATTACCATTTGGTTTAAAAGTAAGGTACCTTTATTTACCGGGAGAAGCAGAAGGGACACTCGCATCAGGGCAACCGATCCAGTTTGGAGTGTTGATCCGTATGAAATAAAAAGAATTGTAAAAATGAATCCGCCCGTGTATTATTTACGAGAAAACTGACACAACAAAACAACCAGCTCCTCAAAGATCTTTTGTGAAGGAAGAACTGCAGATAATCCCACCAGATACAGTTCCAGTTGCTTAATTAATTTTTAATTTACATGAAAAGGAAGCACAGAACGAAACAAGAATGATAAAGGAAGAGACCTTGGAGTTGATACGGGAATCATATGATACGAGTTCTACTATTAAGGAATTATTTACGAGGGTTCATCGGTACATGGCAATGCATCCAGATCACCTACAACCCAAATTCCCAAATTTTGATCATCAGATATGGGAAAAGAATATCTTGAAATAATAAAAAAAATTCGAGCGCATCAAGCAAACATGAAAAAAGATTTAGCTGAATTGGATGATGATATGAATGAGCTTATAACAAAACTTGAGGAAAAATATGAAGAAGGTATGTATTTATGACGTTCTCCATGCCCAATTGCATATGAAAACTCTGGATTAACAAATACTCGTTTTGTGTTTGTTCTATCTAATGACTTCTTTGTTACAACTGTTGTGTTGATCTCATGTAGATTAGATCGTAGTTTTACGTTGTCATGATGAAAAGTATGTTTATTGAACAATGCTTCTTTGTAGTTGTCCATGCGATATGTTTGACTGCACAACACTGCGAGATATTCCCTTGCTTTCTTAATGGTTTTCTCCTGGCTCGAAAGACTGTACATTTTCGACCTTAAACCAACAAACTCCTTAATCACCCCTCCAGATAATTCATCCTTCATCTTTCCTAAACCTTCTTGTTAGTAATTGAATGCAAAGGTGATCTTTAGGGTAATCAGATGTGTCGTACCATCCCGCATGCCCTTTAGCTACTTCTAATTCCATGTCTTTATAGATGTCTTCAGTAGGGATATCTATAACAAAACTATCTGTATCTGTTGTAAAGTACTCTGGACTCTGGATACAAGGGCTTAAAGTAGTCATAAAGAAATTCTAACATCAAAGCTTTGATAATTCTAAAACAGTAAACCCAATAAAAACGGGTTTGTCCAATTTGACTTTCTTTTTTTTTCATCATTATACCAAAAAGCTGATCATGAAATCTTCTAAAATCCTGATAATTAGGTTTAGAAGTCAGCTTAATTGCCTCGTTCTCTTTGGTAACCAATCTGACATCTTTACGCTTGTGCGGATTTTCCATAGTCTTTCCAAAACAGCTGTTGTTCATCAGCTTGAAAAAGTCTTTTTCTGAAAGCATCTGTGGATTTAGTTCTAAGATCAGTGTTCTTCATGATGTATGGTTTCATGAACTGTTCTTGATTAAATTCAATTATACGATGAACTGCTCTCACTTCAACCATGTCTTAAATAAAATTGTAGAAGTCTGTAATGACAGACATAATTTTTTTCTCACGAAGATTAGGCACAAGTTTAGGCGGCTCTGTTTTTGCCGTCTTTAGACTTTCTGCTGCTAATGGATAGTCATTATGCAGGTCATGGAGTTCCTGAGGATATTCTAAGTCAACTTCTAGAATGTATCCACGCTGTTGATCTGGCGTTAAAACTGCTCAACCACTTTAATGCTCCTTGAATATTATTTGTACCGCCGTCTGTGTGCATTTTTAAAGTTACGTAATGGAAGCGATTGCGCCATAGCCCAACCATACTGATAGTTTGCATCTAAATACATGAGATAGTTAGACCTTTTACTCGGATCATAATCATCTAGGTATTTGTTGTTTGCTTTACAGTAATGGTGCGACGCCATACTAATTCCTCCACGCAATCCGTTTTCAATCATCTGAATCATTGGTAATCTGACAATAAATCAATCTGTACTCCAGTAAACTTTAAGAAAGCATCCCAGCTCATCCCGGGCGCAGAAATATAATGCGCGGGATCCAGGCTATAATGTTTCATGCAGGTCTTCCTATAATTTTCAAAGACGTCTGCCAACAAACATGTATCGGCCATCAAGTATGCATCATGATAGTCTCCCATCGTTTTACACTCTAACTTCTGCCATGCTTCTTGAGCATGCTGGTAATCAGAATCACTAATGCCCTTTCCTCTAAGACTAGAAAAGAACACTTCTTTAGGTGGAAGTGTATCTTCGTCAAACCTTTCCCAACTGTTCATGTACTCATAAGGGTAAACGCCCTTTCTAACAAGAGTTGGGTCAAAATAGTTCTTCTGTTATTGCGCAGGACTTTAAGGACATAGCCAGTGACTCTAATGATCCCATCAGGTGTTGCATAGAGTCATAAAAAGACATGTTATTTAAAGTGAAACACATGTACTTTTCTGATGACTGTGCAATGCAAGTTACCCTGAAGGCGTCATCTACTGCTTTCATTATAAGATGAGAGTCGTAACCTCGCAAGTTATGAAAGAAGATGGCAGCCTCCACTTCGCTGGTCAAACTTTAGTTGAAGATTGCAGTTGTTGTGCGCTGCTCCTCTGAACTTTCCGCTAATGTGATCATGGTCTCTTACTGTCGGATTCGCTGCGTCTGATGAGAGGTCTAAACCGGCGGCAACCAAGGCCGCCCCACAAATCCAACAATGTGTGGCTGAGTCATGCTGTTGTTGATCTTCAGGAGTCATAATAATGTCTGAGAGATTCAGTTTATTAGAACAGGCGTTACGCACTTGCTGCAATGCGTTCTAAGAAGTATTCTGCAGCATCTGGTCCTCTATATAATTCTGGCTCTGAATGGACGCCATCCGACCTGACAACGATGAAAGCAAATGAAACAAATCTGATGAATTACTCATTAAGACTGTTTTTCGGAGTTTTTGTGGTGCTGGCCCTTCATAGGGAACAATAAGCGACTCAAAGTCTGCGTAAAACTACGTATGGACTAGTTGCAGTTTTTTCCAGTTATTAAAACTAACTTTACTGCCTTCTCTCGGCGTAATTAGTTCTGTATTACAGTCAACTGGGCTGATACATGTTTCTTATGTTCACTCGTGGCTTGAACAGATGGAATTCTTGTTAAACATGTTTCTACAGAATTCTTGTTTGTGCCCATTTTTTGAAGTATGCTGCATTAGTTTACTCATTGTGCGTATAAATTTGTAATGTGAAACCCCGCTGGGAAAACACAGTAGTAATCCACATAAATTTTTTGGCGGGCCGCCAATCGATGGACTGTTTTTGGGGAACACTCTAATGGGCAGTAGTTTTGGGTTTCCCTTCCCATGGGAATTTTAACAGTTATTGGGTTGTTTTTTTCCTTAAAAACCGTTTAAATTTAGATCAACACAACGGGAAAGGTTTTCCCCCTTAAAGTTAAAAACTTTGATGTAAGAACAATTTAGACACTCTCTCTGCGGTTTTTTTGCGGACGTGATGCAGCCTTGCAAAAAAGCACCACATAAAACATTTGTCGTCGAATTTTTTAAGTTAGAACTTCTCTTTTTGGGGATTAAATGCTGGAGGGAGCGGAATGTAAGCCTTGCCTACAATCGGGGCATACTTAGACCTGTTTTTAAAAACTGACTCAAGACTTTGCCCCCTTTCCCAAACCAAAACCTCTCTTTTAACTTCTTCAAACGGCCCCCACAAACTGTGAAGCAGTTGGTCTGCCCAACCAGGGGTTAAGTCATTAAGAAAAAAATAACCTGTTTTGGGGTCGAGACCCAGACTTTTTAAAATTTTCTTTATTTTTTGTTATATAGTCGATTTTAAAAAGCTAACCCTTACTTTTTAACCCGGGCGTTTTAATTGGGGGGTTTACCTGGGAAATTTAGAAAAAGCATGAACAAAAACTTTTCCTTACATTTGCAGGATCAAAGACTTCTAATTAAAATCATTTAAAGCTTTTTACAAAACCCCCTTTTCCCTTTAAACATTCCTTCCAAAAAAAACTTTTTGGGCCGGGCCTTCATATACTTAGCCATTTGAGGGTTTTTTTTTCTTTTCTCAAAATTTTTTTTTAAATTAAAAAAAAAAATTAATCAGAATCAATACAACCCCTCTTTTTAAGCGGCCCCATAAACAAAGGGATAAACGGGGCCCTTTTGGGGTTGTTAATGTGGCGGTTTTAAAAAAGAGTTTTAAAGGGCTCGTTTACTTTTTTTTAAAAATTCCTTTTTTTTCTGCTCGGGTCTGGGGTTGAGAAAAACCCTTTCCCCTTGCCTTTTTTGAAGATCCAACTTTTTGTCTTTTAATTTATTAAAAACGGCCTGTAAACACTAAATTCTTTATTTCCCTGATGGGTTTTAGGGCAACTACGCTTTAAATTTTTTGTCATTTTAAAAAAGAACTTTAATTTTTGCTGTTATTAGTTGAACCATACTTGTGCTTTTGGATTTAGTTTTTAATTTTTTGCCACAGCACTTTCAGCTAATGAACACAGCCAAGAGCTAAAAAACAAACCCCCTAGAGGGGAAAGGGTGCGGGCGCACCAACACCCCGTTTCTAAGAGACCAAAACCTTTGTCCCTGCTGATAGGCCACTCAAAGCCATCCCAGTTTTAAAATATGTAACAGCATTAAAGGCAGCAAAAACTTTCGTTGGTTTTTTCTGTATTTTTAGAGGTCTTGCTCTAGTTTTGTTGCATTTTTGGGAATTTTTTTTAATCTAAGGGTTTTTTTGTCAGGGGTTTTTTACTATCCCTTCTTTTGGCGACTCGGGGCTGTAGGCGCCCTTTTGGGTAAAACCCGAACAGAAATGCTTTTTTTTTTAAAAAAAAAAATAAATTTTGTATTGTTATCTTTTTTAAACTGTTATCTTAATATTTAGCTGCGCAACAATATTAAAAACAAATGTACTTTAAATGGTTTTATCCCATCTTTTTTTTTTATCCCAATTTTAAAAGTTTTTTTTCCGTCTTTTAAAATTTTTCCCCCCCACTTCCAGCAACTGAAAAAACCTCCCGTCGATCTTTTGGTCAATCCATAACCCTATTTTTGGGGGGTTAAATTTAAACATCGAGCCTAACCCCGTGAAGGGGAAAATCTTTAACCCCCAGTCTACTTGGGTTTTACCCCAAACCCCCCCCCCCAAACAAATTTTCTTATTTCGTCAAAATGCTGATAAGGTCTAAGCCCGCTAGCGTAGATTTGGTTAGGACTACCCTCAATCGAACATTGTACTTTCGTTATTTTAGGATTAATAAACTTTTCACTTCCTCTTTTGAATGGTTCTTCATCTTCACACAGCAATAAAATACCTTTAAGCGATCTTGCTGCGGCACTAAAACTAAAATTCCATATAGCGTCTGCCCTGCTTCTGGGATATGTTGTATGATGAATCACTCTTTCGTAATATATTGCTAATTTTGACTGATATTGTTGCTCAATCAGCCTTGCTAAATTAGGGTTGCTAACAACGTCAAACTCTAACGAGATGTCAGAAATGCTGTACTTTGCTTCGGCGTCTGATGATTTGATAACACGTTTGTATTCATTAAAAGTTAGTTCATATGACAATCTGTCTTTTAATGCCCCTTGAAAGTATGGCGCATGCGCTTTTAACAACTCAAAATCTAAGGGAATAGAAAAGCGATTTCCATACGCAAAATTTACAGCTACATACTTTTGCCGTCTTAACATCTGCGGCGCCTATTCTATGTTTTAGTGCTTCTTCATTTTCGATTCCTTGAAACGCAAAGTCAGCCCTTTCATTCGCGGTTAGCCATAGATCAGAATAGGTTAAAAATATGTCTGCATTGTGTAAAGAAAATATTTCTTGCCCCTCAAGTTTTATAGAAATTTTCTTAACGATTGCCCGTCCCAAATTCTGCACAACTGTCCTGTTTGTGTCTGTTGCTGATTCGAGTTCTATTTTGAAAGTAAGTCGCGCAGAGCCTGGCACAATCACTTCATCCTCTCCTAGGTCTGGAAATTTGACAGTAAGAATTTGATCTGCATCAATAGTAGATGGATTATTTGGAACAGTAATATTCCGTTTATTTCCCTTCACGCCAAAGGGCTCTTTCAGTCTTCTATGCGGGTCAAGAATTGAACCATATGTTTTGCGACATTTTTATAAAACAAAATAAAAAGTTAATTATTAAAGAAACATGACAGGCATTGAAGGCGAAGAAGATTATGATGTTTTTGATCCTGGAGACGACATGAGTGAAACGGCTCCTTTGATACAGCATCGCTCAGCGGCCTCAATGTGGCATGAATTAACAGAACCTAAGGTCATATCATTTTACAGAAGTTTAGGCCTAGAACCTCCCGAATTTATAGCCCCTGATGATTTTGAAGTAAAAGGGGGCCATTTGTATGTGAACAACGATCAAGGACAACGTGTTCCGCTTACAGATAAACGAGACCCATCAAAGTTTGTAGCATAAGTATAATTAAACAAAGACTTAAAGACTGAGAGAGAGTTATCTTCCCTTCGCCTAACAGGCTGAGTTTTCCTCGCTCTCCCAATTCGAATGGATTATTGTGGCTGTTGTGCTTTGTTTGTTGTAAAAGTGGTACTGATGATTTTATAATGATGTGGACTCTTTTCTGGTCAGTGTTTTGTGCCTCTCTCCCTCCGGATCTTCGGGTGTTATGGTTTTTATTTCTGGTGAGACCAGCAGGTACTGTACTCCCGATAAATAATGGCTGCCCTCCACGTTATTCAGCCTTTGCTGCGCACGTGCATCACTCAAGGGATCATCTCCCTTCCCCCGTGTCTTCTGTTGCCGTGCCGCCTCACTCTCCCCTTTCCCCTCTCCTCTACTGTAACAACCGCTGCAAGGCGTGAGAAATCTCACCCATCTTCTCCCTCCCACTCATCTTCCCTCAGCTGTCATCGCGCTGCCATGTCTACCTTAACACACCCTCCCCCTCTCTCCTACACTCGTGGCGAGCTGCTGGCAGTAAAACCTGTGCCCCTTGACCCCACCCTCAACTTGAAGTTGCGCCAGTTACGCATTGGTGTAGATTTGCCGCGTGTTCGAGGGTGCAGGGGAGGGAGGAGAAAGCAGAAAAAGATTGCCGTCGTCAGCCGTCCTCGTTCATCCCTAAACAAAAAACCACCCCGTTCTGCTGTTGTTTCCAACCTGATAACTGTGCCCCTTCTCAAATCTCCTGTCTCAAGTCGTCACAGCAAACTGGCTCTGGCATTATTTAATGCCCAATCAGTTGGTGCGAAGGAGAAAAGGACTACAATCAACGATTTTATCGCTGACAATCACGTCAACATTATGTGCATCACGGAGACGTGGCTTCTACCAAGCGTGACGAAGCGAAGTGCTGTGACCTTTCCCCTCCTGGCTACACCACCCTCAGCTTTCCCAGGCCAACCCGTGGTGGAGGCATCGCTTTTGTGGTGTCTGACACTATATCCCCCTCTGTTTCCACTACCTCCAACTTCTCCTTTGTCCACTCCTCTTTTGAACTCGTACAACTAACTGTATCTTCCCCCAAATCCTCTCTTCACGTCTTCTGCCTTTACCGCCCCCCTCCCAGCAAGAAAAACCAACTGAAAGACTCCATCTTTCTGAAGAGTTTCCAGATCTGCTGGAGTACATGAACTGTCTAAAAGGCCGTTCTGTACTGGTCGGCGACTTCAACTTCCACTGGACAATCCAACTAATTGCAACACAGCAAAACTGATGGATCTGTTTCAGTCCTTGGTCTGAACCAGTCCGTCACCTCCCCAACTCACCGTTCAGGTCACATCCTTGACTGGGTTGTCCATTCTGATGATGACCTGGTCGAGCCACCCACCACCAGTCTGACCCTGACTTCTGACCACCATGCGGTCCTGGCTAATCTGAACACATCTGCTCCTATTAAGCCTCCCAGGTACGTCGAGTCCAGGGACCTTGCTTCCATCGACCTTGACATCTTCCGAGCTGACCTGCTGTCCTCCCTTCAATCTGTACCTTCACTGTCTGCGGAGCAATTCCATGGCCTACTTCAAGATGTCCTTGATCACCATGCCCCAGTACTTAGACGCAAGATTTCCAGCCGTCCACCCTCACCCTGGTTCCCAGCAGTTGGCCCTGAAGTTCTTGATGCTAAACGTGTTAGACGTAGGGCCGAAAGGCAGTGGCTAAAGACAAACCTCGAGATTCACAAACAAATTTTGCGAATTGCTAGTAATGCTGTGAATGAAATTGTTCAAAAAGCAAATCAGCCTTCTACAATGCTAAAATATTAGCATGCACAACAACCAAGCAATTGTTTAAGGTCACTGATATACTCATGGGAGAACAAAATCATCTCCCCTTCCTTCATCTGTCTGTCCCTCTGACATTCCACAGAAATTTTGTGACTTTTTCACTAGCAAAATTAGACTTATCCGTGAAAGTCTGGATGCTCGTCAGTATCTGAACCTGATATTCCATACTACTCTTTTTCCGGCATTTCATTGACTGACTTTGAACCTGTGACAGTGGCTGTTGTCAAAGATGTCATCGACAAGACTGTTATCAAAACATGTGTACTGGATCCTCTTCCATCTACTTTATTATCTGCATGCATGGATGTTTTGTTGCCATATATCACTAGTGTGGTAAATGAATCTCTCACTTCTGGTTGTTTCCCACCTGCACTGAAAGCTGCTGTTGTCCGACCTCTTTTGAAGAAACCCTCTCTTGACCCTGAAAACCTAAAAAATTATCGACCTGTCTCCAACTTGTCTTTTCTTTCAAAGATAATTGAAAAGATAGCACTTCTCCAACTCCAAAACCACCTTGACCAAAACAACTTGCTCTATCGTTGCAGTCCGCCTATCGCACTGGACACAGTACAGAAACTGCTCTGCTGAAAATAATAAACGATCTTCTCTCTGCTCTGGATAATGGTCAGGTTTCACTGCTTTCTCTTCTTGACTTGTCCGCTGCCTTTGATACCATTGATCACTCCACCCTCCTCACTAGACTTCAACATACTTTTGGCATCTCTTCTCAAGCTTTGGCATGGTTTATTCTTACCTTTCTGGTCGAACCCAAACTGTCTCTGTCAATGGTTTTTCTTCAAGCTCTGCTGACTTGAATTATGGTGTTCCCCAAGGCTCTGTCCTTGGTCCCATTCTGTTTGTTCTATATACCCAACCCATCTCTGACATTGTAGCCCATCATGACATTTCACACCACTGCTTCTCTGATGACAATCAAATGTACATTTCTGGTGACATCTCTCTCCTCTCCTCCATCATTGATCGCTCACAGCTCTGCATCTCTGACATAAAGGCATGGATGACTTGCAACAAACTTCAGTTAAACAATGACAAAACTGAACTGATCTTCATTCTCCCAAAACGGCTCATGTCTACAATCTCTGTTCCTTCTTCTGTCCAACTTGGTACCTCTCTCATTCAGACCTCTACCACTGTGCGAAATCTAGGCGTTGTACTTGATCAGACACTCTCTTTTCAAAATCAGATTTCTTCTATCTGCCGTGCTTGCTACTTGGAGCTTCGGCAAATCAGTTCTGTGCGCCACCTTCTGTCTGAAGAAGCCACCAAGACTCTGGTTTCTGCTTTCATTCTTTCAAGACTTGACTACTGTAATTCTCTTCTTGCTGGCTGTCCACAGAATCTCCTTGCAAAATTGCAGAAAGTCCAAAATAATGCTGCTCGCCTTGTCTCGAAATCTCCGAAAACCTCTCATGTTTCTCCCTTGCTTAAATCTTTGCACTGGCTTCCTGTTGAAAAACGCATCAAGTACAAACTTTCTTTGCTCTGCTACAAGGCATTGGATGGCCTCGCTCCATCTTACCTCTCTAAACTTCTGTCGACCTATACTCCTTCCAGACAGCTTCGCTCTTCTTCTGACACTCGCATTCTGCAGATCCCTCGTTTTCGAGCCAGAACACTTGGTGAACGTTCTTTTTCTTTTCAGGCTCCTTCCTGCTGGAACAATCTCCCTTCTGCACTCCGAAACTCAAACAGTCTTTCTTCTTTCAAGTCCTCCCTCAAAACAACTCTCTTCAAAACATAATTTTTCTGCTCCTTCGCTGGTGTGTGGGTGTGTGCGTGTGTGTTTGTGTGTGTGTGTGTGTGTGTGTGTGTGTGTGTGTGTGTGTGTGTGTGTGTGTGTGTGTGTGTGTGTGTTAGGGCTTATTGCTGTAAGCGCTTAGGGCTTTTGTTTAAGATTAAGCGCACTAAATGTTCCTTATTATTATTATTATTATTACTTAAAGTAGGCGAACAAAACGCCTTGGCATTGTTAAACCAAAATTAAGGGGGAGGCAGTTGCTAAACTTCAAAACACACTGCAGGAACTCCCAACAGATAGCCAAATACAAAACATGGAACTTAAAGATTTAAGTCAAAATAATGCAAGCAGAAACCAGTTTTTCAGAAGAAACAGCATTAAAAACTATCCACGACCCGCCGATACCCGGGCAAGACCTAGTGGCCCTTCATCATTCTTTGAGAACCATCAGAGACGAATTTTTTAAAAAGTCAGCAAAAGTGGATGAACTAGATGAGCGTATAAAAAAAGAAGAAGAAAAACTCGCTGCGGCTGATGACGTCAACTTAGGGCCTGGTGTTAAAAAAAGAATAACCCAAAGAATAAAAGAACTTAAAATACAAAAATCAGCAATACTAAAAGAGTTGTCTACTTACCAAGAACAATTACGATCTCAAGCGACCAGAATAAGAGAAACTATCCAAAAAATTTTATATAAAGACACAACACTAGCAGAACGAATACGAACGTTGTTTAGAGAGCAAGGAGTCACATTAGTAAGCGTTATAACGGCCTTAGGATTTGCAATAAGTACACTGGTGATGGCTATTACAGGCGGCGGTGGTCAAATCCCGGTGCCTCCGCCGCCATCGCCTCCATCACCGCCTGATAAATCATGGGTAAAAAAACAGCTTGATCATCTTGCGGATTTATTAAAAAAATTAGCCAGTAAAGCTATAGACTCTTTACCGAGTATATTAGGGGGTGTTGTTAGCTGGCTTTTGTCTACTGCAAGCAAAGTAGTTGGCTTTATGGCCGAGCACTTATGGGCATTAGTTCTCTTAATAGTCGGGTTAATTTTTAGTAAGATAAAGACCAAGTAATCCTAGGCCAGTTAATCCAAGAACAAGCGCTGTCTTTTCATATTCATGGTCATTATTTTTTTTGACTTCTTCAACGGCCTTCGGGCTTTGGGCCCCAGGGATTGGATGACTTATTCTTGGGGGGTCGACTTGTTTGTTTACTGCTTGCAATATTACAGGCTCAGAATTTATTTCGTTTTTCCCGACTTTCTGTTCATTGCCTGCCACAAGGATTTCATTATTGTAGTTTATTATTGTTCCTATCTGGAGTCTGAGGTCAGAAGGCAGCATGTATAAACCAGTGCCAACAGCAAAGTCTACTTTCGATCTTGCAAATTGTAAAACATTTTGGTATCTTTTAATACTTGAAGGCAAATCAACTGTAGAATTAATGGCGTCCTCTAAATTTGCTAAGTATTGTTTTTGTGCGTCAAAACCAGTAGAAGGATCAGTTATGCTCGATCTCGTTTGTGCTTGCGAACCTAGCAAACACCAAACGTAAGTACGAACAGAGTCGTTTATTCGTTCTATTCCTGCTTTAGTTAGGCCCTTAGAAGTGTCTAAGATAAATGTTGTCCATGCTGTTTTATGCTCTTGCTCTATGGACCCGAGGTGAACAGCTGTGCTTGAAGAGAAAGATGTGTAAGGAGGCTTCCAGTCATAGTTATACTTTCTGTGCACGCCCCAAAAATAAGGGGTGCCTAGACCTTGATTAAGATCCAACTTTTGTCTAAAGTCTGTCTTAGCCTTAATATTGAATTCGTTACAGATCCTTTCAAAAGCCTTCATGTCTATTCTGTTGCTGAATGGATTAAACGTTTTATCATTTGGCAATGGAGCTTGCAGTTCAGTCAAAATACGTCTGAAGGTGTAATAGAAATGAAATCTGTACACTGACCTCACCAAAGGATCAGGATGATTTAAGTGATCGGCATACGACACTCCACACCCAGTTGATGCACAAAACACAGCAAAGTTTAACTGGTTCTGGTAAAACTGCATCGGATGACTAAACCACACTTTCGCAATGTAGTCTTTTTTAATAGGGGGGTTAAGATATCTGTTTAATGGAGTACTCACCTTTACTTGAAAGGCGTCAGACTGAGTCACAGAAATGTCAAGAGTATCAGTTGTTATATTTTTAAGATTGTAGTGCGGCCCAACAGAATATTTTGCATCAGTATATTTAAATGCGCTCATTTTTATTTCATTTAAAAAATGTTTGTAACAATAACAACTCAAGACCGTCCTTCGTTTTTAGAACATGCTATTGATAACAATTGCGGAAGCAGAATGGTTGCACTTCATGAAATATTTTACAAAGTTGTATGGTTTAATATTACTGAATCGAAGAAGAATAATAAGATTAAAAAAGTTGATAATAGAGGACAATTAGTTAGCCAGTTAACAATACCTGATGGTTATTATGGGTTTTGCTCACTAAAAGAAGCAATGAGTAACTTTGACATTACTCTCAAACTTAACAATGCGAATCTGAAAACAATGTTGACCTTCAAACCTGAAGAAGAAGAAGTAGGTTACTATTTTGATGGAGAGCTAGCTAAAATGTTAGGCTTTACAACTGCCAATCGGCCTATTCATAGTTTTAGAGTTGCGTCAAACAAAACTACTTATGAGGGAGAAAATCCGCTCGATCTTGCATTACATTCATTACTCTATGTTCATTTGGATGAGCTGAGCACTGATGAAAACTTATATGATGGAAGGCCCTCAACAGTTTTAAGAGCTCTTCCATCAGGGAAAGCTGCATATTGCGATTATGAAATTATACAATTCCCTAATTTACAGTTTAAACGATTAGCTTGTGGAAGGGTCAGATCATTTAATATAAAAATTGCAGACAAAACAGGGAAAGTCGTGAAATGTGATAACCTGCACATTGTTTTGGAAATAAAATAATAAGCTGTACTAAAAAATGTCGCGTGGGCCAGAAGAATCCGGAGTTACATTAGCGCCTGTAAGGTGTATAACTTTAGAATTAAAAGACCTTGCAGACGTTGCGGACTTTGAACAGAATGGTGAAATAGGCGCTTTGTATGGTTTTGAGTACACTAAAGATGGTGATTATAAACGCAAAGAGGTTGGCGACAACAAAAAGTTTCCTAAACTAGAGCAACTGCGCAATGTAGAAGCAAATAATGCCGGCCAGTATGAATATAAAATAGTTAGAAAACCTGACAGCAAATGGCACTTAGAACCATATTTAGAATGGGACATAAAATTTGAATTCATAAGCCCTTTTACATTTTTTAGCCGTCAAAAAAGTTTCAGAAAAGCACTCAACTCAGGTCCTTTACATGTAAGTCTTATGCCAGAGGACAATAGTCGGAAAGAGATTGAAATAACGCCGTATGGGAAAAAACAGTACATCCTCCACAGAAGAGAAACGGTTTTAAAGGAAGCTTCTACAAAATTACAGTTCATTCCACGCAGGAAATTAGGA
>CM031613.1:65993473-66033473 GCA_018398815.1 Conus ventricosus
ATACTGACGACTGAGAGTGGACAGGGAACGAACCTGGGATAAAAGGGGTTAGGGGTGGGGAGACAAACTGTCAACATTTTTAGACACAATACCACATGCACTAAGTGAGACAAATCGACGGTCAGGGTTGTCACGCGCGCGTGTGTCCGTGTGTGCGCTGAGGGGGTGGAAAAGAGGGCGTTGGGCGTGCCAATACTTTGTGACATCTATCAAGATGATGAATGAGTATTCTATTATAATAGTTTGTTTGCCACAACTTGGTAAAAACTGGTAAGATGCTTGATTAACATTCTTTGTTAACCATCTGACTTTTGCTGGTATTCACTACTAACAGGTTATTATAATGGCTGAATGATAAATTCTGACCGGAAAAGCAGTGTGCCTGTACTAGGTGAAAAGTGTGAAGTTGATTTATGAATGCTGTTGACTGTCAGAATACTTTGTATTAGGTGACTCTAAATTTAATTAACGTGGGCTAAGTTTATTCCAAGTTATTTCAATTTAATTTATAAGAAAAAAGCATTGAAGAGTTACTTGACCTCCATTGTTCAGCATTATATTACGTCTCCTACCCCTTGTTTCACTCTAACTCTGAGTGAAACTGGAGACTGATAATTATGGCAGATGTAGTATATACTTGTCTAATCCTTTGTTGGATAAGATCTCACAAATTTATTAACTGAAAGCTAGAGGGCAAGTGTGAGAATTTGACAAGCCAGACTCTCAGCTACTTAACTACAGACCTTGTTCTCTTTGTCTGCTTAGACCCTGGATTCTACCTATCCCGGGTGTGCATGCTATTGGCCCAGCTGATGCGGCACCCCAAGATCAGCCTGTCTACAGAGAAGGTGGACCAATCACCAGCAGCTAGTGAGAGATCAACACTCCTCTCCAACATCAGATAAGTTCTGATATTCCAAGTGGACTCCTACTCAACTCATCCAGTACTTTCCCTCTCTTAATGATGACAGAAAGAGTGGCAACAGTCAGCCGGAACTGAATTAGTGAAATTGAGTTGAATGTTTCAACCTTGTATAAACAAATCTATAAATAAAATGTTAGCGAACCGCCAAGAGAAACGTGGACAAACTTGAACAACCTCGTTTTTATTCAACGCCTACCTTGCGCTGAAGAGATTCAAGCTAAGTGACAAATTCGTTCTTTTTCATTGTCCTATTTGTTTGTGTCTTGCCTGAAGAAGACCTATGAGGTCGAAACGCGTCGTGTTTTGTCTTGTGACTCGTTTGTACACGTTTCTCTTGGCGGTTCGCTAACGTTTATTTAAGATTTGTTTAGATTTCCGCCTGCAGTCGTCTCACTTTGCAACTAGATCTTGTATAAACAAGTAAAGTTGATGTGTGAAAGTGCACTTAACTTGTGTCAGTTCTTTGTTGTTCATTCGGTATTCAATGTTCGAACTTATCTCTAATTCTGTCTCTCAGAGCTACAAGCACTTTTAAGTTATACAAGTTAAAGAGAATTATTCCTGAGCCACTCTTGAGTAGTTGTAACAGTCCCGAGAAAAATAAAAATTTCTTTTGATGACTAGTACCTGAACTTCCAGAGGGTGGAGATGAAATTTTAACGTAACTTTAACAATTAGAGTAAACACTGTAAGTCCTTCCCCTAGAGGACAACACCGACCCTCCTCCAACTCTCGTCACAGGGAGTAGGAGGGGAGAGGGGAATGGGGTGGCGGTGGGGGGAGGGGGAGGTTGAATATTGACACTCAGACAAGATTTTGTTTTAGTTCTCCAGCCTTCACAGACTGCATGTAGCTTGTTTTGATCAAAGATGAAGTGGATTTTAAGACGAAAAAGCAAACTCAGAATCTACTTTTTTAACTTCATCTTTTGTCTTTTAAAAAAAAAGTTTTAGTTACATACACGACTGTATACGAGAGGCTGCGTGATTCGTCCAGTTTTGTTACCTTTCCTTGTGATTGGGAGCAAGAGACTGTGGCGTTCATACGTTGATTAGCTCGACGAACCATCACCTTTTTTTTCCTTCTCTCTCTGTTTTCTTGCACCATTCAAAGCAACGATAAGGATCAGTATTGATAGCGGATGTAAACAGGAAGAAGACTATGATCTTTCATTCTTTTGCGAAATGTCATAACGTCTGAGGCGTGGCCCTAACAGGAAACTGACCATCGTCATGTAGAAGGTGCGTGCGTTGGGTGATCAAAGGTTTGCATATGATATGACGGATACCCAGGGTTATCACCACTGGAGGTCATTGCGTTCATGGTTACGGTCAGCGACGGGATGGTCAGACAGAACTTCCACGTCATCCAGACATCAGTGGGAAGGAGAGAATGAGGGGTGGGAGGGAGGAAGGCGGGAGGGGGGATGCCTGATTGTGACGCTGTGTTGTATTCAATGATACCGTGCATGCAACATGTTCTTTGAAGCCTCTGAAGTTCTGTTCGTTCTATTCTCCCTTTCTTTGGCCACAACAATGGACCTCTGTCTCTGTCTACAGTGACGAAGCACTCTGTTCATCTGAAACGATTGGTGCTATCTGGATTGGAGGCGAATGGCAACGTTATGGGGTTACTGAATGTATTGATAGCAATAGTACTCTCTCCCTCTCTCCCTCCCTCCCTCCCTCCCTCTCTCTCTCTCTCTCTCTCTCTCTCTGTCTCTCTCTCTCTCTCTCGTTTCAGCTTCACCAAGAAGGTGCCTCTGTGTGCGAACTAGTCTATACACGCTACACCTCATCTGCTAGTTTCCAGACCACACTGTGCACGATTTAAAGCTGGTGAAAAAAATAATCAATGACTGAGATGAGAGAATATAAGAAGAGGGTCTCGTGGCTACTTCTTAGCTGACATCTGACTTGCACACAAGACCAACGCGCTGCCCAGATCTTGGGCACCTACCCGACATTGTCTGCGCCATTATCATCAGTGTGCGTGCGTGTGTTTGTGCGTGTGTGTGCGTGTGTTTGTGCGCGCGTGTGTGTGTGTGTGTGTGTGTGTGTGTGTGTGTGTGTGTGTGTGTGTGTGTCTGTGTATCTGTGTGTCTGTGAGTGCGTGCGTGCATGCGCACTTCTGTGTGTGTGTGTGTGTGTGCGTGTGTGCGTGTGTGCGTGCGTGCGTGCGTGCGTGCGTGCGCGCGTGTGTGTGTGTGTGTGTGTGTGTGTGTGTGTGTGTGTGTGTGTGTGTGCGTGTTCGTGCGTGTAAATGTGTGTGTGTGTGTGTGTGTGTGTGTGTGTGTGTGTGTGTGTGTGTGTGTGTGTGTGTGTGTGAGCATGTTTCTTCATGCACGCGTGTGTGTATGCACCTATATGTGTGCATCTGTGTACAAGGGCGTACACCTCTCTCTCTCTCTCTCTCTCTCTCTCTCTCTCTCTCTCTCTCTCTCTCTCTCTCTCTTCTCTCTCTCTGTGTCTGTCTGTCTGTCTCTCACTGTGTGTACGCGCGCACAGTCGCGCATCTTTGTGTGTGTATGAGTGCGCGCTTGAGCGCGTCTTTCTGCGCTTCCACGCACGCGCTGTGTGTGTGTGTGTGTGTGTGTGGGGGGGGGGGGGGGGGGGGGGGCACTGCTCGCGTGCGCCCATGCGCCATGTGCTCTTTTGATCATTTGTGGGAAACGAATGTTCTTTAGAAGACAAAGTAGTCTATTTATATCAGTAGCAACAATAACAACACCTACACCCACACGCTCACACACATACACATACGCACACACACATTGTCGAGTATTTTGAAGAGCTTGATGTTGAAATTGCAAGCCTCTTGTACTCGATGCGCGCGGAATCTGAGATGATTTTCGCTATGTTTAACGTTACCGGGGGAAAAACTTTCGATGACGTCATGACCGCATTTGATCGTCATTTCACTGCCGTAGTGAATATTGTACACGAACGCGCAGTGTTTGACAGCAGGGTGAAGCAGCCAGACGAAAATATTGAAGGTTACATTCGAGCTCTCTACGAACTCGCCGAACAGCGGGGCAGCAACTTCAGCGGCGGCAGAGGTGGTGCAGCAGCAAGAGGTAGAGGAACAGCCAGCAGCAAATACAGAAACAGGGATGGAAGACGCTACGTAGAAGCTAATGCAGGAACAAACAAGACAAAGTGCAGTACGTGTGGACAAGTTCATGGTCCCCAACCCACAGACTATCCGGCCAGAGGGAAGAAGTGCCACAAGCGCATGAAACTGAATCACTTTTCAGTGTGCTGTCGATCAAAATCGTCACTCGACCCCGTTGAAAAGTACAAAGATCCTTACTTCCAGACCCAGAGGAGGAAGAAAATAGTGAAGAAGAATCAGCATTCTACTTAGGCCCAGTCACGAATTGTGCTGACCCATGGAGAGAGACGATGATAATCCTGGGTGAAGAAATCTCATTCAAGATAGACACAGGAGCTGATGCGGCTGTCATGTCGTCTGCCACTTTCAACAAGCTTCAGGCTCGTCCTCAACTCCGAGCGACTAAAACCAAGTTCAACAGCCCAGGTGGACAGTTAAGCTGTCGTGGCATGTTTTATGCTAGCGCCAAGGTCAAAGGACAAGACTATGATCTTCGTATCTACGTCATTGTCAGCTTCACTGAAAATCTGTTGAGCCGTACAGCAAGTTCCCAGAACTAGTGAAGAGGATTGATGATGTTAACTTACCTTTTGGAGAGATGGACGGCAAACCTGTTCAATGTCAACCAGCCAAATTTGTCTTGGAAGACAACGCAACACCATACAGTATAAACGTTGCAAGAAGAATTCCTATCCCTCTTCTGGACAAGGTCAAGGAAGAACTGCAAAGGATGGAAGACAAGGGAATAATTGAAAATATCACGGAGCCTGACTGGTACTCACCCATGGTTCCGGTGATGAAGAAATCAGGAAAAATCAGAATCTGCACGGATTTGAAGAAACTCAACTCTGCAGTCAAGAGAGAGAGAGATCCATTGTGCCAACATTGGATGATATCTTACACAAACTGGAAGGGTCCACAGTTTTCAGCCAACTTGACGCGATCTCCGGTTTCTGGAAATGGAAACAGCAAAATTGACAATGTTCATCACTCCCTACGGGCGATACTTCAACAAGAGATCGCCGTTTGGAATATCATCTGCTCCGGAAATATTCCAAAGAATTATGGAGACCCTGCCCTTACAGCAAAGGTACTAGGGTCCACCTAGGTTCTAGCTAGCTCCAGCTTGGACAAGCTGAATCTAGCCAGAACCTAGGTGGGCCCTATATGGGTCCTAGGACCCTTGCTGTCTGGGTGCTTAGTGAGATTGACTACATGATCTGCTATTTCGATGACATTCTTATCTACAGTGCCACTGAAGCAGAACATGAAGTTCACCTCAAGAAAACATCGGAAAAGTTGTCCAAGGCAACACTCAAGTTGAATGAAGAGAAATGCGAGCTGAGAAAGAAGGAAATAGAATTCCTCGGGCATCGCATCAGCAAAGAAGGCATCTCTCCAGATCCAGCGAAGATAGTAGCCATCGTCAGCATGCCTGAGCCTACAAATGTCAACGAGTTGAGAAGGATGTTGGGCATCATCTTCTACCTGGGACGATTCATCCCAAACTTGTCGTCAACCTTGAGGCCAGTGATGGAACTATTAGAGAAAGACAGAGAGTGGACATGGGGCACCCCACAGAAGCAAGCCATTGCTACAGTGAAGAAACTGTTGACAACTGCACCCATTCTTGCATACTTCGATGTCAACAAGCCTACCATTGTCAGCGCTGATGCTAGTTCCTTCGGGATTGGAGGAGTCCTTCTTCAAGAGCATGGAGACATGCTGAAACATGTTGCGTACTGATCTTGCACTCTGACGCCAACAGAACGCAAGTTTGCGCAAGTAGAAAAAGATGGTGTGGGCATGCGAGCGTTTTGATCACTCCTCGTTGGACTTGAAAAGTTCAAATTCACACGACCACAAACGCTTGATCCCTCTTATGAACACAAGAAATCTTCAGGACACACCTCTACGCTGCCTGAGCATGCTGATGAGACTTACGATGTTCAACATGCAAGCAGAATACATTCCCGGCAAAAAGCTTGTAGTAGCAGACGCTCTCTCAAGAAGTCTCAAGAAGAAAAAGAAGCAACGAACAAGACATTGAAGCACACCTTGACTCAGTCAGACAGTCTTGGCCAGCTTCAGACAAGAAACTTCAAGAAATCGCCGAAGAAAGCCACAGAGACCCGATCATACGGAAGACACTGAAATGCACACACGAAGGATGGCCAAAATACGTCAGTGTGAATTCTATCCTCCTCGCAATGAACGCTGCGAGTATTGCGATTGCTTGTCAAGGGAAATAGAATCATTATTCCACAGACACTGAGAGAAGAGATGCTGAGCAAGATTCATGAAGGACATCTTAGGATTAGTAAATGCAGGGAGCGTGTCAATTCAAGTGTATGGTGGCCTTGGATCAATGAAAAGATCAAAGACACAGTGGACAACTGAGCACTGCCAGGAAAGTAGACCAAAACAGAGAAGAGAACGCCTGATTTCTTCTGAACTGCCAAATATTCCATTTGAGAAGATCGCCGTAGATCTATACGAGATTCGAGGGCAACACTACCTGATAGTCATTGACTATTATTCATGCTATTTAGGACATGCTCAAAGACAGTCATCTGCAAGATGAAAAATATGTTTGCCCATCATGGGATTCCACAAATCGCCATCGGCGACAATGGACCTCAATTTTCATCCTCTGAATTTCACCAGTTTTCTCTGCAATGGGGTTTAAGCCACGTCACAAATCCTCATTAATTCAAAGCCAATGGCGAGGCTGAACGAGCGGTTCAAACAGCAAAGAAGATTTTGGCACAAGGAGACGTTTTCAAAGCTCTGTTCGTCTACAGATTAACTCCTACCTCACCAACAGGGAACAGTCCTGCAGAACTGCTTTTCGGCAGAAGCCTGAGAACGACACTTCCAACCCTTCCAGAAACTTGAAACCAAATGCAAGCAACAGAAATTCTGTTGAGAAGAAAGACAAGAAAAACAAAGAACGAATTCAGCGGAATTTCTGTAAACGTCATGGAGCTACCTGTCTTCGTCCACTAAAACAAGAATGGGTGTTGCAGAAATTGGACCACGAAAAACAATGGTGAGACACTGCAGTAAAAAAAGAAAAATATTCTCCAAGGTCCTACTTGATCCAGACTTCAAGAGGTCTCCTAAGAAGAAAGCGGCGACACCTGAAGCCAGCAGTCATGACAGAGAGGCGGGTACAGTCTTTAAACCCATACTCAAATTCCCCTAGCCCTCCCAAACCTGTCCCTTGGCACTCTTGCTTGACACCGACAGGCAATAGACTAGTCTGCCAGGAAAAGAAGCCACAGAATCATGTCAGCAAAGTTGGGCCAAATCTGGTGACGCCTGACAAGTCCAGTTCTCAAGAAGACAGACCATACAGTCCTGAAGAAGACCGGCTGATGTCTTCACCTCAACGACCTCCTGGGAATGCAGCCAACCATCACGCAGTCCAGCCTTGAATACCAACCCACAGCACTAACCAGGGGCGGACACTGAAGAACGCTGTAGTTCAGCGAGTTCCAGTTTCCGGTGGACCAGTCCCGACAACACGCAGTGTACTTGCCTGGACGGCCCGCAGCGGATCTGTCGAACGACCCGTAGTAGTGGCAGACCTGTAAACACTCCAGCCCACTTCCAGGACTAGGAGCATATGATAGACATTTTTGTGTTGATTCCGAAGTTTATCGGTTTCAGTTTGTTGATGTTTAAATTTCGAGAGCGTTTGTGTTCCATTGAAAGTGCACATAAAGACTCAAGAACAATCTCTTCGGGACGAATCAAAGAATTCTCACCCCTTTGGTTCTTCAATGAACTTGAAATGATTGACTATATGACATGATGTGTCCATCTTAAAAGGGGGGAAATGTCGAGTATTGTGATTGTATTTCGGGAAGAATATTTCGTCCGGACACCCGGGTCCTGAACTAACGGCTTCCCCAGCATCACTTGTACCTTCCCCTTGCTCTGCCAATAAATCTCTTTTCCAACCCCAATCAACTGTTCCGCCTCTCTGTAACCACTGCGCGCGCGCGCACACACACACACACACACACACACACACACACACACACACACACACACACACCGAACGCATACATACACGCATCTATGGACACTCCACTTCACACGCTTGCACGGCTTCATTGAGGCACACTTGCCAGCTCACATACGTTTACAGTAAAAACTGGATGTCCTGAGAGATTCAAGTGTGTTCGATCATTTGTGTCCGCCACTGCGCTTTTCGAGGAGTCTTCTCTGTGTGGCCCTGAGATTATTTCAGCATTTGCTTGGTTTGTAATGTTTCTTGCTCTTCCTTCAGGGCCGGATCACTGTTTTGTAAGGGCGGGGGGGGGGGGGGGGGGGGGGGGGCTAATCCATCGAAGGCGTGAAGCGCCAAGCCTACTAGGGGGGTCCGGGGACATGCCCTCCCCCCCCCACCCGAACATTTTTAAATTAAAGAAGCAAATTGGTGCAATCTGGGCATGTTAATGTGACTCTAGGAGTACTGTCATTTACCTCTAGAAACGTGATTGAGGAATCATATCATACTGCTTCCAAACCGACATTTCTGCAGTGAAAGAGCATCACACACACACACACAACACACACACACACACAACACACACACACACATATATATATAAGAGAGAGAGAGAGAGAGAGAGAGGAGAGAGAAGAGAGGAGAGAGAGGAGAGAGAGAAAGAGAGAGAGAGAGGGAGAGAGAGAGAGAGAGAAGAGAGGAGAGAGAGAATGGTACCAAGGATCAGCGCAATCTTAAAAACAGTGCTCAACCACAGTGGGAGCGACATTTGTTTATTATTAAAAGCAAGTTAAGATCAAGCTGCTAAAACCATCTACAAATTTGTTTCACGCTATGCGGTCGTCAGGATGTGATGAGCTTGTATTGCCAGTGCCATGCATATATATAGCTAGCTGGCTTGCTGTTTTTTTCCCGTGCTACATGTGTTTTCAGGTGTTGTTGGTTTTTTATTCACTGATAGGAACTTCCATCTGTGTCTGCAATTGTTAACCATTTCGGTTCTAACATTTAAAGTTGCCAACTGTGGTTTTACATAGTATAATGTATTTCTCTGTAAGGCATAAATTACATCTTTTTGAAATGTTGTTGTATGGTGCTGCTCTTTTTAAGATTTTCCAAGATATGTTGTAGTCTATGTTTTTATCTTTAAGTTTCCAAATGTATTTACTCAATTCTGTTTGGTTTTTATATCTTTCTTTGTTGAATGATTGTTTATGGTTTGCATATCTAGTTTTGAATTGATTTTCAGTGATACCTACATATGTTTCTTTTGCGTTCTCTGATGTTACAGTGGCTTGGTACACAATGTTGTTGTAAAGGCATTTGTTACTTAGGGGACACTGTTCTTTTTTGGTACAGTTACAAGATTTCCTTTCGTTACCCTCCTTTTTTCTCTGTGCTGCTTTTCATTTTGTTTGCTGAATCGATGGCATTTTTAAGATTCGGCATACATGAATATGATAATTTGATGTTGTTTTTGTTGAATATCTTAAATAATTTATGGTCTTTTGGGAAAGATAATGTCAAGATTTTAAAGAATTCTTTCCCTACATTTGTTTTAACTCTTGCATCATATGGGGGATTGTACCATATGGTATTCCTTTTCCTGTTCTTTCTGTATCTTTTTGTATCATTGCCTGGATCGTATCGTAGTTTGTAATTGTAGCCACTTTTATGTAACGCCACTTGGTATTCAGCTGTAGCATTGTTGAATACTGTTTCGTCACAGAAAGAACAGGAAAAGGAATATCATACAGAAAGAACAGGAAAAGGAATATCATATGGTACATATGGCCAGTCCAGAAGTATATATATATCTCTCTATCTCCTATATTAATGTGTTCAGCGTCGTTATTTACTGGTCATGAACTCATACATGGACATTCTATCTGAATTAACATTGAAATTTCGTCTAAATCAACCTTAGCGGGAGTACTTCTGGGCCGGTCCCAGAAGTATCCCCTTGCACATTTCCTTTAAGTAATGTGTTCAAGGTTGTTATATACTCATACATTGACTTTCAACCTGAATGAACATTGACGCGCGCGCACGCGAGTGTGTGTGTGTGTGTGTGTGTGTGTGTGTGTGTGTGTGACAGCATTCATCAGTCTTTTGTTTACAGTTGGTTCTCGAAGTAACATTATGATCATGTCTGGGACATCCATTCGACTGTCTATTGTCTGTCGCACGGTATACGAAGATTACGATGGCCTCGTTATGTGAACGGTGGCGTGATCATGAACTCTACATCTACACTCTCCACACACACACTCACCTCACTCACCTCAGCAGATACGAAGTGTAGATGTTTACCCTGGTCGCAAAGAAATGGTCTACCTCGCTTTCCTCTCGAGACACTCGAGTGTCCTCGTCGTTAAATAACGGACCCAACTCATGTCTCACCCTGACATGTAGCTATCATCAGAGGCCCAAGATAACGGTTTTCTTTTTGTAAAAACTGTGATTGTCTTCACGAAAAGTTTTTTAAAACAACAACAACAACAACAACAACAAAACACCGAGAAGTACAGTTATTACGTGAAGGCTAATTTTATCATCTATGTTATTCTTGCCTTTTGATTACTTAATGTTTTGTTTCTTAACCTGATGTTGCGGTGTAGTGGGATCAGTATAAGCGATATATATGTTGTTTGTCGCCCAGCCGACGGCAGAGGGCCATATCAGGGTTGTCACCTCACATTATTAATGTCAACTCGCAAAATAAGATTTGAAAAAGAAACATACACACGACTCATTAAAACATTTTTCTAAGAGCATGCTGGAATTTCGTGAAAATCTTTTTATTTTTTCATAAAATAAAATCATTTTCTTTTTTGTTATTAGAAAATCTAAGATCAGACGAAAAATGTTGATCTCTTTCAGAAACAAAAAAAAAATGCAACAGGTAGGACATCTCTGAACAAGGTTTTCTCAGAGACTGAAGTCTTTATGTCTGACATGATACGAGTCCCAGGATCAGTATTAAACAGTAGTAATGACACATGAAGTGTATCATAACCGTGTATCGTGAAAACGGACGACAATGATTAAAAAATGTACATGCGCATTGCACCATAGTACATAATATCATCCCGTGGAGTGTATAGGCCATCAAAACTGCTTTCTTGCATCAGTAGGACTTACAGTTCACAACTTAAGAAGAGCCGTTGTTTGTGCTGTTTCCAGCAGGACTGGGCTCATAGACTTATCGCCGCTGCTGGAATTAAACTATAGAAGCAGTCATCTACCCACTTGATCACATAGTCTTCTGGTTTGTTGTGGAGGAGAAAACACTAGCAGGCGATTTAGGAACACATCGATGAAAAGGAAACAGTTGTTAAACGCCCTTGTTGTAGTACAGTACCGGAGGGAGCACCAATAGACCTCGTAGTAGTAGTAGTTGAAGTAATAGTAATAGTAGTAGTAGTCGTAGTAGTAGCAACAGCAGCAATAGTATAGTTGTGGTGGCAGTAGCAGTAGCAGTGGCACGAGTTGTAAGAGTAGCTGTTTTCACAGAGAAATCCACTCACAAACACACACACACACACACTGAGGAGATCTCTTGTAATCGTTGACAACGGCGGACGTGTTTTTTCTCGAGCTCCTGTCAAAAGCTAAAGTATACAGACTTCAACCAGCTGCAACGGTGTGTGGAAATCTTTCGTGCAAGCATTGGGAACTTTGTCTTCGTTTTATGGCGATTTTGTTGAAGAAAGCGAACCACAGGTAGAATGCGTTGTCGTGGTTTCAAAAGAAAAACGTATTTGGCTGGTATTCCAGTCGGCACTCTGCTGTTTGGGGAATACATAGAGGTGGTGCGAACAGTTGAAAGCACAAAGAAGCGGGGGCACACAGAGACGGGGGGTTACTTAGAGACGGGGGCACATGAAGAAGTCTTCATGAGAGACGGGCAGCATACAGAGGCGGGGTACTAAGAGACAGGGGCAGAAAGGGGGCATATAGAGACGAGGGCACACAGAAATAGAGCATACAGGGGCAGAAAGATGGGGGCACATAGAGACGGGGGCATATGCAGATGGGAGGACAAAGAGATAGGGGCATAAAGAGACGGGAGCATATAGAGATGGGGGCACATAAAGCCAGGGGCACAAAGAGATGGGGAAACAAAGAGACGGGGGCACACAGAGACGGGGTCACAAAGAGACGGGGGCACATAGAGACAGGGGGAGATAAAGACTGGGCACACAGAGACAGGGGCACAAAGAGATGGAGGCATATAGAGACGAGGGCACACAGAGACAGAGCTTAAAGAGACGGGATACAAAGAGACAGGGCTTCAAGAGACAGGGGCACAAAGAGACGGGAGCACATAGAGACAGGGCACACAGAGACAGGAAAACAAAGAGACGGAGGGAGGGGGGAGGCATATAGAAACAGGGGCACAAAGAGACGGGGGTACATAGAGACGAGGGCACATAGAGATGGGGCACATAGAGAGGGGAGTACAAAGAGGTGGGGGCACAGTAGAGATGAAGACACATAGAGTTAGGGGCACACAGAGAGGTTGGAACACAGAGACAGGGGCACAAAGAGACAGGGGCACATAGACAAGGGCACATAGAGACAGGGGCGAATAGAGATGGGGCCACATAGATGGGGCCACATAGAGACAGGGACACATAGAGAAGAGGACATACAGAGGTGGGGCACATAGAGATGTGTGCACAAAGAGACGAAGACACATAGAGGTGGGGCATACAAACATGAGGAAAACAAAGAGACAGGGCACAAGTCGGGGGCACATAGAAATGAGGCACATAGAGACAGGGGACACATAGAGAGGGGGGACACATAGAGACGGGAGCACATAGAGACGGGGGGCACATAGAGACAGAGACACAAGAAGACGCACACAGAGATGGGGGCACACAAAGACGGGGAGCACATAGAGATGGGGACACAAGCAGATGGGGACACATAGAGACGGGGGCACATACAGACGGTGGTACATATAGAAAGTGATACATATAGACGGGAGCACAAAGAGATGGAGGAACAGAGACGGAAGCTCATAGAGACGGGAGCACATAGGGATGGGGGCACATAGAGTGGGGTACATAGAGATGGGGCACATAGAGATTGGGGCACATAGAGACGGGAGCACGTAGAGACGGGAGCGCATATAGGCAAGGGCACATACAGACAGAGGGTAGGGGGATGGTAGGGGGTAGTGGGGGGTAGGGGGAGCCCCACAAAGAGATGGGGGCACACACAAACGAGGCCATATGAAGACGGAGCATATAGAGACGGGGGCACATAGAGACAAGGGCACATAGTGGCGGAGCACTTAGAGACGGGGGCACATAGAGATGAGGGCACATAGAGACATGCGTACAAAGAGATGGGAGGACAGAGATGATCCGAAATGAGGGGTCCTTCTACGCCCTGGAAAGTGCTGGTTTGGGGTGTGCCGCCTGGAAATCTTGACCTTCCAGGTGTAAGAATTTTATTATCACGGACATCGTCAGTTAATTCCATCCATCTTGACATGTGCCCTGCATCGATGGGAAAGATAGCGAGTGCCCATTGTTCTCATCCAAAATGTATGTATTTTGCATGCACCTGTTTGATATAAAATTAAAAAGAAAGAAAAAGTACTTTGAATAAGAATAACAATTGAATGAATATTTGCTTTAAAAACAACAACAGAAAACAAGGGTAAAGAATAGCATTTTGAAAAGAAGTAAAATTGATTGTCACAATGAACATTCAATCAGAATTCAGAATGAACATATGTTGACCATTCCGTACATTCTTTTCCAGTTGTCACCTCCATCGTTTTCATGTAGCGAGAGTAATCGATGGTTTGGTCTCTGGGAGAAGGAGGTGATGGTGGTGGTGGTGGTGTTGTGTGTGTGTGAGTGCGCGCGCGCGTGTATGTGTGTGTGTGTGTTTGAGGAGGGGGGGGGGGGGGGGGGTTTCCTTCCTTTCCTAGTCAACTACCTCATCCTCATCATTCTACACCCTTCTGTCCTTGCTGTTTCTGTTATCATCTATGTCACATTGTTTGGATTCTGATTGGGTGAGTGGTTGAATGAATGTTGTGAAACGTCTACTCCGCTGTTTTTTTTTTTGGTGTGTTCCAGATGCTAGGTGGTTGGCCCTCGTCGACGAGAAACGGGCCACCGTTGTTGTAGGACGTGACAACAGACACCATTCTCCATAACCGATTCAAACCGGCGGCCATCGACCTGACAATTTCAAAGCGGCGGCAGTTGACCTGACCCTCATGTGAACGAGGACATACTGAGCCTAATAAAAATTTGGTATGGAGGCGGGGGGGGGGGGGGGGGGGGGATAACAAAGAAAACAGTGACACACCGGAGATGGTGACTGGGTCAGCTACAACACTCATGCCTCCTGGGTATACTGTCTGAATTTTTCTCTCATAGCGAGACTTCCACTGACGTGCATTGTGGGATTTTTAAAAAAAAAAATAGAGAGAGAGAGAGGTGGGAGGGGGGAGAAAAAGAAAAAAGAAAGAAAGAAAAGATAAACTCACGATGGTTATAAATTGAGTAGCCGATCTAATCTGTCATCTGTGCATGCAAGCGTGACCGGGTTCCCACTCCCTCCCTTTCTACACCCCCCCCCCTGCCCCGCCCCTCTCCTCTTGCTCCATTTGGCATTTTGATGACTTTATAAGCTTTCACAGGCGTACGTCGTAGGCAGGAATGCGAATTACGAGAAGATGCGGGAGAGACAGGGTGGGGGGAGGGGGGGGGGGGGTATGTGTGGAGGGCGGGAATAGGAAGAAAGCAGTCATCAGAGGGGAAAGCTTTCACTGTCCGGCAGTGGTGTTGATGACGACAATGACACTGCAGAGTCCGTGAGGCCCTATCATTATTATCGGTTATCAGCGCCATCTGTCAGTCTAGTCTGCCATTTATTCTGTAAGGGGGGAGGGGGTTATCAGCGCCATCTGTCAGTCTAGTCTGCCATTTATTCTGTAAGGGGGGAGGGGGTTATCAGCTCCATCTGTCAGTCTAGTCTGCCATTCATTCTGTAAGGGGGGAGGGGGGGGGGGCTCCATTTCCATCTTTTCTCCTCACCGAAATTTTTCTCTTCTTTTCTCTTTGTTTATTCCTTTCTTAAAAAATCTATTTGGGCCACCATCCTCCTCTTTTACCGCCACCCTGCCTTTCTTGTGTTCTACTTTCCTCTATTTCGGTACAGTATATAAAAAATGATACTATTCAATGAGCTAGGTTTGTTTTTACCGGGCAACTATTACATGTCTGTGTTTTTGGTCGTTCTGTTTGTTGACAATGGATACTATTGTCTGTTTCTTCTTTTCTTTCTTTTTTCTTTTCTTATATTTCCCCTTTATATGTTCTAGTGTTTGTAGGGTTTATTTATGCGTCTGCTTACAAGTATCTCAATAAACTGATCACTAAATCGTGTGTGGGTTCGTTTGGGAATCCATATACGTATTTTGTTTGTTCATTTGTTCACCCTCATTTATTGGGGCTGCATGAATGTACATGCCTGCGAGCTGCGGGCCACTGGTTTAAAAAGTCTCTCTCTCTCTCTCTCTGAACCTTTCTTCACATGGCAAGCAGCAGCACAACTGTGAGCTCCGTAGAAAATACTTTTTTGCTGTTGTTGTTAATAAGTGTGTTTCTTTACGTCTAATGACAATGGACCACAGATCGGCTATTGGCATTTTTGTGCCAAGTTTGTTGAAACTGTTGAAAAGAAAAGCGTCGATCTTTGCAAAAAGAACTCGAGTATGCAAAATCTTCAACTTCGCCGCCATTTTACTGTCACAACACTTCGCTTTTCTCGTGATGTCGGGCTTCGAACTGAACCGCGCGGCCCAGTGATCGGACAGAGCGTAAACAGCAAAACTGAGCACAATCAAAACGCACGAGAAATGGACACGGAACAGTCTCCTCTGCAGCAGCTTTTCAGATCAGTGCAAATATTTACAGAATCTGTTAACAGAATTGAAGACCGACTGGAAACAAATCAGAACATTCTTTAAAAAATGATTGCAGAAGTGGAGGCTGAAATTGACACTCGCTGAGAAAAACTGTGTGAACAAACAAAGAATAGCTGTAGGTGATGTTGATGCAATATTTGATCATTATAAAAGACTTGCAGAAAACCTAGATTCATGTCAAATACGGTAGAAAAGCTTGAAGACAAAATTGATGATCTCGAAAATCGATCCCAACGAAACAACCTGATTTTGAGTGGTCCTCTAACGGATGGGGAAAAATCCAAGGAAGATCGTGATAGTAAAGTGCGCTCTGTCATTGAAGAAAAAATGAAAATCGAAAAAGATTGAACGAGCCCATCCCTTGGCATGAAAGTGAAGGTTCTATCCTTCAAAGACCGGGATCTGGTGGTGTCACGGGCTGGGTGTTTGCAAGGAAGTGATCCCCCTCTGTATGTGAGAGAAGACGTGTCGGATAAAGTCTCCAGTAAAAAGGAAGGTTTCTTAGCACTCAGGAAAGAAATACGAGACAACAAGAGGACTGTGATTAGACATGACAAGCTCCGAACAGAAGAAGAGGTGTTTACCTTTGACTTGAAAAAAAAATGAAATCATGAAGCTCGACAGCATCGCCCCACGTTCACTCACGGGAAGATTTCCAGTCTACCCCCTAGATCGTAACAGAGGCGCAGCAGCGGCAAGCGTGTCGGGAAAGGCGCGAGAGAACAGGAAAACCTTCATTCTGGGCCACTTTCGCCCTCAACCAGTTTCGGGCGAAAGTGACCAGAATAAAGGTTTTCCTGTTCTCTGACAAGTAAGACTTCAATAACCAAAAAATAACGATTATCTACAAACAAACATACTGTGCAGGGTTATCCGTTTTCAATACTAATTTACTAAAGTTTTCAGATTTTAAATTTTTGTTTAATCCTATGTTTTTCCTGGTCATTTTCAATAACATCATTTTCACGCAAACATTCTCAAATGCATCTCTGTCTTTCATGTGAATAAAACTACAGTCTTTAATTGTTCTCTAAAGTCTTTTAAAACTGAGTTATATTTCTTACATAAAATCCACACACTTATCCCAGCATGTCTTCCACTGAAAGCTAGTTTCGACAAAGTGTTTCTTTTTTTAACTATGTCTCTTTCTGCTGAACAGTCATCTATAATTAAATAGTGTCTGCGTTCCTCAAACAATATAAAAAAGCGTTCTAGACATTCACTCAGTTTATTGCTGGGATCAACTAAATATATTTCATCATCTGTCCATATAAACCTTCTATCATGATATGCTTTGTTCCATTTAAGTGTTGGACAGAAAATCACAATATGATTAAATTATAACGATAAACTGTTTGTAACAGGTTGAGGATAAATATTGTTTTTCCACAACCAGTTTGTCCACAAATTAATGAACAATGAGGGGTTTTGTCATAAAGTTTAACTGCTCCATAGTTTTATAACAGAATTTAATCTAATCCAGTTATTATTTTTTATCATACTCTCCGTCAAAACTTGTTCAGTATAATAAAACCCTATGAGGCCTAAATGTGTAAGATTAATCCAATTTAGTTCTGTAAGATTGTTTCTATTTAAGTCAACATTGATTTTGTTGCTTGTTGTTATGATCTTAATATCCTCGCCATTGTGAAGAACGACGATGGTAACGTTAAGACGTTTAACGTCTAAGTTTTGCCAGCTAATATTAATTCCTTTTATAAGGTCATCACTAACGCCCACAACCCATCTCTCTCCACATCTTTAAAGACGGGAAATTTCAAATATCATTGTGAACGTGTCTCCTAATTTTCTGCTTGGAAAGAACTGTAATTTTGTTGAAGCTTTCTTTAAAACCGTTTCTTTTCTGTGGAGGATGTACTGTTTTTTCCCATACGGCGTTATTTCAATCTCTTTCCGACTATTGTCGTCTGGCATAAGACTTACATGTAAAGGGCCAGAGTTGAATGCTTTTCTGAAACTTTTTTGACGGCTAAAATATGTAAATGGGCTTATGAATTCAAATTTTATGTCCCATTCTAAATATGGTTCTAAGTGCCATTTGAGGTCAGGTTTTCGAACTATTTTATATTCATACTGGCCAACATTTATTTGCCTCTAGATTGCGCAGTTAATCTAGTTTAGGAAACTTTTTGCTGTCGCCCAAACCCCTTTGCGTTTATAATCACCATCTTTAGTGTACTCAAACCCATACAAAGTGCCTATCTCACCGTTCGGGGTAAAGTCCGAACGTCGCAAGGCTTTTAATTCAAGGGTTTTCCCTTACAGGCGCTAATTAACTCCCGGTTCTTCTGGCCCATGCGCTGTTTTGAAAACCTAATTTTTATTTCCAAAAAAATGTGCAGGTTACCCAAATTTTACCTTTCCCTGCTTTGTCTGAATTTTATATTAATGATCCGCCCTCCCAAAAACAACTTTTAAACTGAAAATTGGGGAATTGTATAATTTAAAATCGCTAAGTTTTCCCCGAGGGAAAGAGCTTTAAAACATTGGGGGCCCTTCCATCAAAAATAATTTTTTTCCCGTGCCAGCTCGCCAAATGAAATAAAAGTAATGAAGTAATGCAGATCGAGCGGATTTTCCCCCTCATAAGTGTTTTGTTTGGAGTAACTCTAAACTATGATTGTTAGTGCAAAGCCTAAACATTTTAGCTAGTCTTTATAAAATAGTAACCCCCTTCTTCTTCGGCTTAAATGTTAAATTTTTTTTAGTTTTTGCATGTTAAGTTTGAGGTAATGCGAAGTTATATTGCTTCTTTTAGTGAGCAAAACCCCGAAATAACCTCGGGTATTGAAAAATGGCAACTTTGGCCCCTGTTTTGTCAACTTTTAGAACCATTATTCCCCTTTTGGCTTTCTTATTTTAAAAACCTACGTTTGTAAATATTTCTGGAGCGCGACCATTCTGGTCCGTTTTTGTTATAAATTGCATGCCTAAAACGAAAAAACGGTCTTGGTTGTTTTTGTTCAACATTTTTTGAACGAAAAAAAAAAGGGCGCGTTCAAAAATACTAAATGCAAAATTTTTGGGGCCCGCAAAAATTTTAAAAAAATTTTGAAACTGGCCCCCGACTTTCGTGACTCATTTGATGCCTTTAAAGTAAAGGGGTACTCCTTTTAAGCAGAACTTAACCCCCCATTAAAAAAACTACATCGAAAAGGTGGTTTAGTCATCCGATGCGTTTTATCAAAACCGCTAAACTTTGCGTTTTTGTGCATCAATGGGTGGGAGTGTCGTATGTGATCATTTAAATACCCTGATCCTTTGGTGAGGCAGTGTATAGTTTTCATTTTATTAAAACCTTCAGAGTATTTTGACTGAATGCAAGCGCATTACCAAATGAAAACCCTTTTAAAAATCCATTCGCACGAATAGACATGAAGGGCTTTTGAAAGGACTAAAACAATTAATAAAACATCAAGACACCCCTTAGAAAAAAACGGACTTTAAACATGGCTTAGGCACCCTTATTTTTTGGGGGGTGCACAGAAAATATAAGTATGATGGAAAACCCCTTTCACTCTTTCTCTTCACACAAAAGTTCACCCGGGGCCTAGAGCAAGAGCATAAAAACAGCTGGAAACATTTATCTTTGACACTTCTAAAACAGGGAAAAGAAAAAAAAAAAAACGATTTTTATTCTACTTACTTTGGTGTTTGCTAGTTCGCAACACAGACAAAGGTCGATAAAACCCATCCTTCAATGGTTTTGTGCCAAAAAAAAACTTAGAAATTTAGAGGACGCTATTTTAATTCTACAGTTGTTTTTTCCCTTTGGTATAAAAAGGTACCAAAAAGTTTTACAATAGCAAGATCAAAAATAGACTTTTCTGTTGGCACTGGTTTTTTAATCACCTTTGCTTAGCTCCAGGTTGGAACAATAAGAAAACAACAATGAAATTTTTTTGGGAAAAAAGAACAGAAAGGTTGGCAAAACGACTAAAATTTTGAGCCCGAAATTTGCAGGGGAGTAAAAAAACAAAAATGAACCCCCAAGAATAAGTCATCCCAAACCCCCCCGGCCCCCAAAACCCCCAAAGGACCCTTTGAAGATTGGGCTCGTTCCCATGACCTGAAAATGAAAGACAGGCTTTTTCTTGGATTAATGGCCTAGGGTTACTTGGTTTTTTTTTTACTAAAAAATTAAACCCCAAAAAATTTTTAAGAAACTAATGCCTAAGGGCTCGGCCATAAAGCCAACTACTTTGCTTGCAGTAGACAAAAGCCAGTAACAATACCCCCAATAACCAGGTAAAAGTCTAATTTACCGGGTAAATTTTTTTAAAAACCGCAAGTTTGGGCAAATTGTTTTTTTCCATGAATTTTTTCAGGTGGAGGCGATGGAGGGGAGGCATGGGTTTGCCATGCCACCCGAAAGCCAACCCCATGTATTTTTGCAAATCCTAAGGGCCCTAAACGCTTGCTAATGTGACTCCTTGTCTCAAAAAAGTGTTTTATTCTTTTGCTGCGTTGTGTCTTCTATAAATTCTTTGGGTAGTTTCTCTTATTCGCTCATTTAGTTTGTAATTGTTCCGGTTGTAACAAGTTTTGTCTTGCTGATCTTTCTTGTCAAAATCTTTTAGTCTTTGGGGGTTTTTTTTTAAATCGGACCCCAAATTGGGTCATCGCCTCAAAGAGTTTTTTTTTTTTCCTTTTTATATGTTTTTTTCACCCAGTTTTGCTAAATTTTTTTGTTAATTCGCCCCTAATGGTTCTTAAAGCATGATCAAGGGCCGCTATTCTCGCATGGGGAGCTGAGTTGATGTTTTTAATGCGTTTCTTTTGAAAACTGGGTTTCTGTCTATTTCATTTATTTAAATTTGCGCCCCATTGATTTAATTCTTTTAAATTCCATGTTTTTTCATTTGGTTATCTGTTGGGAGTTCCGCGTGTGTTTTAAATTTTCAACTGCATCCCATTAAATTTTGGTTAGTAAAACCAAGGGGATTTTTATCGCTCACACTGGCCTTTGTCTAATTGTATCTTTTTTAAAAACTTTGATGGTTGGTTTAATGTAAGTAACAAGTCCTTGGGCGCTCCTCCAAAAAAAAAAGGTCACTTTACTTCAAAAACTTAGGGTCTATAAATTGGGGGGTTTTTTGGCCTACACTTGGTAAATGTCTGACCCTTTCTTTTGTTTAATTCACCCGCAAAGAGAGCCCCGACGATTTGTACCAAAAGGAGTTTTCATCATGTCGTCCCAGGGTCTAAACATCATAACCCTTTATCCAATGTCCATGTTTCTTTTAAAAATAACTTTTTTTTTTTTGTTTTTTAAAAAAATGTCACAAACATATGGGTCGATTTTTAACCCGCATAAAGATGAAAAAGCCCCTTTTGGGGTGAAGGGAAATAAGCGGGAAATTACTGTTTTCCAAAAAATTTTTTCTTTATTGATGCGATCAAATTTTTACTGTCAAATTTCCGACCCGGGGCGGATGAAGTGGGTGCCGGTTGCGGTCTTTACTTTCAAAATATACCGCTTCAAAAAAACGACACAAACAGGACAGTTGTCCAGAATTTGGGGGGGCAATCGTTAAGAAAATTTCTAAAAAATTGAGGGGAAAGAAATATTTTTTTAACAATGCAGACATTTTTAACCTATTTGATCTATGGAAAAACCAGAATAAAAGGGTGATTTTGCGTTCAAGGAATAGAAAAATGAAGAAGCACAAAAACTAGAATGGCCCCCGCAGATGAAAAAGCCGGGAAAAAAATAGGGCTGTAAATTTTGCTTGGTAATCGCTTTTCCCTTTCCCCTTAGATTTTGATTGAAAAAGCGCATCGCCATACTTTAAAGGAGCATTAAAGACAGATTGTAAAATTAAACAATTTTTAATAAATACAAAGGGTTATTGATCAAAACACTGAAGCAAAGTACAGTTTTTCTGACATCTCGTTAGGTTTAGTTGTTGCAACCCTAATTTAGCGGGATTAGCAAACAATATCGGGCAAAATTGCAATTATTACGATAGGTGATTCATCATACAAATACCCAGAAAAAGGGGCCGACGCTATATGGAATTTTATTTTTTGCGTTCAGAAAGATCGCTTAAAGGTATTTTTTTGCTGTGTAAAAATGAAGAACCATTTGAAAGAGGAAGTGAAAAGTTTATTAACCCTAAAATAACAAAAAAGTACAATGTTCTTTTGGGGCAGTCCTAACCAAATCTCCGCTAGCGGGCAAAAACCTTTACACATTTTGACGAAATAAGAAAACTTTTGGAGGCGGGAGGTTTAAAATCCAACTTTTGACCTTGTGTTTTAAAGATTTACATCTTCACAATGTTAGGCTTGATGATTTTTTAACAAAGAAATACGGTTTAGGGGTGACCTAAGGTCAACGAGGAAATCTTTTCATGGAACGGGGAATGTGAGAGACGTAATAAAAATTCAAAATTTATAAAGAGAAGAAGCCGATAAAACCCCTTTTTGCACATTTGTTTTTAAAAATATGATGCGCGCTAATATTTAAAAAAACAGATTAAAAGATATACATTACTAAATTATTTTTATTTTATAAAAAAAAAATGTCTGTTCAGGTTTATCCAAATGTGCCTACGCGCCCCCGAGAGAAGAGATGTTAAAACCCCGCATAAAAACCTTAGTTTAACCAAATTTCACAATTTCAACAAAAACTAGAGAGGCCTTTCAAAATAAAGCAAAACCAAAACGAAGGTATTTGCTGCCTGTAATTTGTTTCTATGTTAATACTGGGCAAACATAATGCGCATCGGGAGGAACAATTAGGCCCTTTGCAACAGGGATAGGGCACCCCCAGCTTTCCCCTGGAGGTTTGTTTTAGCTTCGGGCTTGTTCATTAGCTGTAAGGCGGCTGGGAAAAAATTAAAAAATAAACTCCAAAAAACACCGCTATGTTTTTAATAAAAAAGGCAAATTGTTGTTTAAACTGCAATAAATAAAGGCTTGTTGATCAAACTCACGGATAAGAAATTTAATCGTTTACAGGCGATTTTGAGACTACAAAAGACCAAAAATTTGACTTCAAGAAAGGGGAGGACAAATTTTTTTTAAAAAAAGCCAGACCCTGAGCAGATAAAAAAGGAATGCTTAAAAAAAAAAAAAGAGACATTTTTAAACCCGTTCTAAACGCCACAGAACAACATCGAAGGGTGTTTATACTTTAGTTTTTGATCCCAAACACAAAAAAGGCGTTGATATTTATTCTTTAAACCCTTTTATTTTTTTTTAATTTTTAAAAAAAATGTTGGTTAGAAAAGAAAAAACAGATGGGTAAGATATTGAAGGGCCCGATGAATTGTTTGAAGGAAATGTCGAGAAAGAGCGTTTTCAAGAGCCTGAAAAAATATTGTTTAGAAGTTATTAATCCAAAAAACGGCGGGCAAGCTTTGTACAGCAATTTCCAACCAATAAATAACAAAACCCGCCATTTAAAAGAAAATTTTACTGTTTTAATCGACTATATAAAAAATAAATGAAAAAAAACAGAAGTCTGGGTCTCAACTAAACAGCAACTATTCTTTCTCAAAATACTTAACACCCGGTTTGGGGCAGACAACGTTTACACAGTTTACCTCCGCAAGAACTAAAAAAAGGGGCTCTGTTTGGGTCAGGGGGGCAAGTCTTAGAGAAAATTTAAAAACAGGCTAAGTTTGCACCGATTGTGGGGCAAGCTTACTTTCCGCCCTCGAGAGTTGGTTCAAAGAGAGCAGTTTAAAAACATAAAGAATTCAAAAACACAAATGTTTCCATGTGGTGGTTTTTGCAAGGGGCATCATTCCGCGAACACCAGAAAAAGGTGACTAACTACCCAATACACCAAAGATCTTAACTTCAATGAAACCTTTCCTGTTAGGTAGATCAAATTGATCTTTTTTGAAGAACAAACAAACCAAAACTGTTAATATTTACCATGGGATGAGGAAACAAATTTGGGTGCCAATTAAAGTGCCAAAACTCCAACAATAGGCAACCCCAACAAAAATCATTTTGACTTACCCCTAATGTCTACGCCAACAGGCACCGCTTACACATTGATACGAACAAGATAACTAATCAGCATACTTCAAAAGAAAAGGAAAAACAAGAATTCTTAAAAAATGTTTAACAAGAATTCCATCTTTCAAGCCAGAGCGAACATAAAAAACTTTATGGGCCCATTGACTGTAATCGAACAATTACCCCCACCCATCAAAATTATTTTTTAAAGAACGGGAAACGACTGAAAACTTCCCAAACCCGTAGTTTACGCAATTTCGATCCTATTGTTCCTTATAAAGGGCCAGCGCCACAAAAACTTTCAAAAAACAGTCTTAATGATAACCCACAGATTTGTTCTTTCCCTTCAATTTTAAGGTCGGATGGGTCCTTCAGAACCAAAAATATAGAGGTCTAATGTGCAAAATACTTTTTTAAACCATGCAGCAAGTGCGTAATACTTTTTCTAATAATCTAAATTTATCTAAAAACATAATGACTCCTGAAGATCAACAGCAGTATGACTCACCCTCATTTTGGTTTTGGCGGTTAAGAACTCATGAAGAAGCACGAATCCAAAAGAAGAGCCCCATAAATCAATTAGGGGAAATTTAAAGGGGACGGCGCACGTAAATGCAATCTTAACAAAGTTTGATCCTAAGACAGGGAAGCTGCCCATTTTCTTTCTAACTTCGAGGTTACGACCTCACTTATATTTGAAAGCAAAACCAACCCTCGGGGTAATGCTTGCACGCCCAGGGAAAAGTCAGTTTTTTAAATCAAAAACATGTCTTTTTATGACTCATGCAACACAGATGGATCATTAGATCCTACTATTCCAAAAGTCCTCCCCAAATAACAAAAAATTTGACCCAACTCCTTTAAAAAGGGCTTTCCCTAGAGTACATGAACAGTTGGGGAAAGGGTTTGACAAGATACACTTCCTCCAAAGGCGCGTTTTTTTTCTATCTTAGGGGAAAAGGGCATCACGATTCTATTCCGCATGCTAAAGATCTGGCAGAAGTTAAGTGAAAAACAAGGGGAACATCATGACCCCTACGAGGCTGATACATTTTTAAATGGCACGTTTTTAAAAAATTACGAAAGACCTGCATAAACTTATAGCCGGGATCCTGCGCATTACTTTCTGCCCCCGGGATATTGGGGACGCTTCTTAAAGTTTACGGGAGTACAATTGATTAAATGTCTGACCTACCAATTTTCAATATTGAAAACGGATTGCGGGAGGAAATATGGCGTCGCATCATTACTGTAAAGCAAACAACAAATACTTGGACAACTAGATCCAAGAAAAAGGCAAACTATCCATGTATTTTAGATCAAAAAATCTGTAGGGGGGTATGGCGCAATCACTTCCATTACGTAACTTTAAAATTACACAAGGGGCGGTACGAAAATTTTAAAAAAGCTTTAAAAGTGGTTGAGCTTTAAACGCCAGATCAACAGCGCGTTTCATTCAGAAGTTGATTTAGAATATCCTCGGGAAAACTCCATGCCTGCAAATGACTATCCTTTACACAAAAGCTAAAATGGATCCAAGAACCCCCTAACTTGTGCCAAAACTTCGAGAAAAAAAAATTTAGTCTGTCATTACAGACTTCTGAAATTTTTTTTGACAGGGTTTGAAGTTACAGCAGTTCTCGCAAATTGCTTTTGATCAAGAACATTCATAAAACCAAAACATCATAGCCACTGATTTTAAACTAAACCACAATCTTCAAAAAAGACTTTTTAAACTGATGAACAACAGCTTTTTTTAAAAGACTTGGAAACCGCACACCCAAAGATGCAGATTAGTCACCAAAGAAACAAAGCAATAAGCTGACTTCAAAACCTAATTATCGGGACTTAGAAGATTTCATGATCAGCTTTTGGCAAAAAGTTTAAAAAAAAAAAGTCAATAGACAAACCTTTTTATTGGTTTACTGTTTTAAATTATAAAAAGCTTTTGATGTTAAGTTTCTTTAACTACTTAAGCCCTCGATCCTGAGCCCAAGTACTTACCCAGATAAATAGTTTTTTTATAATATCCCTACTAAGACACTATAAAGACATGGAAATCGAAGTACAAAAGGGCATGCGGGTGGTATGCCTCCGTTTATCCTAAAATTTCGCCTTTGATAAATTTACTAACAAAAAGGGTTTTTAGGAAAAGAAGGATAAATTTATCTGGAAAGGGTGATCAAGGAGTTTTTGTTTTAAGGTCAAAAAGTACAGTATTTCGAGCCAGAAAACTTTAAAAAGAAAGGGGAATATCTCGCACTTTGTGCATCAAACATCACATACAACACAAAAAGCATTTTTTGGCAAAAAACTTTTCATCATGACAACGTAAAACTGCGATCTAATCTACATAACAACACAACAGTTGAACAAAGAATCTTAGATAGAACAAACACAAAACGAGTTTTGTTTAATCCAGAGTTTTCATATGAATGGGGCACTGGGGGACCGCAAAAACAGGGGGGTTTATTTTTTTTCATCAATTTTTTTTATAAATCAATCATAGTTTCACCCAAATTTCCAATTAAATCTTTCCATTTGCTTGACCGTTCAAATTTTTTTTTATTATTTCAAATATCTTTTCCCCCCAATTTTGGGGTTTGAGTTGTAGGGATCGGGATGATTAGCACATTGATTAACCCCGAAAAGTTTCCTTAAATACATTACACGCATGAAATGATTCCCTACATTTTTAAAAGTCTTTTCCCTTTACCATTTTTGTTTCTTCTGCGTTTTCCTTCTGGCCTTCCTTTTAAACCAAAAAGTTTACTAAATTAAAATTAAAGCGAACTGGTCGGGCGAATTATCTGCAGTTCTTCCCTTTCACAAAATCTTTAGAGCGGGGTTGTTTTGTTGTGTCAGTTTCTCGTAAAAATACACGGCGGATTCATTTTTAAACAATTCTTTTTATTTCATAGGGTCAACACTCCAAACTGATCGGTTGCCCTATGCGATGGCCCCCTTCTGCTTCTCCCGGAAAAAAAAGGGTACCTTTATTTTAAACCAAACGGTAATATTTGCTGGGTGACTGGAGTTTTCCCAAAACATTTATTGTTTTTTTTTTGTTTGCTTGGGGGTTTTACCCCTTTTAAATTCTTCTTATTATTGCGCGCAAAACTGAGGCTTTTTCAAACCCCTTTCGTGTTGCGAGAATTGTAAATCAGCTCTCTGTGATACTGGTAAAAAAAGTCTTTTCAGCTAACTTTTATTTAAAGTTTCAACTAAAGCCTTATCTTTGAACCCCTGGAATCCTCTTTTAAGGGAACTCAGTTTTAACAAAAATTTGATTCACTTGGCCCCTTTAAAATTTTTCCCATCACGACTGAATCATGCGAGGTAATTAATGACCCCCCTTGGGAAATTAGTTGATAGCAACAGCAACAGCAAACACTCTTTTGTTAAAGGTTTCCCCCCTTTGTACTTTAAGCTACGCAAAAGGGAGGGGTACTTTAAACTTTTTCGCCAATCGTATCAGAGGGGAAATATAGAAATCCATTGATGGGTTCGTATTTTGTATTCACAAATGTGGTCTCTTATTCTTTGGGCGCAGGGAAAAAAATTTCCAAATCGCTTGTTTAAAACCATTCTTTTGCTGTTTTTTCACTGACCCCGCTGCTTTTCTTAGCTTTTTAATTCTGTTATTCCCTTCCCTATCCTTTGGCGAATAATAATTTTGTTTTATTTTTTACTCAGCCAAATTTTGTCAACAAAATAAAAAAACGTCATCCCCAAAAACAAAAACCCCATTTCTGCATCTTTTTTTTTTCTGATGGGTATAAAATCACTGAATTTTTGGGGGGGGGCAAAGTCTCGATGGTTTTGCCTTTACAAAAATATTCTTTATTTGCTTGATCAACACTTTAAATTTAATGCATACCCCTTTTTTTTTAGGTTTTATTAAAAAAACAACTGCTCAATCTCTCTTTTCAACGCTTGGCTGCAGCTAGTTGGGCCCACAGCTTTTTTATGTCTTTTTCTCTCGCCTTCACCGCATTTTTCTAAATGCAAATACTTCCCCTAAAAGCGAGGCTTTAACCCCGCCCGCCCATCATCATTTCAATGAAACCCTTTTTTAAAATTATTTTTTCTTACAATTTATATTCCGGGAAATTTTTCCTTGCTTAACTAAAAATCTTTTGTAAAACGAAGCTGCAATGAAGCAAATTTGCTTTTCTGAAACCTCAAATCTAGTTTGCCAAGATCTGCTGGCTTAATTCTTAACAGGGTTTACCAAGCATTGATATCCTACACTTAGACCTCCAAAACAGCAGAATGGTATACAAGGGGACAACAGTTTTTCGGTGCTCATTTTTTTGAAAAAAAAATAATTTTAAAATTTAAAAAAAACATGAACAGTGATATCTACCAGCACAAAAGGCAAACCTAAACCTTCCTGAAATTATGAAGATCAAGTTGAGACCAAGCTATTTTGCCCAAAAAGGAAAGTTGTATTCTTTGGCAGCATTGGGAAAAACAAAACAGTTTTCCCCGAACTGAATTCAGCAAAACAATTCAAAAAGTCGCCGCAAACATTAAATACCCCTAACAGGTAGAGGCGCATTTGGGGCGAGAAAGAAAAAAACATTGGGAAACTTCTTAGTTTTTACACAAAACATCAGAGATTTGTCCATTGATTCTGAAAAAATCTTACATGATTTAACGCAAGATCCAGTTTTAAAAAAAGTCATTAGAGTCCCTAGGTGTGACTGTAACGATTTGGAACTTGTTTTGAAATATGGGGTTAATTCTTTTAAACTAAGTTTTTTTTCCCCAAAAGACAGTTGGAAAACGCAGAATCAGAAAAGAAAAAGGAATCGTCGAGAAAATGAAAAACACCCATCCCGGCTGTTTGCGGGAAAAAGTTAGGGGTGGAACAGAAAAAAAAATTAAAAGAAAAAAAAGTGAAATGAAACCCTACCCCCAACCCGCGGTTCAAGCAGAAAAAAATCAGTGACAAACCAAAAATTTTCAAAATATTACTTAAAAAAAGACCCCTTTTTTTGGGGCCCGCCCGGGGCTTATTACGTTTTAAAATATATCAACCTCAGCCCAAAAAATTTAAAAAATTGAACCCTAAAACAAAAAAAACCGCCCCCGCCCGCCTGCTTTTACTTTAAAAAAATATTTTAAAAGAACAAAAAAAATAAAAAAAAAGGCTAAAAATAAAAACAAAAAAAAGACAGAAATTAAAAAAGCATTTCCATTTCCCGAATTTGGAATAATTTTTTGATTAAAATTTTAAATTTTTAATTTAAAAACCTGGCGTATTTAAGAGGGTTTTTTAGCTGGGTCTATAAAAACATTCCATTTAAAAATTTAAAAAAAAGGTTTTTTTGAAAAATTAAAAACTTTAATAAAAACTTGGTTGACCGATCTTGATGACGCTTGGGGAGATTTAGGATGACCGTTTTTTGGGGGGGGGGACTTATACTTAAGGACAATTGAGAAAAAAACTTGATAAGAACTAGGATGACTTAAAGTACTTGGGGGGAATTATTAAGAATTGGGAACTTAGTTGCGTGGTGGGGTGGGGTGGGGGTGGGGAATCTGGGGTGGGGGGGGGTGGGGGATGTCTGGGTGGGGGTGGGGGACGTGCGTGCGTGGGGTGGGGGGGGGGAAAGTGCGTGGTGGGGGGGGGGGGGGTGGGGGGGGGACTGCGTGCGTGGGGTAGGGGGAAAAACACACCACACAAACAAACAACAAACCAAACAAACAACAAACAAACAACAAACAAAAACGAGCTTTTTTGGGGGCTTTAAATCGCCAGTATTTGTACATCCTCATTGAATTTTGGAGCATTTTTATGAAGAATGCTGGCCACCACTACTCCCCCTCCTATGGTAGATTACAAGTCTCCTAACCCCCAGTTTGATGGCGCAAACCGTACAGCATGATCGTTACTTTTTAGACCACGTCTTTACAAATTTTTTAAACCACATGCATGACGTTACTATAATTAGGGCCCGTCATTTTCTATTTTTGAAACCGTACATGCAGATCGAAAAATTTTAGAGCCCGCATTTACTATTTTTTTAAACCCAAAAATGCATATCGTTACTAATTTTAAGCCCCCCGTCATTTCTATTTTTTTAAACCGTCATGCATGATCGTTACTATATTAAACACTTGTCAACCACAGTGGATACTTCTGTTTTCCGCAAACAAGCACGTATTCTAAGACTGGGGGCTGTTGGCGCTCTGATGGAAGGAATATGCGGCGCTTTTTAACCAGTACTTTTGTACCTTTTTATCTGAGTGTTAAACGGGAAAGCATAAACAATTTGCAACAGCACAAATCAGCCAGAACATCAAAATACCATTTTTTTTTTTCTACCACTAGCCCACGTTTTGTCATCTTTCCTCTTTTTTTTGTCTCTCCCGCCATTGTTTGCATAAAATCAAAAACGACCAACTGAATGTAAATTAAGATTTGTTGTGCGTTCTCCTTTTTAGATTTCCCACCCCTTTTTTTCATCTTTCACAATGCTTGTTCATTTACTCTTGTGCAAAAAAAGCTTTTTGAAAGCTTCTGCGGATAAGCATGCTAACACTGCTTGGTTAAACAAAAATACGATGTAAATCATTGGGGTTGTTGGTTCTACCTCTTTTTTTTTTCCCCTTTTCTTTGGGGAAAAAATCTTTCCTCTCCCTTTTTGGTTTTTTTTGGGGGGCCATTTGGGCCTTCTGTTTTTAGCCTTAACTGCTATTAAGGCCATCGCTCAAAATAATTCTATCTCTTCTAGTCTGCTGTTCTTCTTCTTCCTAACAGAGTAGCTTGCTCTTTTTGAACATGCCTTTTGGGAAAATAAAGGAGTTTTTTTTTAAGAAAAACTAACATTTTTTTATTAGCGCTTGCGCTTCAAAAATTTCCTGATTTTAATTTTGTAAAAAGGACAAAAAATAATTCGCTTTTCCAAAAGAAACCATCACCCAATAAAATCTTTTTACAAACACCTTTTTTCACTAAAAACACCGCGCTTTTCCCCCACAGTCCCAGATCCTATGAAATTTTTTTGCTTCGGGCCCACTTTCAACAAACAGCGCCATTTTTTTAAAAGAACCATCTCACGATAGCCAAACACTTTAAAAATGGGTGTATCTTTGTAACAATATTGCCTTCAACTTTCATTTCCTTGAACCAACAAACCTTTTAAAATACACAATTCCCGTTCTTTAGTAAACCGGTTATTAGAATAACACACCCACACACAGTAAACCGTCCTCTCGTCCCGCAGTCATGGGAAAAGTGTGGGGTTTTAAACCAGTCATTTAGCGCCCGTAGCCTACCTAACTCGCTGATTGGGCCGGGGGTAACAGCGCCACACGCGGCAGTGTTGGCGTGGGAAAAACAATTCTAAAGGCTGAATTTAAAATGTTGTAAACGGGGGGGGGCGGAAGGAGTGGGGTGAAGAGGGGGGGGAAAGGGGTAAGGAGGGCGGGGAGAATTTATTTTTTTTCCCACGGCCGTGCGCTGTGGGAACGAAGGTCCTCGTCGCCCACCAAATTAAGCGATCAGGTTTCAGCCTCGTGTCAGCCTGTTTGTTACACATAGTTTTGTAGTAGAAATTAGTCAGAATAAGTGTGCGGATTTTATGTCAAAAATATAACTTAGTTTTAAAAGACAAGTAAGTTTTGTAAATTAGTATTAAAAACGAATAACCCTACACAGTATGTCTGTTTTGTAGATAATCGTTATTTTTTGGTTATTGAAGTCTTACTTGTCAGAGAACAGGAAAACCTTTATTCTGGGTCACTTTCGCCCGAAACTGGTTGAGGGCGAAAGTGGCCCAGAATGAAGGTTTTCCTGTTCTCTGCACGATAAACCATCTCCGGCAGTGGACACGACAGTACAATGTCTGCTGTTGCCATCCCATCGAGAACACTAAAAGAGCCTAGAGTCTTATGGAATAGTAGGAAATGTACTTGGTTGGGTTAGAGACTTTTTATCAAAAAGAACTCAGAAGGTAAGGATTGGTAGTTCCTTCTCTCATAATGCTGATGTTATTAATGGGATACCACAAAGCAGTATTTTGGGACCAATATTATTCACGGTGTTTATAAATGATCTCCCTGAAGAATTAAAGAGTACATGTAAAATCTTTGCAGATGACACAAAACTTTATAACTCTCCGAAATTGCATACGGAATTACAAAAGGATATTGAAACATTAGTACAGTGGTCTGATACTCGGAACCTCTATTTTAATGCAGAAAAATGTAAAGTACTTCATATTGGAAAATCAAACCCACAAAAGGATTATATAGTGAAAATTGGAGACAAGGAAATAAAAGTATCTGAATGTGAGGAAGAGAAAGACCTAGGTGTGACTTTTGACAAAAAATTGCCATTTGACAATCGTATTGTGAATAGTATTAATAAGGAAATTGGAAATGAAATGAGGTAGGGAATAGTAAACAATAAACAGTAAACAAGTGGGGTAACTTTTGCTCCCCCCCCCTTCCCTCCTTAAGTCCAAATCTTTGCCAAGTCATTACTATGAAGACAGCTGAGTTGTTGGCCTGCGCTTGTTTTTCCCCCACTATTAGATTGTTCGTCTATGTATTTGTCTGACTTTATTCAAGTTTAAAAGGCTGTGCCAGTCTTGAATAAAAGTTACTCTGTGTTAGGTTCTCTTATGGGAGCAAAAGTTACCCCACTTGTTTACTGTTTATTGTTTACTGTTCCCTACCTCATTTCATTTCCAATTTCCTTTTGATTAAATTGAGGTTATTTGTATTGTTAAATTGAGGTTATTTGTATTTGTTTCTGTGTGTTTGTCTTTTGATCTCCCTTGCATTCTTGGATGGATCCTCAAGCGTAGGCTCAAAGATTGTCCCTTGCACATTGTCTTTAGTTTTTCAGCAATTTTTTTCCTCCCCACACTTTCGTTTGGTTTCATTTACTACCCTTCACTAGCTGCTTTGGGGGTGCTTTTGGATTTTTTTTTTGCACCCTTGGTGGTGAGAACACCACGGTATTATGGACTGTGGTGTGTCTCTATTTGACGCCAGGAGCGCAGACACAACCAGCCGTGTCTCCCTGATGAGTTCCGATCCAGCGGACGAAAGGCCTCGGAGCAGGCAATACAAATATATCTGCCTTCAAAAGGGATTACGATGGTTCCCTTATGCAGCAAGTGAAGAGTTTTCATATCTGTAATATATTTTCTCAATTTCATGTTCCCAGTTTCTCCATCCCCCCCCCCCCCCCCCCCCCCCCCCACTTCCCTCCTTAAGTCCAAATCTTTGCCAAGTCATTACTATGAAGACAGCTGAGTTGTTGGCCTGCGCTTGTTTTTTCCCCCACTATTAGATTGTTCGGACTTTATTCAAGTTTAAAAGGCTGTGCTAGTCTTGAATAAAAGTTACTCTGTGTTAGGTTCTCTTATGGGAGCAAAAGTTACCCCACTTGTTTACTGTTTAGTATTAATAAGGCTAACAGAATGATTGGAATAATAAAAAGAACCTTTACATTTACAGAAAAGGATACTTTTTTTTACAATTATATATGACACTAGTTAGACCTGTTCTTGAATATGGAAACACTGTATGCTAAAGAGACAATCAGAAGCTCTAGAACAGGTACAAAGAAGAGCAACCAAGATGATTCATAATATAAAAGATTACTCATATCAGGAAAGATTAAAATATCTACAACTTTCAACACTTAAGGCAAGAAGAATAAGAGGAGACTTGATTCAAGCATATAAGATATTTAATGGGATTGATGATGTTGATAAAGCATGCTTTTTTTTTGTACTCCGCAGAAATATTACAAGGAACAGTGAACATAAGATATTAAAACAATATTCAAGAACTAATTTGAGAAAATTTACTTTTACTAACAGAGTAACCAATTTTTGGAATGAACTAACAGTTAACATCAAACATGCACCCTAGTATTAATGTTTTTAAGAATCTCATACATAAACATGAAGTATTAACTAAAATAAAATATGAATTTGATGGATAATAGGACTGAGCTAGCCTACGACCGGACCAACGGTCATGAAAAAAGGGGAAAAAAGATATATACATACAGAAGGGGCGTAAAAAGCGTAAATAGGCTAAGTTGTTTTGGATACAACGCCCCTGATCCTGATCCTGATGACAGCACAGCAACAGACCAGCATACAACTGCACAAAAAGTGGACGACAGGCTGTACTCGACCGTTGTGAGGGAGGACAGCCACAGAGGACGGGGAGGATTACAGCAGGGCCAGGCGTCATCACGACCAGTGTCAAAGCAGGGCGGGGAGGATTACAGCAGGGCCAGATGTCATCACGACCAGTGTCAAAGCAGGGCGGGGCTCATGGTTCCTGGGCCAGAGGAGGACTTGTGTCTATACCCTGTACGAAAGGTCTGAAGACTTCTACTTGCTATTTTGTAGTGATCTAAATGCACGAACAGCCAGTCTGAATGGTTTGATCAATGTGGACGTTGACCCTATTTGTCAAAATGATGAAGTATTTGTGTCAAGACGTTCTCAAGACTCAACGGTTGATTTATTTGGATCTCAGCTGATTGAATTCTGCAGTATGTTTCAGTGTTCTATTCTCTAATTGAATTCTGCAGTATGTTTCAACGTTCTATTCTTAAAGGAATGTGTGAGAAAGATTTTGATGACGGCTTTATGTACAATTGTCGCACAGGGGGCAGTGTTATTGACTACTTTATCGTATCTAGTAAATTGTATGAATGCGGTTTTGTTTGTTCTTTCAGGATAGTTGAGTCATTTGCCAATTTTAGCCGCGTTTGGTAACGGTATCAGTTCCTGTGCGGAAAACAAAAAAGATAGGCAGGGTGCTTGGAAAGAAAAGTTATGTTGGTCAAAGTAGAAAGAAGAGGAGTTCTTTGTCAACCTTTCTTCTGAGAAAGACGCAGAGCTTCACCAAGCCTTTAACGAAATTGAGACAAACACTGAGTCAGTCTTGACCAGATTTGTAGGATGTCTTTTAAATGCATCGGCATGTATGAAAAAGCGGGTCAGAACAGGTACCGAACTTGAGAATAAAGGGGCCTCTTGGTTTGATAAAGAATGCAAAGAAACTAAGCAAAAAGCTCGTAAACTCTTAAATGTATACAGAAAGTCAGTAAAAACAAAGAAAAAGTATTCAGATATAAACGAATCACAGAGAAATGATGAAGTAGAGAGTGAAAGCGGCAACAATGAAGACGAAGGTACGGCAATCGTGAATGGTAATCTGGTTGCCTTTGTAGAAGCAAGGGAAGTTTACCGACAGTTAAAATAGGCCAAAATATCCGTGTATAAAAGGGAAAGAGCGAGTAGATTGAATAACGCTATTCATGACGCTAAATTATTCTGGTCGGAAATAAGATCAAATACATGTAAACAAAAAAAAGACATGTGAAAGAATAACATCAGAACAATGGTATCAACATGTTAAAGATTTTTTTAGGACGGAAGAGTCGGAGGGACAGAATGTTACGGTCAACAGGTCTATTGACGAAGATATAGCAGATGAGCTACATGTTCCTATTACCGAGGGAGAAGTGGGAAAGGCGATTTCTGGGCGTTTAGCAAAGCGTGTGGCTGTGATGGAATAACCGCAGAAATGCTAAAGGCTTCAGGATTGAAAACAGTTTCTTTCTTGACTTGTCAATTCAATAAAGTTTTTAGAAATGGTGAATTTCCAGCACAGTGGTCACAATCAATAATAGTACCCATTTTAAGAAGGGCAATACAGACTTGCCCAATAATTACAGGGGCATTTCCTTGTTACGTGTCGTGAGTAAAGTCTGTACAAGTATACTCAAAATTAGATTAAATCGAAAAATCGTCGAGGAGCAAGCAGGTCTTCAAAAATCATATTCAACTGTAGATCAAATGTATACGCTAGAGTCTAATTCTGTGATTGAGAAAACATTCAACAAAAAGGCGAGAAGCTTTACGTATCCTTCATAGATTTAAAAAGGCTTTCGATTCAGTTCATCGTGTTTCCCTCTTTGAAACTCTCGTGAGATCAGGTCTGTCTGGTCCATTTTTAAAAGCCCCAAAGTCCATGTATTCCTCAGTTGTATCCTGTGTTCGTGCAAACGAAATGATGACCGACCTGTTTGAATGTCCTGTTGGTGTCACTCTGGGTTGTATACCAAGTCCTGCCCTTTTCTCTCTCTGTTTATAAATGAAATAGCAGTAGCAATCGAAGAAGTCGGAAAACATGGAATCCAGTTAATCTGATTGTTTGCAGATGATTTAGCTCTTTTATCAAGAACGTCAGCAGGATTACAAAATCAATTAAGACATATTAGTGCTCTATGCAAGGATAGGTTCTTAGATATCAACATAGATAAATCTAAGGTTATTGTATTCAGAAAAGGGGGTTATTTGGACAGAACCCAAAAATGATTTTTGAATGGAGAAGAGCTGGAAGTTGTAAACAGTTATACTTATTTAGGTTTTACATTTACCGCAAGGTTAAGTTTTGCGCAAGGGGAGGCACAAAGTAACAAAAGGAAAGAAAAGCAGTCTGTGATTGTGCTTGAGTGCTTCTCAAACTCAGTGGAATTAAAAGACAGACGTACTTTAAAATCTTTGATGCTCAGATACAGCCAATCTTGTTGTATGGGTCAGAAATGTGGGGTTTTGATGCCATAGAAGCGATCGAAAGGGCACATACAGGCGCGTAAGCGATTTTTTAGCGTCTCCTACCAAACCCCAAACAAATGTGTGTATGGAGAGTTAGGCAGATATTCTATACACGTCAAAATCATGCTTGAGAGCAGTCAGGTATTGGTTGAAGCAAACTCCATATGGATACTATCAGACTGCCCAAGCAGGCCTATTTAATGCAACTCAGTTCTTGTTCTTGATCCTAAGTCATATTCTGAACATTCGCGCATGCATACACGCATCCGACGCACACGCATATACACATACGTGCATGTGCACATCCACAACCACACGCGTGTGCACATACACATGAACGCACAAATGCATACACACACGCACATGCGTACACGCCCACATACAAAGACACGCACACATACACGGATATATGTACACATATATATGCAGATACGTGTGTGTGCTCACACAAACCCACAAATCACACACACACACACACACACACACACACACACACACACACACACACACACACACACACACACACACATATGCACACGCACTTTTGCACACGCACACACACATAAATGCAGGCAGGCGCGCGCACACACACACACACACACACACACACACACACACACACACACACACACACACACACACACGTGCATACACACACACGCGCACACACACACACACACACACACACACACACACACACCACACACACACACACACACACACACGCACACATACACACACACACGCATGCGCACACACACATACACACACACACATGCGTCCACGCACGGGCCGTGCCCATACATCCATACGTACACATGTGTACATTCACTGCACACACATACTAGAAAAAAGGTAGGCACTCATGGTCTGACTAGCGCGTTGGACTAATGCGTAGGTCAGACGTCTCTTGAGCTGTAGCCACGAGACCCTCTTCTTCAATTCTCTCCTCTTAGTTGTTAATTCATTTATCCACCAGTTTAAAATCATGCGTAGTGTGGTCTCAAAATGCGAATGTGGTGTAGCGTATATGGACTAGTCCGCACGCAGTGAAGCCTCCTTGATGAAACTGAAACTGAAACAGTATGGAAGAAAATGGAAAATCATGCTGGGCATCCAAGCTGAGAGATATCCTCCAACACTGCGGATTTGGTTTCGCTTGGCGAAACAAAGGTGTTGGAAATGAACGATCTTTTCTATTACTATTAAGAGGGCGTCTTATAAGCAAACTTAAATGATGACTGGTCCACTACAGTTAACAGCAGTGACAGATTCTCTCTGTACTGTTCTTTTGAATCAAATTTCATGAATGAATCATACACTGATAATTTGCGAATCAAGCATTTTAGAGATATCATTGCGAAATTGAGAATAGGTATCCTCCCGTTAAATGCCAATGTTTTCGGATATACTCAAAATCGTACCACAGATTCATTGTGCAGATTTTGTAAAACCGAGATAGAAATGAAGTTCATTTTGTTTGTAACTGTCCATGCTACAAAGAACTACGACTTAGCACAGGCGGCGGAAGCAGGGGGGCGGGGGGGCCATGCCCCCCTCCAGAAAAATATTGGGGGGGGCAGCCTTATATACTGCCCCCCCTAATATTGAGCACCTCCAAAAAATCAGAGAGACAGAGAGAGAAGGAGAGAGAGAGAGAGAGAGAGAGTGAGAGAGAGGGGATGAGAGAGAGAGAGAGAGAGAGAGAGAGAGAGATGTTTGATGGTGCATCACCTTGTCGTCATACTTCCTGTCAAACCCGCTTAGGAAAGATGTCAACACATTTCTCGGGAACCTCTCTGCAATTGACCCACTTTGGGCACACATTACTGACCAGTACCTGACCAACATTGCCAAGAATGGCATATATGCTGATGCTGTGGTAGTGCAAGCTATGGCGAGAATGATTGGTAGGGACATACACATCGTAACAAGTCAGCAAGAGAGCTCCAGGATAGGCTACCTGATGAATAATATCTTGGGGGGGAGACATTGATCATCCCTTCCACCTGTCCTTATAGGGCAAAATAAGCGAGGAACATTTTGTGAGCCTAACACTTCATCAAACCAGGGACAGTGAAAATGATGAAGAAAAGGATGTAAGTGTTTTCTCATCTCCTACAGAAGGTGCATCAATCGTACAGTCTCCTCGTGACGACGCCAACCGACCTGCGCAGTCTCCTCGTGATGACATTGACCGACCTGCTGCTGTAAGAAAACCAAAATGTCAGTCTACTGTGTGCTCCAAGGACGCAGTCAACCCCTTTCAGCCACAGAGCGACACAGTCCTCTCCAAACTGACCAGGGTAAGTTCAGGAAGGCCCCGCTATTTCCAAAGATCTTGGTTCCAGCAATACCTTGGCTTCACCTATGCACAACAGACAACAAGGTATGTTGTTTTTTTCTGCATGGGGGCTAATCATCAAGGCTGCAAACCTGACGCAGCGTTTGTATGTAGCGATTTTGACAACTGGAAGAAAGCACTGGAAAAGTTCTCAAGCCACGAAAAATCTTCACATGGAGCAGCCGTGTATGACGTAAACTGTAGGCAGTCTACAACGTCAGTGTATGCTCCAGTGACGTGTCAGCATGAAACAGAACAAAAGAAACGCCTGCAAAGCCTGATGAACGAACTAAAGAGCCTTCAGTTTCTCCTGCGACAGGGTCTGCCTCTCCGTGGACATGACGAGCAGGAAGGCAACCTTCAACAGCTGCTCAAGTTCTGCTTTGGAGAGAGCTGCAAGGAAAAAACAAACACAGGTTCAAAATATCTGTCACATGATATTGCCAACGAGATCCTCAGGATTATGGCACATAAAGGCTTGCGACCTGTTGTACTTGAAATCAGAGAAGTGAATAGGTTTTCGATACCAGCTGACGAAACCCGTGACGTTGCAAACAGGGAGCAGGTTGTAATTTGCATAAGATGGGTAACTGAGCAGTTTTGAAGTCATAGAGGAGCCTGTGGGACTGCTGCATGTTGACAATACCTGCGCTGAGACAATTTTTAATGCGCTAAAGGATTGTTTGATCAAGCTGGACTTGCCAGTGCAGAAGTGCAGGGGTCAGGCCTACGACGGGGCCAGTAATTTTCAGGGTCACGTTTCAGGAGTTGCAAAACGGTTCAAAGAAGAGGTCCCGTCAGCAGTGTCCGTATACTGTTTGGCACACTCAGTCAATCTTGTGTTACAAGAGGCTTCCAGAAAGGTCAAAGTAATAGAGATGCCCTTGACTTTGCCACAGAGGTCATTCAGTTGATCAAATTATCACCAAAACGACAGATCCTTTTTGAAACGATCCAACATGAAACATCAACTTCGTGCAGCCCGTCCATTAAACCACTGTGTCCAACAAGGTGGACT
>CM031613.1:66038473-66062894 GCA_018398815.1 Conus ventricosus
TGAAGTGCTCGAATCTTCACTGAGTTTGAGTCTAGTCGATGAGAAGTTTCCATTAGCAGTATACTGGCTGCTGCCAGTACGACTGAATTCCTGTGCAACTTATTGAACGTGAAGGTCAGTTGAAAGCTGTTTCTTATTCCTATATTCTTCAACGTTTGTAAATAAAAGAATCCTCTTCGTTTCAATACCGCCTGGTGTATTTTGTCGTCTGCAAGCCGAACACCTACCACAGGATCTGCAACGACCTTTTCCAGGCTACTGCACTAACCTTGTACTGAGGAAGTCAGCGGTATAGCGTGCAACAGCTTGCCTACATATTCTATTAGTTAGTGATCTTACCGGTCGCAGCCAGTATTTAACACATTTTTACTGCTGTTCGAATGAACAATCTTCTTGTTTCTCCATAAATCGTTTTGTTTGAAGAGTGTAGTGGCACACCCAAGAATCGTTTAATAACAAAAGTATGTACTTTTCCTATCAACCCTTTATCTTCTAACCTCCATACGTCTGTTGCGTAAGTCAATATGGGCTGAATCTGAGTATCAAAAAGTTTCCAGAATAGGAAAGGATCAATTGTATATAGTTTCCTTGGTGATTTTTTCATTTCAATAACGCCCATCTTACCTTTTCTGCTTATGTCTAAAAGAGCAGCACTCTACTTAATTTTGTTTTAAAGATCAAACCTATCTATATGTTTTTGTTACTCTTATTTCTTCGTTTCCATACGTCCATCTTTCTCTTATTTCAAGATAACCACCTTCACGGAAAACCATATTAGTCTATTATCTAGATTTACTTCTAGACATAATCTGTCAGCTTCTTTTTTTCAGATTGTTCAGCTGGTTCAGTAAACCTGCAAAATAGCAAAATCAGATCATGCGCAAAAAGCACTAAAAATAATTCTAAAGACCCTGGTACCATCTGGACTCCATGCTTCCCTTCCCTGATTAATTATACGGCTAACTCATTCACACAAAAATAAATAAGTAAATAAAAGAGAGAGAACATAATTGGGCTGAGTACGCATCCTTGTTTTACTCCTCTCGGACAATAAAAAAAAAATCAGAATGTGAATGCTTATCTCTCTCATATGCAATGACCCGAGTTGTCAACTCTCCAAAGTGCTTTATATACATTTTCCATCAATCCCACTTCTGCCACAAGACATTTCTATAACAGAATCAAATGCTTTCTTGAAATCGACGAAAGCTACAGAGAGCTTAGATTTTTTTTGCGAAATATTTTTACGACAGAGTATAAAGCAAAAATATGATAAATTGTACTGTATCCTGCTCTAAACCCACCTTGTTCCTCTGCTAATATTCCTTCAACTTCTGCCCATCGTGAGAGTCGCTTATTCGGAATAGATCTAAATGGGTACATTTTGCTCATGACACTTGTTAATGCCACACCACGGTAATTATCGGGTAGATTAGCATCCCCTTTCTTGTAAATAGGGATAATAATGGATTTACATAATCGTTTTTGAAAAATGCCCTGTTCAAATATCTTGATGAAAAGCTCTACAAGAAATTAAATTACTGTTTCAGTGGCATGTTTATGAAGTAGTATATCAGTACCAGGACTTTTACCGGCTTTAAGGTTATTAATACAAGATAGAACTTCTTTAGAAATAGGATCGTTGAAAAGAGGTTCATCTGATAAGTTCTTGGGTCAGGTCGTCTGTGCTGCACTACTAACCGCCCCTTTCTAAAGAAAGCCACCTTACCTTCCTTGGCCCCAGCTTGCTGGTGGGTAAGGTTATTGGCCACGGTTACACTCTTGTCCTTCAGTTTGATATGTAAGTCCCTGTTTGTCATAATTGACAATCACAAGCCGGTGTCCACCATTTCTGCTCTGCCTACATGATGGGCCCGAGTAATGTCATCCTGTGTCCACGTCTTGTCTATCTCCACGCTGTTCAGGACGTCCGTCACCGCTCTGGCACAGGAATCGAAGGTCTCCCTTCCCTCTGCTGCAGGCACCCCAAACATTCGGAAGTTGTCTCGCCAGTCTGTCTCCTCCCTCAGTCATGTCATTTGTTTCGTCGTATCACTGATTGCTCTTGTAAGTTGTTGCATTTCTTTTTTGCTGTTTTCTTTATCCATGTACAGTTCATTGATATGAGCAGTAATGTCTTGAAGTAAAGTAAAGTACTTGTAAATGTCACTTTCCAGTTTACCACAGCGTTTATCAATTTCGTCACATTTCGTTTTGACAAGACAATCATCTGTTTTCATTGCACTGAGGTCTTGTCTAACGAGCTCCATGCTAGCTTGCAATGATGTGAATCTGTTCTCCTGTCACTGGATGGCGTCTAAGATCTACTGTGCAGTATCCGCTGGCAGGCAAGAATGGCTAGAGACATCTAGAGGGGTACAAACGGAACTGCTTTCGTCAGCGATTGTCTGTGTACTGTCTTGTTTGTCGTGGTCAGATCCGGGATTTAACTCAACGTCCCCACAACACATGAGATGCGCTGCCACAAAAACAAAACCAATTATGTCCACTTTGTTCTTTGTTGCAATCACCCCTGTCTTCATCTTCCTTGCAAAAACGACTCCTTCGCCATGAAGCACAAGAAAGTAGAGAGGAAGAGTTCACATTCCACTTGAAATTGCACGCTGTGAATCGGCATATTGAATACTCCAGTTAATTTTTCACATTTGCATTATTAGCAGACACTTTGCTATTTATGTATAACTCAAATATCACTGTAGGGCGAGTTCATTAATCATAATTAGCGAAAAAAGTACATAATTGCTACCAGTAGAGAAAAAAAAACACGTCCGGTTATCGCGCTGAGATCAACCGAGAGAGACACCCCGGCCTTTCCCGCCATAGCCCCGGCCCCAGCAACGCACAGGAAGCAATCAGTGTCAAATCGTCATGAGGAAACCCGCCTGAGAAGACACTGCACTGCTGCCGAGTCACTTCGGTGGTGTTCTGTGGTGCTCGTTCTGATCCACTAAGCCCCTAACTGACGACAGTAATTGCCCAATCGTGGAGCCGGCGTGAGCTGTCTCTCTCTCTCCCTCCCTCTCGCTCCTTCTCTCTCGCTCCAGAGGGCGCCACCACGTCCGTCTAACGACAGTCCCCATGAATTTGCCAATACCGGTGACCCAGGCGTAATCAAAACCAAGGCCATAGACTGCAGAGGCAAGAGATAGATCTCTCTCTGTATGTGTGTGCGTGCGCGTGCGCGCGTGTGTGTGTGACGCCAGCAGAAAGCACACAAGCGGCTGCTTTATGTTAACCTTCCAAAATATGCCAATATGATATTGGTGATTGTTATGAGGTCAGATAGTGAGTCGGGTGAATGAAATAAAATCGACAGACAGGAAAGATGTTTTGTCCAGCAGAATTTATCAGGTAATACAATGAATGGAGTGTTTATATGAGAAAGAAACGCACACACGCACGCACGCATGCGCGCGCAAGTACACACGCATGTGTGTGAGTGCGCTCTCTCTCTCTCTCTCTCTCTCTCTCTCTCACACACACACACACGGTTTCAACATCAAACAGGAAAGAAAAAGAAGATACAAAACTAAAGCCAAAAGAACGATTTAGAACGCAGAAGACAACTTCTCATGACGTCAATCCCAATGACAGCGTCATCACATCACAGGCTGCTCAGAATCAGTTCAGGTTTAGGGGCGATGATTATTTCGTCATAGCCTCGCGGCTTTATATGCCCCTTCTTTGTGTGCTCTTTCATTTGTCAGGTCGACAGCGAGCCCAGTTTTTATTTTCGACCATCAAAGTCGAACATGATGTCAGTAATTATTTTATGCTTATCGATAAGATTTTAAAAAGAGTTAGTATTTGGTGCACATTTGATGTTCGGAGTTAGTTTATTCCAAACTGGTGGGGGAGGTACCTATAGGTCTATTCCCTTTAGGTCTATTCCTTCAAGGTCTATTCCCGTTAAGTCTATTCCTTCCAGGTCTATTCCCGTAAGGTCTACTTTATGTCCACCCTAACCCTAACCCTAACCCTAACCCTGACCTTTAAATCTACTCACGTACCCTAACCCTAACCCTAACCCTAAATCTACTCACGTACCCTAACCCTAACCCTAACCCTACGCCCCCTACGAACCAATGGACATAAAGTAGACCTAACGGGAATAGACCTGGAAGGAATAGACTTAACGGGAATAGACCTAAAGGGAATAGACCTAAAGGGCCGCTGGCTGAAGAAATGTTTCCTTATATTAGTATTAACTTGCTGCATTTGTACTTTGTCACAACTGTTACGGGTTATGTTGGTTAGTGCAGGTTCAACAAAAAATGCTTGATCAATATCATCTAGATTATTGAAAATTTTATAAGTTTGGATCAGATCTCCTCTTATCCTTTTGGCTTTGAGGGATGGCAACCTTAGGTAACTTTAATCTATCTTCATATGAATAATCAGAAATGTCCGGTATTAGCTTAGTTGCTGTTCTCTGGACCTTTTCTATTTCTATTGACTGCCTTTTTAGTCATATCACATTGCCATATTCAAGAATCGATCTCACCATTGCCTTATATAGTCTAAGAAAGGTATCTTTGTCAAAGTATGTAAAAGTTCTCTTAATAATACTAAGCATCTGCATGGCTTTCTTGACGGTCTGTGCAATGTGTCTGTCAAAAAGTAAGTCTTCATCAAATATTACTCCCAAGTCTTTTTCCTCTTCACAGCACGTTATTTGAACTTCTTGATCCCCAACTTTCATACTGTAATTTAATTTAGGGTTTCTTTTGCCGATATGTAATACTTTGCATTTGGATGCGTTGAAGTACAAATTCCATGAGTTAGACCAATTTATGAGTAGCTCAATGTCGTTTTGCATTGTAAGGTGTTTGGATGGTGAACTGTACAACTTAGTATCATCAGCAAAGATCTTGCATGTGCTTTTTAACCCGTCTGGTAAGTCATTTATAAATATAGTAAATAATATAGGTCCCAGTATGCTGCCTTGGGGAATTCCACTCAGATTATCATTTCTGTCGCTAGACATTATAGCATTGTGATCAGTAAAGTGGCTCCTGTTTCTAACCCCGAAATAAACATAAACCGCGAAATGTCCAACGCGGTTATAAACTCTGAACTAGCATTACTAGAAACAGAAGAGCCAACTCTAACATTCGAACAAACAAAAGACACAACTTGGAAAGGAAAGTGAACAAAGCTAATGAAGATGTCCCAACTGTTCTCGTCCTTCATGATTCTGTTTTGAACGGTGTGAAATGCCTCCGACTTGGTCGATCTTATGGTTTCAAAACCGTTTCCAAAAAGTCTTCCACTATAAAGGACTTACTGCCCACGCTGAGACAAACCTTGTCGTCAGTGGATACAGAAGTAGATGCAATTGTTTTTCATTGGGGTCTCAATGATATTCCCAAAAAAGCTGACCCTCTAGCAAACTCTTTGGGACACCATTAAAACCTCGCAAAACATTCACACCCCCAGCATTGTGAAAAGTAAAGTGGCTCCGTTTTAACCCGAAATAAACAAAAAACCGCGAAATTTTCAACCGCTTATAAACTTGAATATTCAAATTTTCCCAAGGGGTCGTCATCAGCCATAGAATCTCCTTGCCAGCCCCAAACACAAAGACGGAGCCCAAACCCCCAGAAAGGAACCAGGTATTCTTGGGCGGTTTTCACCAGCTTTTCTGGAAAAACCTTCTGGCACAAGTCCGGGAACCCCCAGACATCGCTTTCAGGGAAAACACTACCTCCCCCCGTCTTCTCGTCACAAGAAAACTGATCTCCCTTTTTCCCCCTTTGTCCCGGGCCCGCGGACTTCTATGATTTCTCAAGACTGGTAAATGTCTTCTAAAAACTTAAAAACCCCTCCCCCGTCAAAAAAGTCAGTATTGTGCTATAAAGTCTAGCGACTGAAAATGATTCTGTGTTTTTGTGGTATATTTTTCCTGGTTGCCATTTTAAATTTTTTTTTTTTTTCTAGCCTGTACATCACATTTTTTCCTAAATCCCCCCCCCCCCCCCCCCCCCCCCCCCCCCCCCCCCCTTTTTTTGTGCGTTTCACTTACCACTTATTCCCTTCTGGGCCTTGCCTTTTGTAAAGTTTCTCTATTGGTTACTGTTTTGATTTTTTCATTGTTGGGAATTGTTTTTTATCTTTCATTTGAATAATCTTCATTTTGAAATTGTCCCTCCCTTAAAGTCCTTGAAAAAATTTTTGATGGCAAAGATGACGACATAAATATACTAAAAGGGAACGCCTTTGTTTAACAAAAATTTGGTAAAATTTTCAACAACATCTTGTCCCAGCTCCTACATGGTCCTTATTCTTCAATCACTAATGTGCTAAAACGATTTTGCCACGTGGATTTTTCCTTTAACCCCCCTTGGGGTACAAGAAACTGGTGACAATGAAAAAAGTCTTGCAGCCATTTTTATGTAAAGCCTTTTTTTACCTCCCCTTCGTCCCCCTTCCTCCTGGCACCTCAGACTTGTATTCGTCGCTTCTGTTCATTTTGCAATTCTTTGTCTTAAACATTGTCCTCGTGTATTTTTTAAAAAGGATTCATTGATAGCAATTCAAGGGGTACAAAATATAAACTTTCAGGTTTACTACAAAAAGGTTTTCGTGAACATTTAAAAACAGTATCCAAATCATTTAAAGTGTTTACAGATGGTCGGTAATGGAATCCCTGACAGTGGTTCAGGCTTTATAAACCAACCCTTAAAAAGTAGGAAAGGGGTTTTCAAAATTTTACCTCACAATTATAGCAATACTGAAGGCTTTGCTTACATTATTAAAAATCAATTGCTTTCTATCAAATTTTTTTTTGTGTTGATTCCAAATTTTTTTACAACTAGAGCATTGGGACTGCAAAGTAGAAAAATTTGCTTTTTGAAAAAAAACACTACTTGGCAAAAAAATGATTTTTTTGGGTCCCATCCACTGTGGTATAAATGGAATGAAATAGCGACAGTCTTGCAAAAGAAGGGCAAAAGAAAGACGGAAAATTTACTAAAAAATCCTTTAAATTTTCCTCTTCGAATTTATCCAAATTATGGAAAATGTAGCATAAGCAGAATTCTAGTCAAAAAATGGCTGCTTTAACCCGTCGTGCCCACACATTGTTAGATTTTAAATTTATAAATTTTTGGCTGAATACTTGGAAACTAAATTTCCTCATGGATTTCTTGTGTTGCAGGAAAACTTTTGCATATTTTTTTTGTTTTAAAAGTCAGTGTTGACCCCCCTCTTGAGGGAAAGGTATTCAATTTAATAACTTTTAAAAAGAATACTGTCTTTATGGTTATATGTTTGCTGAAATTGCCCTGGTTTTTTTCCAGTAAGTTGAAAATTTTTATGAAGATCAACAATTTTGTGTACCCCTAGGTATTTCACTCAGTCAATACATAATCAGATGTGGTTTTTAAAATACTAAGTGGGTGAAATTAAGTGGGGGTGTGTGCGCGGAGCGCGCGCGCGCGCGCGTGTGGTGTGTGTGTTGTGTGTGTGGTGTTTTGTGTGTTTTATTTTTATAAAATGTTAATTCATTGGGGTGAAAGACATTAAATAAAAAACTGAAAGAACTGAACAAATGGTTAATTGCAGGGGACGAAAGTCAGCTCAAACCGTTTTAGTGGAGAACATATCAGACTCTCCACTCGTCCTGTTAAATGATGGAAGTAATCACGAGACCGCCTAATATCCCAAGTCACAGATCATCTGCAATTGACTTTTCTTAATCTCCCCATCAATGGTCCCGAGCTGTACACGCAAACTTATGACAACACTTTAGGAGTGATCATATTCCCATAGTTATTTCTCTGAGAGGATTTGTAGTGAGCCAAGATGACAGTAAGGATAAATGTCCCAAAGTTTGATTACAACGCGAGCTGACTGGGCCAAATTTCAATCTGGCTATCTTCATATGACGTCAATTCTTTTGATAAATCTGACATAGAATCTATGTACAGTCATTTTGCTATCTCACTACTGCACGCAGCCGGTGAGGCAACTCCGATTCTTAGTCAATCAAAATCTCCCAAACACACGGGTAAAGTGTGGTGGACAGAATCTTGCAGAAACGCTGTTGATAAAAATAAAAACACGTTTAAACTGTACGCAAAAGTAAAAAAAGGTTGAAGGGAGCATACCAGTTAGAAACTGCCAAGAATCAAAGGAATAAAGTAATTGAAAATGCTAAACGCGAGTACTGGTCATCATTTTGTGTTAATGAATTAAGTGAACATAAAGATATGAATAAAATTTGGAAAAAGATCCATGAAATGAAAAACGGAATCCATTTACCTGCATATCCATCATAATAGGTGCTGAAAAAATTTCCTTCGGCATACCAAAAAGCAGAATCATTTGCTGACATGTTTTCCAAAAACAGCTCCTTCTGTAGTTTATCAGACAAATGCAGAGCTATGAGGGAAAACCAATCTAACGAAGAAATGTACGCTGATCCTGACGAAAATAATGATCATTATCTAAATACTGATATTACTTCTCAGGAATTACTCTCTGTCTAATACGAAAACGTCCGTTGGTTTAGATGCCATTTCTAATGAAATGTTAAAACATATACCACAAAATTTTGTTTTACTTCTACATGAAATTATTAATAAATGTTTGGATTGAAGGGAACATACCTTCCATATGGAGAGACTCAATTATTGTTCCCGTTTAAAGAATGGAAAATCAATGACAAACACAAACAGCTATCGACCTATAGCTCATACATTCTCATGTCTAAAGTAATGGAGATAATTGTTCTAAACAGATTGACATACTATTGCGAAAAAAACTGGCATTATCCCCGCAAACCAGGCCGGTTTAGAAAGGGCAGGTCTACTGTTGATGATCTTGTAGCTCACTACGCAAATTAAACACCAGTTTGCTAGAAGACAAAACGTTTCTCGCCACATTTTTCGATATCGACAAGGCATTTGATCAAGTTTGGCATGATAGGCTTTTTATATAAAATTAAAACTATAGGTTCTCTCTGGTCATATTTATATAATTTGTTAAAACATTCCTGACCAACGAAAGTATTCAGACAAGAATTGGTAATACTTATTCATCCAAAAGATTTCTAGATATGGGTATCCCTCAAGGCTCTGTGATCGCCCCTCTTCTCTTAACATTTTAACTAATGATTTACCTAAATACATTTAAAAAAACTTTAACTTGATTCAATATGCGGATGACATCTGCTTATGGTTGAACGCCTCATTAAAAAAGAACACATCAAAAAGATCTGTTAATTACATTAGAAGAATATATCAAAAAGAGTTAGACAACATTGCGAACTTCATGTTTGATAATGGCTTATGCCTGTCGGCCGAAAAATCCTGTATGATGTTATTTGATGCAGGTGGGTCTGCTCACAATACTCCTAACTTCAAAGTACATAATACCACATTGAGCTACACTTCTGAGATTAAATTCCTTGTGTGCATCTTATGTCAAATCTTTCTTGGAATTTTCACTTGGAACACATAATAAATCAAGCGAGAAAATCTCTTAATCTGCTCAAAGATATAAGGAAACAAAGTTGGGGCCAGGAAACAAAACGTTTAATACATCTTTCTTCTGCTTTAGTTAGATCCAAATTGTCATATGCACAAGAGTTTTTTTTAGTGCTCCTAAGTACTTATTAAAAAAGCTTCAGTGTCTGCATTCAGACAGCCCTTGGTGTTCCATTTCATGCTTCAGCTTTAGGAACATACCATGAAGCTGGTGTCTTGATGACCATTGTAAACTAGCCTGCGCTAAGGTACATTCTTCGCTGCTCAACTAATTCAAAGTGCTAACCAAACGGAACTGGATATGAGGTCTGATGCAGACTTTCCTAAACGTGCTAGAAACATTCGAGCCACTAAAACGATACTCACATATTCTTCTTACATGTTGACAAATTCAGGTATCAATCATAAAATAGCTTGCTGTGCGTTTTCCCCCATAAGTCCCGTATCAAAACTGGGAGCTCTTCCAAACCAAAATTTGATTATAACTATACTACTATATCTAAAACTGTAACATTAATATTCTAGCTTGCGAAGCAAAATCACATATCAATGATTGTTATCGTCACTTCGTAGAAAAGTCTTTACTGATGGGTCTCTATTTAAACAATAATGCTGGTTGTGGCTTTGTCATTTCCATTTTTTAAAATTGAGAAGTCCTTTCATCTTGGGGCTAATCTGTCTATTTTTACAGCCAAACTAATAGCAATAGTAATGGCGTTGAGTACATAAATGATTTATCATTGACTTTTATGGTATTCTCTTCTGTGTAGATTCTAAGTCAGTTCTTCAAGCTTTAGAATCTACAAATTCAAAAATCGTGCTGAAATCATATAAGAAATTAAACTACTTATTCACACCTTATGTCAAGAGGTATAACAGGCAATTTTTGTTGGGTTCCTTCCCATTGCTTCATATCCGGAAATGAAAGGGCTGACAGATTGCTCGAGCAGGTGCAAACAATTCTGACAATACGGATACTATTCATATTCCCTTGAGCTTACATGAAGGATATTCACTCTTACAAAAGACCTCATTTGAAAAATTTGAGGAATACTACAAAGAAAGTGTTCTCCTCCCGCCGAATACACAAACTCGACTCTTCAATACTTTGTTGTACGAACTCTCGAGCAAGTAATCTTTTAAAAAAGGGCTTCCTCATAAATCCAGTTAAAACCATAATACAAACATAGGATCCAAGACACAGTAAACAACTTCTCTCCTTATTATTTTCGTTAAAAATAAATGCATTCAGAACAAAATATGATCAAGAATATTCGAATGTGCTTTGTGGCGCCCTTGATAAATTGTACAACACACGTCTATACTTTTTGCCCCTACTTTGATTCCGATTTGTCAGAATTTAGAAATGATGCTCAAAGTGCATATTCCAGGATACCATGCCTCCTTAAATTTTGTACGAATTCTTATGTTAAGCCCAGTTGGCTCAATCCTGTAATTGCTGTTTCATGACCTTATTTTGTACAGCTGATTGTTTTTACTTTTGATGTGTGATGTGTGTGTGTGTGTGTGTGTTTTTAACAGTTTAATTCTTACTTAGAATTTCTCTCCTCATCACACACACACACACACACACACACACACACACACACACACACACGCACGCACGCACGCACGCACGCGGGCGCGCACTCACGCACGCACGCAGCAAGCACACACACTCAAACACACACACACACACACACACACACACACACACACACACACACACACACACACACACACACACACACAAACACACACACCTTGTCTAATATCACATTTAGTGAAAAGACGTTAAATTGAAGAACAACACAACAACAACAACACACACACACACACACACACACACAACACACACACACACACACACACACACACACACACACACACACAAACGCCTATTGTTTAGGGAAAAATCAAGACACTGATGAGCACTTGTCCTAGAAGACACAATACAGAGAACGATTTAATTCATTCATTATTTCCATGGAAAAGACAGAAAGAGCCATACATGCTTTAAAATTAAACGAAAACAAAACGGAACAAATAAATATGAAAATCAATATAAATATATCCCTCTCCACCACTTCACAATGCTTTACACACGGTATACTACACACCAACGAATATTTCCATTTCCCCGTATCTCAGTTGTGCTTAAACATTCAAATCCGAGGATGGAATCTCTTGTGTAACCCCCCAGGAAGTCTCCTTGCACTTCCGCTGCTAACTCCCTTTTCCGCTCTTCGGGCGGAAACCAGATCCGGATCTGGATCCATGCCTGGAACTGTCAGCACTTTTGCGTGGGCTCGTCTGCAGCCGGGGGCCTGCGGAACGGCGCGAACCACAATGTCCTTGGCCTTCTCGCGGGCGTCGATGAGCCTGAACTGGGTGATGCGTTCCTTGATGTCTTGGGCGCGAGACGTGGTGGCCTGGGTAGGCTGGATCAGGCGTGCCACGATCTCCTCCAGTTCCTTCCCGTTGCGTCGCACCACCCGCCATGTCCCTGGATAGTGCTTCTCAATGTTTGGGTACTGGGGGATGGAACATTAAAATAGAATACAGTGAGGGAAAAGAGATAATTAAAACCGAAGAACATTTAATTAAAACAATGTATTAAAAGAATTGAACATACACAGCCTCGGTCATGCATTGAAAGAAAGACGCATGCAAGTCTGTATGCATGCGATCACACGCACACGCGCCTGCATAAACACACACACACGCACGCACACACGCACGTGCACACGCATATACACACGCACACTCGCGCGCTCAAGCACGAACACACACGCACACACACACACATGCACACACGCGCATGTGCACACACACAGCGCGTGCACACACACAGCGCGTGCACACACACATTCACAAACACACACACACATACATACGCCCCCGCGCACGCATGCTCAAGCAGAAACACGCAGGCACGCACACACACACACACACACACACACACACACACACACACACACACACACACACACACACACAGCTTTATTCCAACACACACTGACGCCATCTGTCATAAATTTCAGGTTCCTAGAATGGAATCTACCTGCTTAGAGAGAGACCTCGAACTGGTGCCGTCATTCGAGCGGGGTTGAGTTTCTGAGAGCACCTTGTTTGGTTCAACATACACAAGTCACTGCTCATTGTTAAGTGCCAGTCTGGGAATCCAGATGACCATGTAATTGCTGGGTAAGACTGATGGCAGTATCATTGATTCATCGCCGACACAGACAATGAGCGACCGCCCTCATTCAGCATTTGACAGGAGACTGCCACTACATGCCACTACATGCCACCCGCCGCTTACCCTATCCCTTCCGCTAGCCCCTCTCCCTTCACTCCCCTTATCATTAACTTTCAAGCCCCCCCCCCCCCCCCCCCCACTTGTTTCGTCCATCCCCTTTATTCCACCACCATGCCCCCCACATATGCACACTCACAAATTCAATAAATAGCTAAGACACAACTAGCCTGCTTAAAGACCTCACATCTGACGTGATCAAACCGTTTAGTTGGCGAGGAAATCAAACCTGGATATCACTCTGAGAGCAGGGCAAGCCATAGACTACCAACCCACAAATCCATCAACCAAGCCAGGCACCTATCCTCTCTTCAACCGACGACAACAGCGCTCAAGAGTTTCACCGATTCGCAAGGTCGGGGTCGGTTCATGAATTCTGCCGTCTTGCTATACCTCTCTTCTACTTTGAACCGCCTCTGCGCCCCCCCCCCCCCCCCCCCCCCCCCAACCAACCAACCATCAAGCAGTCAACTAGCCCAACTAGCTGACCAGGCAACAAACCCATTGATACTAGCACCGTAAAGGCTATGGCAGTCTATGGTAACACATCTCATGGTAATCAACCAGCTGACCAGCTAGCCAGCCAACGTACGAACGTACGAACTAGCTAAGCGACTGACCAATTGGATCTAGCAATATTAAAAACTACTCAACTCACTTTGTAACAGAAATTGGGAGACTCCAGTATTCCGTTGCTTCTCTTGCGAAACTGCCTGTCGATACAATACACACTACACTACAGTACACAACACTACACTACACTACACCACACCACACTACAATACACTACACAACACGACATTACACTGAATTACTCTGCAGTACACTACACTACACTGTTACACATTACACGACCATTTAATACTAAACAAAATAACACAACACTATGCAATACACCTCACCTCATAATAGAGGACAGGATGATTCCACTATTCGGCCATGTTGCAGAAGCACAATTCAAAAGACTCACACACACGCACACACACACACACACACACACACACACACACACACACACACACACACACACACACCTCGCTTCCTATCCCTTCCTCCCTCTTCTTATACGTTGTCATCATTGACTGGCGCTTTCACAGACAAAATGTTTCATCTCAGAACCAAAGACCATAATACAGCACCATACCGCTGACCTGGTAACACAGGTAGGGGCGGTTCCAGAACTCCGCCATGTTCCTGTGCCTTTCATCTTCGTAGAACTGCCTCTCTCGCGACCACAGCTTGCAGCCCCGGGCAAAACTGGTGGTGGGACGGGACAGCTGGTCGTCTCCCCACAGCACGTAGCGAGGGAAGTAAGGCATGTGATACATGTTGGGGACAGATGGCGCTTGAAAAGGCTCTCTTCTGCGTTGTGTGTGTGTGTGTGTGTGTGTGTGTGTGTGTGTGTGTGTGTGTGTGTGTAGGGGTGGGGGGGTTGCTTGTTAATGTTTCCTTTCTTTTCTTTTGTATCCCTACACTTTGTTTCTTTTCCGTCTTTCTTTTATCTTTCTTTCTGCTGTCTGTCTGTCCTTTCTTTCTTTCCTTTGCTTTCTTCATTTTTTTCCTCTGTCGTTTGCTTCTTTCTTTGTTTTTTCCCCCTTTTCCGTTTCAATTCTTTGGGGTTCCCCCCCCCCCCCCCCCCCCCCCCCCGCCTTTTGAATTTTCCTGTTTCTTTTCTTTAGTAGTGTCTTCTTTTTTTGTGTGTGCTTCTTTTAATTTTTTTTCTATCTGTATATCGATTTTCCTTTTTTGTGTGTGTGTGTTCAGTGTTCCTTCTTTTGTACTTTTTTCGCTCTTTCTTCTTCTGTTCTGGTCTTTTATGGCGCGAATCTCAGGATATGCATGATGCGACTGAAACAGAACACCACAAGGACTGGGTCAGAATGGCTGGTCAGGACAGCCAGAACAACAAGAGAGAACCATTCATAACAAAGGAGATGAGAAAAGAAAGACTGAAAGATAACACAAAACAAACAAGATGCGAAGCATATAAACGTACTCCCAGTTTTCCAAACCGCTTATAAATCGGCCAAGTGCTTTGTGAGATAAGAAATAAAGGCAAAATAATGGTTTAACGGTTTTTAACGGTTATATAACCGATATACACTTTTGAAACCGGTATTTTAGTCCTCACTGGGCTAAAGCCTGTGTACATATCAAATTTAATCCAAATCGGACAATATGTCAAGAATAACGGTTTTTAACGGTCAAATTTTGAAACACTATATAGAAGTGCCATTTGTGTGTGATAACCTTTCTATATACCAAATTTAATTAAAATCCACCTATATATAAGAAATAACGGCAGAATAACGGTTTTTAAACGGTTGTTTAATCCATTTTCAGCATTACATCACTTACATATGGACAGAGGATCCGATTTGTCACAAGATCATCCAAACCGCTTATAAGTTGGCCAAGTACTTTCTGAGATATTCCATAAAGAAGAAAAACCGTTACAGGCCGTTACAACCGTTAGTAACGGCTATAACGGGGCAAACTAAAACATCAGGCATCATCCGTGACCCATAATGAACATACCTGCTAATTTTCATAAAGGTCGGCCAAGTACTTTCTGAGATATTCCATAAAGAAGAAAAACCGCTACAGGCCGTTACAGCCGTTAGTAACGGTTATAACGGTAAACTAAACATCGGGCATTATTCTTGACCCATAATGAACATACCTAAAATTTTCAGGAAGATTGGCCAAGTACTTTCCGAGATATTCCATAAAGAAGAAAAACCGTTACAGGACTTACAGCCGTTAGTAACGGCTATAACGAGGTAAACTAAAACATCGGGCATCATCCGTGACCCATAATGGAACGTACCTGCTCATTATTACAAAGATCGGCCAAGTACTTTCTGAGATATTATGTAAAGAAGAAAAAGCGTTACAGGCCGTTACAGCCGTTAGTAACAGCTATAGCGGTTAAACTAAAACATCAGGCATCATCCGTGGCCCATAAGGAACATACCTACAAATTTTCAAAAAGATCGGCCCAGTAGTCTTGTCTGGAGCGAGTGGAACACATTTTGACCACGGACACACACACACACAGACAGACAGACAGACAGACAGACAGACAGACAGACAGACACACACACACACACACACACACACACACACACACACACACACACACACACACAGCATTTCTTCGTTCCATTCTAAAGTACTCCCTGTTCTATAAGAACAATAAAAGTAGGCAAAGGAAACAAGATGCAAAGCATATAATGTACTCCCAGTTTATCCTCAATACGCGTGAGATATTCCATATAAAGGAAAAACCGTCTTGGGCTGGTGTAACCGTTAGTAATGGGTATTCTGGTAAACATTGGCTATCGTCTGTAACCTAAAATAAACATACTTACAAATTTTCAGAAAGATCGGCCAAGAACTTTCTGAGATTTTCCATAAAGAAGAAAACCATTATGGGCCGTTAGTAACGGCTATAACGGTAAACTTAAACATCGGGCATCATCCGTAACCAATAATGAACATATCTACAAATTTTCAGAAATATCGGCCACGTACTTTGAGATATTCCGTAAAGAAGAAAAAACCGTTACAGGCCGTTACAGCCGTTAGTAAGGGCTATAATGGTAAACTAAAACATCGGGCATCATCCGTAACCCATAGTGAACATGCCTGCTAATGTTCACAAAGATCGGCCAAGTACTTTCTGAGATATTCCATAAAGAAAAAAAACACGTTACAGACCGTTACAGCCGCTACTAATGGAGAGAATGTAAATATGCGGGTTCACGACCACCCATGTGATTCTGCCCAAAAACCCCCTTTTTCACATACAAATCACGTCCATCACATATCAGTTTTGACCAAAATTAACACCTGTTTTTAAACAAAATTAACGCGCAAAACTGCCAAAAATTGACGTAATCAGTACATTAAAACGGGGGTTTCCGTGCAGAATAACATGGGTGATCGTGAACCCGCATAGTTACATTCTCTCCAGAGACATAAAATCAACTAAAAATTTATATGGCTTGACAGTCCTGTCTCAGACCGATTCTAATCAATATTGCTGACTGGACCTGCTGCACGCTCCACTGCTCAGGAGTTCTGCACACGTGATGTGGCGGAGTTGTTACGTGTGCACGTTCAACCAATCGACAGGGGGATGACATCATTTCTGCTGGGCACCAAAGTTAGCTTGGAAGCTGCCGCCATTTCTGCTCGTGGCGCCTACCAGTGAAAGACGTGTTTTAACGCGGGTTTTGCTTCATTTCCAACCCGGCCAAAAAGAGGGTTTAGATCTTTTGGAAGTGAATTAAGAAAAAACGTGAAATGACAGTAAGTGAACTAGATGATTTTCTACGTAATTGTTTTGTAGAGCAACTTGCTTATGAGCCGATTGACGAAGGTTCTTTTATGAAGCTGAAAAACATAACTGAAATTACGCCTGTTTTGCTGAAGGCTGGCTCTGCTGCAAGACTCTCAGTGGACGCCCCAAACGCATGACGTGGGTCTAAAAATAGTAACGGTTACGCGTAACCGCTTGGCAAGCATTTCTCCTGAAAACCTGCTTGAACGCCCTGCACACCTCCTTTTTTAGGCTGCCTTTTCAGGCGGCCGCCGAAGGAACTTTGAAAATGGTCCTGTGATTTATTCAGGACTTTGATAAGTGCTTTTGGTGGCTGTCTCAAATTTACGTTGTTCAAGTGTGAACCACAAAAAGCCCCTTTTACCTTCCCCACAAGCACCGTCCTGTCTATTGTGTGAATGATTCCCGTGTGTGTGTGTGTGTGTGTGTGTTGGAGAGAGAGTGCGTGTGTGAATGAGAGAGAGGGAGAGAGGTGGAGACAGACAGACAGACAGACAAAGAAAGAAACAGACAGACAGACAGAGATGTGGGAGTGAATGAGGGGAGAGAGATGTGGGAGTGAATGAGGGAGAGAGAAACTGATTAATTAATTTTTTTAATTTATAATTTTATTCTGTTTAAAAATGAAGCCCGAAGAAGTTAAAAAGCTTACTAATATACTTTACAAGTTGAATTGGAAGGGCCATAGAGAAGAGTTAAGGAGAAGGTTTGAAAAATCAATTACTGATCTTTTTAATCACATAAATATACAAACAAACGTGAAGCAGGCCATCAGTGAAATACCAGATTTTTGGCCCAACCAGCTATAAAGTTGGTTGCCATTTTAGTTGATTATATGGCTTCCAAAGATTTTAATCTAACTTTTTTTACTACTCCTGAAGGGGTAACTATTTGCTTGAATAAAGATTAGGTTTTGCGATTAGAAAAGGCCATAAATAACAGCTGAATTTACAATTAATTTTTTATTTAATTTAGATTTAAAAATGGCTGCCGAAACTCAGTGAATCTGATTTAAAGAATTGTAATAACCTATTTGGCGAAACAATGAAAGTACTAAACATTAATTTTAGTGAATTTGGTTTTGAGAATGATGTAAACAATATAATAAAAGATTGTAATGACCTATTTGACGAAACAATGAAAGTATTAAACATTGGTTTTAGTGAATTTGGTTTTGAGAATGATGTAAACAATATAATAAAAGATCATAGTGAACTATTTAACGAAGCAATCAAAGTGATGAACATTGACTGTAGTGATTTAGAAAAAGCTAAAATATTAGCAGGTTTTATATTGTAAGGTTAACGTGTCTTGAAGTGTTGCAACGCTTGGGCGAAGAATAAAGCCTGTTTTACTTACTTTTATTTATATTTATTTTTTTAATTTACGTAAATATTGTGGCTTTAAAAATGACGACCGCAAGTAAATTCGAGGACGGAAAACTATATACATGGAAGAAATAATTGATATTGAAAAAAAACAATTAGCGATACGTTTAGTGAATTAGACATGAATATTATTAACCCTACAAACGTTCATGAAAGCGTAGCACATACCATCTCTAAAATCCCAGAGTCTCTTCAATGCGAGCCGCCAGTAAAAGTGCTTTTGGCAGTTCTGATTGACTATATAACTCCTGATGATAGTAGCATGGAAGTCTGGGTTTCAACTAAACAGAAAGAAGTAATCAGCTATCACGACTTTAACTCTAACTGGGCTGATTACATGCTTACACAGTTTAACCATGCAAGTGAAGAAGAAAAGTTAAGGGGTTCTGGCTGGTCTGAAGGGACAGTCCTTGAAATCAAATTGAGGCAAACAAAGTTCTATCCTATAGTTGGCAATTCTTACCTTCCTCTCCCAAAAGAGTTAGAGTTAAAACGAGCAGTTTTAAACATACATAATTCTGACAGCATGTGTTTTATGTGGTGTGTTTTAGCGCATTTACATCCTGTCAAAAATCATGCAGAGTTTCCAATTATGAACAATATAAGCAAGAACTGAACTTTGATAACATAACCTTTCCAGTAAGTACAGAAAGTATATCTCAGTTTGAAGAGCAAAACAAACCAATCACTGTAAACGTATACACATGGTCTGTAGAAGCTGAAATTTGTGCCTCTAAGGGTTTCTCCCAACGCCCCTACTTTAGGCGAACCGCTTAACAAACATGTAGACTTGATACTGTTTGCAGATAGTACAAAGAGCCATTATGTATTAATCAGAACAATAAGCAGACTGTTAGAATATACATCAAAGCATAAATCTAAACAGGAGCTTTGTAGAAGGTGTTTAGTTAGAATCCCAACTATAGAAGCAGCTGCCAGTCATAGAACACATTGTAAAAGTTTTGTAGACTGTGAAACCAAACTCCTCACACCCAAACCAGGGTCTAAAGTTAGTTTTAAGAATATACACAAAATGCAGATGAGCCCGTACGTGGTTTATGCTGACTTTGAATCGCTCTTACCACAGTACTATGGCCCACAAAAGCAAGAACAAAAAAACAACCTTATTAACCCACCATCAGATCTGTTCTTATGCGTTTACTGTTGTTAGGTCAGACGTCAACACACGACACCTGAGATTTACAGAGGCCCCAACGCAGCTAGTTTGATTTTTAGAGCAGATGAAACAACTTCACAATCAAAGTTATCCAACCAACTAAATCTTTCAGGCATTGTTATGACTCCTGAAGACCAAGAACGTTATGACTCATCTACCCACTGTTGGATTTGCGGCTTAGAGCTAACACCTAACAGTAAAGACGTAAATGTAAGAGACCACGATCACATTACTGGAAAGTTCAGAGGGGCTGCGCACAACAATTGTAATCTTCAACTTAAGGTTGACGCTAAGACATGGAAACTGCCTATCTTCTTTCATAACTTACGAGGCTACGATTCTCATTTCATCATGCAAGCAGTGACTTCTGAATATAAGAGGGTTACATGACTTTTACGCTTGACTGTTTATCATTTTATGACTCAGCCCCCAAAATCTGATGGGGAGTTTAGATAAACTAGCGGATCTCTACAAGACTTTCCAATCACTAAACAATACTTTGATCCATCTTTGGTGCGTAAAGGCGTCTATCCTTATGAATACATGAACTCGTGGGATAGGTTTGACGAAGACTCACTTTCCCCCTAAAGCGCTTCTTTTCTAGTCTTAGAGGCAAAGACATAACTGATGCTGACTATGAATACGCTCAGAAAGCCTGGACAGAATTACACTGTCAAACAATGGGCGATTATCATGATCAATATTTATTGGCTGACGTGTGTTTATTGGCAGACGTCTTTCAGAATTACAAATCTACATGCATGAAACATTACTGTCTAAGACTCATCACATTACATCTCTGCCCCAGGCCTTTCTTAGGATGCTTTCTTAAAGTCTACAAACATCCAGATTGACTTAATTTCTGATCTACCCACACTTCAGATGATTGAAGACGGGCTGAGGGGAGGTATTAGCATGGCCTCACATCCTTACTGTAAAGCCAATAAAAAAGTATTTAGACGATTATGATCCCACTAAACCATCCAACTATCTAATGTACTTAGACCCCAACAATCTGTATTGGGTGGGCCATGAGTCAACCGCTTCCACTGAGAAACTTTACAATGATAAAAGGGCCTCATAATGTTAATACTGTGTTTGGTATGTTGTTTACAACTTCCGCCTGATAATCCAATAGGACTAATCTTGGAAGTAGATTTAGATTATCCTCATGAACTACACGATCTCCATAACGATTACCCCCTAGCCGCAGAAAGATTAAAGATGAGTTCCATTGAACCTCCTAAACTTGCTCCTAATCTTAGACACAAAACTAAATAAAGTGTGTCATACAGACTCCTACAGTTTTACTTAAGACACGGACTGAAAATGACTGCCGTTCATAGAATAATTATCTGTGAAACCCAAGAGCCCTTTATGAGGCCATACATCAAGAAGAATACTGATCTTAGAACTCAAGCCACTGATGCTTCAGAAAAAAACTTCTTTAAACTGATGAACAACAGCTGTTTTGGCAAAAACCATGGAAAATCCACACAAACGCAAAGATGTGAAATTAGTTACAAAAGAAAACCAAGCAATTAAGTTTGCCTCTAAACCTAACTATCAAGACTTTAGAAGATTTAACGACAGCCTGGTCGGCATTATGATGAAGAAAAAAGATGTTAAGTTGGACAAGCCAGTGTTTATCGGCTTTACTGTATTAGAGCTGTCTAAATTATTAATGCTAGAATTTCTGTATGACTACTTTAAACCGCGGTACCCAGAAGCAAGAGTCCTTTACACAGACACTGACTCTTTTATTCTAGACGTCCCCACAGAAGACTTTACAAAGACTTAGAAACCAGGTAGCTAAAGGAACTGATGGAATGGTACGACACATGCGACTATCCAAAAGATAGTCCTTTACATTCAACTGTAAACAAGAAAGTAATTGGAAAGATGAAGGATGAACTTAATGGGACAGTTATCAAAGAATATGTTGGTTTGTGGTCAAAGATGTACAGCGTGCCAGCCAGACTTCTGTAATGAAGAAGGCTAAAGGTGTAAGTAAAGAAGTTGTCAAAAAAAATATAACTCACGATAACTACAAGCAAGCTCTCTTTGAAAACAAAGTATTTCATCACACAAATGTTAATCTACGCTCTACTCTCCATCAAGTAAACACAACTGCTGTTAACAAAAAATCACTAGTCTCTAACAATAACAAGAATTTACGTCAGTTCTGAGCTTTCATATGCTGTAGGGCATTGGAGAACTTTAAAAGATTAACTTGACTAACTTGGCTTGTAACTTAACTTAAGAATCTAACAAGAACTTATTTAAGAACCTAACAGTACTTATTTAAGAACCTAACTAGTACTTAAAAAAAAGAACTTATTTTTTTGTACTTAACTTGTAATTTACTTGCACTTAACTTAAAAGTACTTTCTATAACTAACATTAACTTGTACTTATTATGTTCTTAACTTGTACTTTATCTAGTCTTAAAACTATTCCATAGAAAATGGGTCTACAACAGGAGGTTTGCACTTTTTTTTTGCAGAAGCGGCTCTTCTTCTTTTACTGTGGGGGCTTGCGGCTTTGTTGTTAGGTATGGTGTTAAGTATTTGTATGCTAAAAACCCACCAACAACAGCAGCAGCACCCATTACATAATGATACATCTTATTGTTTGATTGTGATTGTGTTGTTGTTAATTGTGTTGTTGCTGGCGGTGATGTTGTATTACTATTTAACAATTTTTGTTTTTGGCTGATTGGTTTGCTTTTCTCAGTTTGTTCCATTCAGCTAGTTTACGCCCAGCCTCAACACGCCCAGGACTTTTAGACTTAGTAACATTACTCACCTGTGGTACATTTACTTGTGGCACATTCTGCTCCTGCGGAGGTCCTGCGGACTGTCCTGTGGCGTCTTCCTCGCTCATTTTTTTTATTGCGATTAAATTTAATATGATCAAAATTAATAGATTAAAAGTAATTAATCCCATGATGAATGGGCATAACATCATCCCAAATCTGTAATACATGTCACATGCAAGAGTTTCTAGGGACTTGTTTAAAACCGGATCTTGTGATAAGTCATATTTAAATCTTCTTCTGAATCAACCGGCGCCATCTTACTTACTAACTTAGCATATAGACTAATCATTGTCTGCCCTACCGATCTAACCATTTTTGACCCTAGCTGCGCTTCGTACCTAGCGTAGTACTTCTCAATGTCTGATGTGGACAATTGTTGGATCTGTTCAATACTTCGTTCAGTGCCTAAATACTGTTTAGTTTTTTCCACACGCAGCCAGAGAGTATAATCTTTCTTTATGGCAGTGTCTGCTGAGTAGCCTACAGAGTAGTCTGCTTGCTCCTCACACTTTAATAGTTCGTCACAATCCATTTTTAAAAGGCAATAAAAAATAATATAATACTTTTAAAACCATGAGTTTAACGCTGGTTAATTATGCAGTGCCTATCGTTGGTGTTATAGTCTATTCAACCCTTGCAAAATGTTTGTTAGGAATAAAGCCGCCCAACATGGGAAGATAGAAGATTCGCCAAAACTAGTTGCAACTTTATTTTTAGCTTTAACAACAAAAGATTATCTGATTAAAAAGCACATAGACAGCCTTTCGTATTATGATTATTTTAATTATTTTTTTAGTTAATAAAAAGATGAGTGAAAAAAAGATTATCAATACGATTTACCATTCTGCTGTAATTAGCGGTCTTAGTATAGGCTATAGCGTGTTAGCAAAAAACATGTTTAAAATGAAGCCTGCTGACCTAGGAAGGTTAGACATTGAGGATGTTGTTAAGGTTATAGTTGTAATTACTGCAGGGATTGCCTCAAAAGACTTTCTTGTTACACAGGGATTATCCCAGAAAATTTTAGTTCATAGAAAGATTAATTCATAAGAAAATAATTTATAAAAAGATGGCGGGAGTAGTTATGATGTAGGAGGAGCTATGTTAATGCTTTAGCCTTCTCTGGAAGCAATTATATTTTAGTAAATTGCGTCCGATGAAGAGAGAGAACGTCATAATAAGGCAATAGAAGATTTGCTAAGCAAGAGACGTTTATTGAAAAAGACGAATGCTCACTAGACTTTATAATAAAAAGTTAAGAGAACAGGGCCATGCAGAGCACACATTACAGACGTTGATGAGCAATGAATGAGTATTACTTAGTGACAGGAAAAAGTTTCTAACATCGCCACCTGCCAGAACTGTCTGACTTTTAGAGCCATCTGAGAACAGAAAATAGCAGAAATTGGTTTTATTGTGGGCGCTAATGGGAGCAATCTATATTCTTGCACAAACAATCTAAAAAATAATTAAAATACAATAAAATACGTCCTTCATAGGACAATACGAAGTACAAAATATATTATCCTAAAGGTTTATTGGAAGGAAAGACTGCATGAAAAACTGAGTAAAGCTGCTAGAGTGTCTGATCGATGCGAAAGACTGGCTTTCAAAACAGCAATTTGGCAAATATATCTGCCTGCCCCCAAAAAGAATAATAAGGCTAGATTTGTTAACTCAGTTCCAAATGACACCCACCAAATGGACTTGCTGTATCTTCATGACAAAGTTAGAAGAAAAAAGTTTAAGTAGCTCTGACAGTTTTGACATGGCTTCAAGATACAAAGACCTGAACCTTTAACGATAAAAGCTCAACTGCTGTGGCTGTGGGTTTACAACAAATTACATCGAGGGCC
>CM031613.1:66065494-66093326 GCA_018398815.1 Conus ventricosus
TCATAACCAGCAGGAGGCAGTGAAACATACGAAACTGCACATACTTACACTCTGCAATCAGAGATGCTTGTTTATTCCTCATGCTCGTCGGTTAAAATGGAAGCTTTGCGTTTAAGTTTCGTTAGATGAACACAACATTTTTCATCTCACCTTTAATGCAAGAAAATGACAAAAATCAAGAACAACAATTAAACGTAACAGGCTGCACACCAAAAATTAATGTGCCAAAGCCTTGCTTAAGGAGTCGAGTATTTATAGACAAGCACAATTATATTGTTTTGAGAATATTTATTGTGTCTGAAGGTTTATTTACTTTTTTTTTTCTTTTAAGCATTTCTTTATTGAACAGATGTGTACATAAACAAATTATTGAACTGAAGCAACAACAAGCAAATGCTTATGATGTGCTCAGTAACGGAAATCTTAACAACAATAAACACATTGGCGGATTGCATAATCAACATTGATACGTAAGAGAGAAAGAAAAATGCTAAATATCATTATGGGAAAATTTCTTGAAAAACTTAATTTAAATCAAAACGTTGAGGAGAAGAAGAAGAGGAGAATCAAGAAGATTAACAAGCATAAGCATAGGGAGATGAACAAGATCGGAAAGAACAAGTACCTGAAGAAGAACAGGAGATGAGGAAGAACAGCTAATTAGCTATATTATTAAAAACGTTTACTTTGGGCGATAAACTGATGCACAGTTTTGAAAATTCTTTCGTTTCCTTCCCTGGTTAATGTTTGGTCACCCAAAAGAAGTGTGTGAGTATCAATACAGTTAACATTGAGAGTGAATATCGTAATCATTCTTATCTGTATGTAGTGTGAACGATATAACAGGTAGTGCTCTGCGTTTTCTGTGTGATGGCCACACGCACATTTTGGATCAGCCAGTAAATGTCTATTGTTTAAGTCGTGATTTATGTTACTCATTCCTAAGCGTAATCTACAATGGTTTATTTGATCCTGCCTCAATCCAATATAGTAGTAGAAGGGAACAGTGGTGTCTGAAGTAGTCAGAAAACGTTTAAATTGGCTGATAGAGTTTGTTGACTTGATATCGTTTGTAAGGTTGTTCCACAAGATGACTGTACTAGATAAAAATGATCTAACTCGTGGCACTGTTCTTTCTAGTGGCCGAGGCCTATGATAACGATTTTGTTCAGAGACTAAGAAGACAGAAGATCAGCTAAATAGTTTGGAAGACGCCATTAACCATTTTATGAAATTGTATCAGCTTATGTCTTTTCCGTCTTTCTTGTAAGGAACAAAAGCCAGACTCTTCGTATAATTTCTGGTGACTTGTTCCCTTAACTCTACCAATGATACGAATTGCTTCTAGGTGTAGTTTTTCTAACATAATTGACTGGGTGTCTGTGCAATTGTCCCATAAAATGTCTGCGTAGTCAAAATGGGGTGAAATAAAGGATTTGTACTTCGTTTCCAAAGTATTTCTGGTTAGTCTGTGTATTTGTACTTAACACACGCAATTAACATGTTTACTTTGTTGGCTATGAATTGGATGTGTTCGTCCCATTAGCAGTTGTCTTGAAAAGTTACTCCTAGATGTTTGTGGGATTTTGACGGTTCTAAGGTTTCCAAATGTAAGTGGTAAAATTTGGTACTGATCACGGGTAATGTTGACAAGCTCGGTTTTATTCTCGTTTATTAAGTACATTTTCCTAAGTTTGGCCCAACGGGCAACTTCCTGAAGACCAGAATTTAGGATTTCTGCCCTGATGTGTGGATCATTTAAGGCGAGCGATAGACTAGTTTCGTCGGCAAACGATTTAATTGTTGCCTGATTTCATTTACAATGTCATTAATGTATAACAAACACAGTAAAGGACCAAGACAAATCCTTGCGGAACACCTGCTGGAATCCTTTTCCACTCGAACTTTTCGCCTTTTATAACTAGTGATTGTTGTCTGTTATGTAGGTAATCATGAAAAAGGTCCAGTGGTTTCTCTCTGATCCCCACCACTGCTAGCTTTAGTAAAAGTCCTCTATGCCAGACACGATCAAAAGCTTTTGATATATGTTGATATATGTTGTTTATGTTGTGATCCCACGATCAAAAGAGGAACAGAGATCATTATATGTGTCCAGAAGCTGGTTGACTGTGGAATCGCCTGGTGTAAAACCTGATTGCAAAGGAGTGATGACTTCATTTGTTTTTAAGAACGCGTATACATGTATATCTTTTTTTTTTAAGAGTCGTATTTCATCAGTAATCCAAGGTACATCATTTGGATAGACTGTAATAACTTTGGTTGGCATACACTGCTTAGCTAGACTCATGAAAGTATTAGTGAAATGTTCAACGGTTTCGTCAACAGCTCATATTTAAAATGTATCGCCAGTCAACAAGTTGTAACAATCGACAAAACTCGTCTCTGTTCAGTTTATTGTAGTTAAATATAGTTCTTTTAAAACACTATTGTTTTTAATTGTGTTTTTAAGGTGCAAACATGGAATACTGTGATCGCTATGGACTTGAGTTGATTCAACTAAATCGGGGTTTGGGTAATGATGAGTCTAGACAAGTTGATGAAGTGTCGGTGATTCGGGTTGGTTCAGTAACTAACTGGTGAAGACTGTGTAACTGAATGATTTCTGTTAGGTGTCGAGAGGGGTTGTTCAGGTAGTCTGTGTTAAAGTCACCGAGTGCAAAGAACGGTAGAGCTGTATTGTTTACTTTCCTAAAACGTGTCTCTCACAAGATCCCAAGAGTGTATCAACGCATTGGGTGGACGATAATAGGAACCTATTAGAATACGCTTCTGGTTTAGTTTGGTTTCAACCCAAAAGGCTTCTGATTCATGGACTTGAAGATCCGGGCGAGGTTTACAATAGAACGAGTTTCGAACGTAAATGGCTACTCCTCCGTGGGGATCATTAGCTCGGTCACGCCGGACGGGGATGAAAATTGGGTAGGCATATTGAATCAGTTGATACAGACTCAGAAAGCCATGTTTCAGACAAAGTAATTATGTCGAATTCTCTAGATTCGGCTTCCAAAAGAGTAAGTTTATTTCTTAAACTTTGGACATTACTTTGAATCACACAAAGATTTGTTTTGTTTGTGGGCCCAGGATTTAGACCAATGTCATTAGATAAGATAAGAAATAACTCAGACAGTGTGGAAGTATGTCGTTGACATTGTGAGGTTTTAAAATGCTTACTGTCGACTCTATAAGAGACGAAGTCTTGGTTTAACAGACGTGCAGTGAAATGAATTTGATTTGAAGGTAAAATAATCATGTGCACAAGCAGTGTCAACTGGACACGGTATTTGCTGTGTAAAAGATGAAGGGTGAAAAAGGTTACGATGTTAGACTTACTGAGATATGATAATTTACGACACAAGGCTAGAGCTCTATCATAAAACCCACCAATCCTGGCTCTATAAAGACTGATGTCAACAGACATCAGGTAATTGTGTTCAAAGGGGATGCGGCAAACAACACAAAAAGAGTACAAAAACTGAAATATTTGGAGGAAAAACCGACAAGCTCATTCGGAGCCCCAATATGTATATACAAAGAGGAAAGAGAACAACTCATATAAGCTGACTAAGCTTCCCATATAGTGTAACATCATCAGGTGACTGAACAAGTACATAAAGAATGATCATTCAGGTGGATGCATTCATAAATCTATGTACACACTCCAAGGAGAAACGTCAAATCATATCTGAACGGAACAAGACCATAGTGAAATATTACCATGGAGACTGAGAAGTAGAAGAGACGAAAAGAAAAGTGGAAGTGCATGTGCGGGGCTTCCAACATAGACCGAAAGAAACTACAGCAAAGATAAGGACATCAGGAGTAAGCAACTCTGTACATGAATTAATTGGAAGCTAACAATGACTCCGTTCAAATCAAACAAAAAATGACAGTAGTCTACATCAGGTGGGCAAAAAATAGTGATAAATAATAATATTGAAAATAAGAAAGAAGGAAGAAGTACATACCATAACAGGTGGAATGGAGCGATCTAAGCAGTTCAACAGCTTCTTTACCCACCCACACACCCACATAGTACTCAGAACAGAGAGAGATGTGCACACACAGACATAATCGTATAAACGTGCATACACATGGGCGCGTGTGCAGGTCCTCGTGTATTACGGAGAGTGTACACACACAAGCACATACCTACTTGCAAGAAGTTAAATACACATTTTTGTCGGAACATGAACTCTTGCGAGCGCATATTCAGACATCATTATACCCAAACCTTATCCAATCACACTGGCATAGAATCTGACCGTGTGAAGCACATCTAACCGAATGTTCAAAAGTGAAAAAAATCGGTTTATTCATAAGCACGGCGACGTAGTATGTAAGTTTTTGAATGTATACATACACACATAACAACACGTGCACACACATACGCAACATACACGCACACTTTCTCACGGACGACAAGAAACAAATGCGAGCGTGTGCGTGCGTGCGCGCGCGTGCGCGCACACACACAATTTTGATAACTCTTTATCTTTAAGTACGTGAACAAATATTATTTGCCGTAAAAAAATATTTAAAAAAAAAGGGGGGGGGGGGGGAGCAAGGGGAGGGTGACAGAAACAGAGCAGTGGAAGTGGGTAACTGACATGCTCTCTGTTACCCTCACGTGCAAACAATGACTTGGCAAAGATTTGGACTTAAGGTGGGGGTGGGGTGGGGGTGGGTGTGGGGGGGGGAGGGGGTTGAAGATGGAGAAACTGAGAATATGAAATTAAGAAAATATATTACAGATATGAAAACTCTTCACTAGCTGCATAAGGGAACCATCGCAATCCCTTTTGAAGGCAGATATATTTGTATATTTATTCTCATTTTCCCATCTTCAACCCCCACCCCCACCCCCCCTCCCACCTTAAGTCCAAATCTTTGCCAAGTCATTGCTATGATGACAGTTGAGTTGTTGGCCTGCGCTTGCTTTTCCCCCACTATTAGATTGTTCGTCTTTGTATTTGTCTGACTTTATTCAAGTTCAAAAGGCTGTGCCAGTCTTGAATAAAAGTTACTCTGTGTTAGGTTTTCTTATGGGTTCAAACGTTACTCCACTTGTTGTTTACTGTTTATTGTTTACTGTTCCCTGCCTCATTTCATTTCCAATTTCTAAATATAACTAAATAAAGTCACCTGGTAGGTCAATACACTCCAAACACAGCATATTATCACAATAGTCCATCCGAAGTAAGCACACTTCACCACATAGTCCAATACACCTTGTGTTCGCTTCAACACAGCAAAACTATTCGAGGGAGCCCAAACTTGCAGTTGTTCAGCAATCCGCCATTACTGTTACTTTCTTTTCTTTCATATGCCTATTTGATCTGCGAAGATCCCTTTCTTCTATTAAGAAAGGGTGAAAACCGTAGTCGCACCTTCTCGCCACGTTAATGTGGGTGTTTCCTCAGGGGGACATGGGGCAGGTTGGACGCAACCTCTGTTGTGACTAACGCGGCACGGGAGCGGACGACTGGCGCTATATTAAAACTAGATCTCGGCCTCTCCAATCAAGGAAAGCCGCAGGCTAGACCAGTCCAGATGGAGGAGTAAGGCCCCCACCGAGAAAGGAAGGAACTCTGTGCAGGCCCACCGGCGCGTGGACACGCCCTGACACTGCTCCAAGCCTTACCCCAGCCCTGGGATAAATGGCAAGAGCCGAAGTCGGATGTGCTGGTCCTGACTTGTCAGGGGCGTAACGGCAGCACAACGCATCCCCGCTCACATGACAGACAACCTTGGAGAATCTCGATATGGTGCTCGACCGTTGAGGACCCGCCAGGGTGGACCAACCGATGAGGGAGAAACTCTACGGATCTCTGGAGGACCTCCGCCGGACGGCAGCCTTCATCAGTGCATCTGGGGTTCTTGTCTGAGCGAACGAAGAAGAAGAAGAAGAATATGCCTATCAAGATATATGCCAGATGGTTCCAAGCAGACTGATTAAAATGAAAGGAATGGGACTATTGGGGGGTGGGGGAGGACCACCTAGCGCAAAGACAGGGTCACGGATGAGTAAGAACGCCTGAAATGTGACGTCAGCGAAGGGAAGGTCATATATTTGAAGACTGTGAATGATGTCATCGTGGAAAAAAACCGAAATGATTGGTGGAGGGCTGGGTTTTTTTATTTTTTTTTTTTTTTTTATCAATTATCTGTTTAATGTCAAAATGCTGTCTGAAATTTATGCTTGGCCTCAAAACGCTTACATGGATTGTATAATGATTCAGAGCAAAATCATAACTGTGGCGTGTGGCCACAACAGTCGATATTTCTTCTGCTCCGTAACGCCTATCCAGGAATCTCCCCCCCCCCCCCCCCCTCTCTCTCTCTCTCTCTCCGTCGTATTCGTATTCGTATTCCGTCACTCCTTTTTTTTTTCTTTTTGTACCAACCATGTCTAATGTCCTCAATTGAAATACAAACAAATAAACGCACGCATCTTTTTTTCCCCCCAACCCAGATACTATTTCCACGAGGTGGTCGAAACCTAGGCAAGAACAACGGAGGAGAAAAAGGCTCTTGAAGCAACTCGAGAAACCCTCTACATTTCTTACTCAGCGGAAACTATCACCACTGCACGACGGCTATCATAACAAACACGGATAAGAGGATCTGGGCCAGTGCAGACTTGTGAAAGCACTCAAGAACTGAAAGGAAGAACATAATTTTGATGTTACACAGGGAAATGAACACCCTCACTCACCTCCAAGAACAACATTTCTATGCAACAACTATAAACAAGATTGCCTCTCCTCTGTAAAATCCTATTCCAAAGGTCTCCCTCTGTCTGTCTGTCTGTCTGTCTCCCTCCCTCCCTCCCCCCCCCCCCCTCTCTCTCGCTCTCTTCTGCTTTCTGACATTTAATCTTAGCAAAACAGACAAATACAGACGCTACCTATACCTTCTTTGTCCCCGACCCATGCATTTCTGAAGCTACTCGAATTCACGAAAGGGAACAACAAAGGGGCAAAAACACCCAAGAGAACGTTCCGGTTTTGATACTCATATGAAGTCGATCATTATTCAACAGCGGCTATCAAAACAATGAGGATTCTCCCAGCCGGTGAGCGCTTGTGAACACGCTTCAAGATGTGAAATACGGGAGATAGCTCTGAAAACATTGTGTGACGAGTCATCACCACAGCGGGTCTGCTGAAACAAGATAAAGGCTTACGTAAACTGGTCACTCTATCTTACCCGTAGCGGAACAGAATGTGGATTGCCCCTGGAAGCATGCCGAGATTTTGCAGTGAATGATAATACTGTATCCCACTTTTCCTTTATCAGTTCAGTTACCCTACTGTGAGGGAAAACCTTTCGTGTACAGGACGATCTCATTAACCCCCCCCCCCCCCCCCCCACACACACACACACACACCCCTTCCTTCTAATCTCTCCTATCTCCATTCCTACCTCCCCCCTCCCCTCCTCCCCACTTTCGATACTCACTTTCCACGTGTGTTCGTTTCATTGAAGATTTATGTGAGATTGACTAGGAAATATCCCAAATGTTTCATAAATGCTGATAAAAAGGTCACAGGTTATGGCACTCTAATCGTGTCTGTCTTAATATCTGGTGGAAAAGAGCTGTCTCTCTGAGAGTTTTATCATACTGGTTTTGAAGGTGAGCTCCCAAAGCTCAAGGACGGCCCCTATCCCTATTCGAAGCTTGGCTTGTCTGAACAAGAAAACATGTAGATTAAACAATGTCTGCAGATGTATGAATGGGTAGACATAACACTAACAGACGACTTGACATCATGGTAAAGCCTATTGTGTAAATAGTTTCAGTTTCAATAAAGAGGTGTCACTGCGTGCAGACTAGGTCCAGATGCACTACATCACATCTGTAAGTTTCGAGACCACACTGAGCAGGATTTACAGCACTAAGATGAAAGGATTTAATACGAGGGTCTAGTGGATACGATCTAGCAGATGCCTGACCTGCGCATGAGCCCAACGTATACATAAACAGAAACGTGTGTGTAAATATGGTAAACACCAATCACATTAGCGCTCTCTCAACACGTGTACCAGCTGCACTGCACATAGCGTGATGTCCCTTCTTTACTGAAGCAAATCAAGAATATCAACCACGTAAGGGTTGCATTCGCTAATCAAGAATATCAACCACGTAAGGGTTGCATTCGCTAATGTTCTGGAGTAGCATCATTCGTCAAGTCAAGTCAAGTCAAGTCAAAATTATCTTTCTTTAGGGTTAAAGAATATAAGCTTTCCAGCTTTTTTACATTCTGCCCTCATTAACAAGAAAAACTATCAATTTTTTTAAAGCATACAATTTCTATCAAGCAAATACATAACTCTCATATCAAATATGGAGCATCAAATTCAAACACGTAGAGAGAGAGAGAGAGAGAGAGAGAGAGAGAGAGAGAGAGAGAGAGAGAGAGAAGAGAGAGAGAGACTGACACTGACATTTTATTGAATAAACATATATACATGCTCATTTCAAGGGGATAGCAAAATGGACATACCATTCACACAATTCTTAGTCCACGCACATCGACATTCGAATGAAGGCAGGCCAACAATAAATTCTTAAAAATTAATCAACAGGATACCAATAGGAGCACACACCAATAGTTAAGCCTCAGCATTTTCGACAGTCAAAATAATTGTCCACTGACATTCTGTCGATCATAATCAATCATCAATCCCTAATCATAGAGGCCACTGATCAATATTTATAATCAGTCATCATTATCATTTGAATCATTTATCGTCAATGTTCGTTAATTCGACTTAAATCGCTTATCCTCTCCCGTATCCTATCCTCAACCATACCATTAAAACAACAACAACAACAACAACAACTGATCAATAGTCATCAGTCACCCTCCATCCTTGGTCATTTGTCTGAAATCAATCATCCATAAAAGCCCACTAACAGATTATTTACCGCCTTGTTCCCCGATCAGTCTTCAGTTCTCGTTAATAACTGCGATACACAATCATTATTAATCAAAGTTTACGAGCATCCATCCATTAACTTTATCAATCCTATGGAACTTTTACTAGAGCTTAGTTTTGTCCATTCAAAATCATCATTCCACGGCTTGAACACACACTCTCTTCAGTTCTTCCTCTTGTATCAGCTGTGATCTTCTTTGGAAAACGTTGTACAGAAAACGTGAGACTTGTCTCACAGACATTTCATCGGCACATGACATTACATACGACACACTTCTTTCAGCGTTATTGATAGCATTCACATTTTCTCTAAATATTTCATACACCCTGCATTCAAACAACACATGTAACTCGTCTTCAATAGCTCCTTTGCAAGCTGGACATAATAAATGTCTTGGTAACACATCCCTTCTGTATCTCAATTTATGCACCCTTATTGGGGAAATGGCAAATCTAAACTTAACATATGCTTCTTTCTGACACCGTGATATCTCGTAATCCAAATAATGTTCTGTTCGTAGGAAGTGCTTAAAGCTAGAATACAGTTCAAAACGTTCTGCTGATTCCAGTTTATCATGCCAAGTTTGTGCATACTGATCAGCGAGTCTGTCTAAAAATATGAACGCAATTGTTCATATCGACAACACTCTGTTGCAACCAAACATCTCCAAATCCATTTACAAATAATAACTGTCTCACGTAAAACGCCCGTGTTTTATTTTTTTGCCCAATTCTTGAAGATGGTTTAGCATATTATAGGCTTTCCTGGTAGTCTTTCTTGTGCCAGATTTCAAACTCTTAGCCAGGACTTGACTTCCGCTCGCCGAAGCGGTCGGACGTGTCTGACGAGTGCTCCGTAACACGACAGGTTTTCAAGGCTTTTTTGTTACCTCTCCATGTTCTGCAGTCTGTGAAAGAAGTTGTTCCTTAGTTGGATTATGTGCATGGAACTACTGTGCAGGAAACGGCCGATTTACTTTCTGTGAAAACAGTGACATGTTGTGTTAGCCTTCTGTGAGGCACGATGGAGTAATGCAGATGTTAGCGGTGAGGTGAGCGTGGCGCAGCATTTTTTCCCTCCATTTTTTTTTTTTTCTTTCCCCTTCTGTTTCTCAAAGAGATGGGCAACTAAGATTTCAATGACGCAAACTTTATTAAACCAGATGTGCTATGGCAGGAGAACATAGGGAAAATGGCATCAACCATTTCTAAATATTTTTCTGGAAGAGGAGGTGAAAAGCGGAAACCATCTTCGTCGAGTGAAGCGAGTGTCACCAGCCCGAACCAAGAGAGTAAAACCATGAGCAAAAAACAGAGACAGGATTTAGATAGCAGTGCAGACGAAATGACAATGCATGAGACTTTATGTGAAATCAAAGCAGCTTTGACGAAACTGTCTACGAAGGAAGATGTTCATCAGCTGAGAGAGAATGGAGAGATTGAGAACCTCGATGACCAACAGGATAGAAGTACTAGAAGGCAGTGTTATGGACCTACAAAATGAAAGAGCAGACTTTCCTGTGAGATTACCAAAGCTCGCGCGGAAAATTCAGAACTAAAAGCACAGTTGGCCGAGATATCCAAGGAAACCAGCTCTTTAAAAAAGTGAACACAATGACAGTGAACACACGGCCGTTCGTGGAACGTACGTGTTTACGGTATCAGAGAGGCGCAGGAGGAGACAGCGGAGGACTGCGTCAAGAAATGTGTTGACGTGTTTACTCAAAAACTAGGCGTCTCTGTGTCGGCAGCTGATGTGGAGGTGGCCCACCGGTCGGGGAGGATGACCACGGGAGGCGCGAGGCCGCGCCCCATCCTTCTTCATTTTTTTCACGGAGGAAGCGCGGAGAGGTGTTGACCGCCCGGAGAAAGCTGAAACAGACCGGAGTGACTGTTGCAGAGGACTTGACCCAGGCCAACTACAAGCTGTTGAAGAAAGCCAGTGCCCACTCTGCAACGATGGCCACTTGGTCATACAAATGGGAAAATTTTGGCAAAATTGAAAATGGAAAGACTCTGAAAATAGATTTAAAGATGGATATTGACTCCTACTTCAGGAGAGAAATGGCGTGAGTGAATTTGAAATTATCATATACAGATTTTTGTTGCTGTTGTTGTTTGTTGTTTTTTTGTTGTTGTTTTTTTATATATTAGCAAGAATGTGTGTGTGTTGTGTGTGTGTGTGTTGTGTGTGTGTGTGTGTGTGTGTGTGCGCGCGCGCGCGCGTCCGTGTTCGTATATGAATGTGCACATATGAGTGAGGGATGGGTGGGTGGGTGAGTGTGTGTGTGTGTGTGTGTGTGTGTGTGAGGGGGGAGGGGTGGAGTGTGTATATGTGCGTGTGGTGTGGTGCGTGCGTGCGTGCGTGGTGTGTGTGTGTGTGTGTGTGTGTGTGTGTGTGTGTGTGAAAGGTGGGGGAGCATCTGCTTATTGTCGGTTTAATTTTTAGTACATGAATTAAGTAGTTTCTTTCCCTCGTCTTCTCTTTATTTATCCATTTATTTCTGAGCCCCCCCCCCCCCCCCTCACTCCTCTCTCTCTCTCGCTCTCTCTCTCTCTCTCTCTGTCTCTCTTTCTCTTTCTTTCTCTGTCTTCCCCCAACAACCCCCGGCCGTCTCTCCTTTTCTTTCTCTTGCTATGCAGATCGCACATAAAAGTTCATAAAAGCTCAAAATACCTTCTAAGTAAGGTGTTGTTGTGAAGGATTCTGTTTCTGTTTTATCATGGTCTCACTTAACGAGGTGATTGTGATTGTTCATTATTGGAGGTGCGGTGAATGTACATACCCTTTTTCCTTTTTGTTTTCTGTTGTAGTGTTGGTATATTTTTTGTCACCATCAAAGAGAGTATAATAGTCGGTGATTAGGTATGCCTAGTACATGTAATTAATAAAAAAAAAAAAAAATGCAATACAGGTAGAGATTACGTGCTCGCCCGGGCCCGAGCACGCGCACGCGGGGACGCACGTTTCTCTAGAGAGGGAGGGGAGAGAGAGGGAAGCTAATGTGAAATTCAAGGTCTCCTCCTCTGCTTCGAGCTCTACTACCCTTCCCGTTTCAGCGCTCCCGCTCCTGCTCCCCGCCCCCCCCCCCCTCCCCCCCCCCTCCCCCTCTTGCTTTTAACAGTCCGGACGGTTCTTCTATGGTGTCCAGCTTACTGAAATACGCATCGGCAGAAGATATTGATCCCCTCCCCTCCTCCCAACCCCTCTCTTTATTTTTTTTTTCTTTTATATTTCAGCTGTAATAAACTATTGTTGAATAATGATAATCACTGAAACTGACGGAGGATGCCTGCAGACAAAAGTTGGTGGGAGAGGTGGATTGGGGAAATGGGTAAGAGGCGATGATGAACAGGGTTGCTGGATATCATTCCTCCCAATATCTTAATGATAATGCTGTGTTGTGGTCGTTGATGAATGATGTTAACAAATGATCGATGACTTGATGGAGAAACTGATGGCGGATGTTCATTCAATGGAGTGGTGAATGTTTCGATGGATGGTATGAAGTAGATATATTGATTTATGGTATCATTGATGAAGTAGATTGATGTGATAACGTTGACCGAAGCTGAGAGAGGAGGTGGATGAATATGTAGATTTCTTGAAGGATTGATATGTTGACATGTTGATATGTGATACAGTTTATACATACACATTGGGGACTTAGATAGGTAATCTGTAAAGTTGAGGTTAATCGGTGAAATGATGGCAATACTGGTGAATGATCAAGGGCCATTTTGTATGCAACAGTGAAGACTCCACGAAAGAAAAACCATTTTGTTAGAAGATAATGTAAACATTCTCTCTCTCTCATCTTTCTCTCTCTCTCACTCTCTCTCTCTCTCTCTCTCTCACACACACACACTCACTCACTCCTCTCTCGCTCACTCGCTTGTTCCGTTTTCTTCCTCCGCATGGCAAACCCTGATAATTTACAATCAGAGTTTTGCTTTTGTTCTCTCTCTCTCTCTCTCTCTCTCTCTTCCTCTCTCTCTCTCTCTCTCTCTCTCTGATATTTGTCAGTAAGGAATCTAATACTGTGTACAATAATCCCTGATGGTGATGGATGATGGTGATGGATACAAATTGACAAGAGATGTGACAGAATGTTATTGATGGATAGAATCTGAAAAAAATGTCAATCATGTTGGGGGTTTGGCTATGTTGCAATATATGATACAAGTGAGATGGCAGATTATTGCTGTTCATGAATGATATCCATGGATGATGTTTTTAAAAACTATGTTTGTGTTAGATGATGTTTATAGAGAATGCTGACTGGATAGGTCAGCTCCAATTAAATTGATGGGGTTATCATGCATGACTTGGATGAGATATGCAAAATGGGTGATGCTGATGGGTGAGGTTGATGTGTAATGTTGAATGGATGGAGCTGGTAGATGAAGCGGATTGATGACTTGGGGAACAATGAGACAAATGACATAATGTATATACATGATGGTAACTGATGAGGTTGATTAGTATTATTGTTAGATGAGGTCGAGTGAAGTCCATGGGGAATGTTGATGGCATCTGATTATGTTGAAAGATGATATGGATGTATGAGTAGACAGATAAGATTAGCTAAAGCTGCTGAATCGTTACCTGATAGAGGTTATTGACGATTTGAGGACCTGATGGACCCTCTTTTTTGTACATATATAATGTTCTATAACAGAAGAACAGAGTTCGTCGCAAATCAATATGGGTGGACAGGAGCGAGTTCATGTGCGCGCGCCCCGGCGCCACCCCCCCCCCCTCCCCCACGCCCCCATTTTTTTTTTTTTTTAATTTATTTTTTTTTGGATATAATTTCCTTCTCTTCATCTTCTAGATCAACGTGGAAGGTAATGAGAAGAAATTTCACTTATGTTCTGATCTTCTCTTTCAGCGTAACAAGTTGTTCATTAGAAGCCATTACAACATTTTACATTTTTTCCGCCCCCCCCCCCCCCCCCCAAACTTTTGTATATGGACGATTTTTCTCCTTTCTGTAAGAAATCATTACTGCCATGAATGTGGTGATCACACTGTTTGATTATATTTTTTATTTACGTCTACAATGATTAAAGGCGAGGCAGATGAGCGATACTGCTGAGCAAGCAAATGGATGATATGAATGTCGACAGGAACTGCCTATGCTGATCGAAGCTGATGTTTGAGTTTGCTTGTTTTGATTCTTCTTGAAAAGTTGTAACTGGTAATCTGTGCTTCGTTAAACTGCTGCTTTGTATTGTTTAGATTTTGAAGGGAAGTAAGAAGTTTTGACGGGCTATGTGCACAAGTTATGCAGAGTGGCATTAAGATGTGTGGATGATGAGTGTTGTTTAGACTGATTGGTTCTTGGGAAGGAAGTTGAAGCTATTGATGTTATTGTTGTTTGAATAATCCTTGAAAAGCTTGGCAACATTATGCTTTTTATACATCACCTATTTACAGGGAGACATCCCCCCCTCCCACGAACCAGGTTCTTTCTTTCTTTTTTTTTTTTTTTTTTTTAAATCTTTCTATTTCTTGCACCTCTTCTCCCCTCCCTTCTCGCGTGCTCCCGCGCGCGCGCCCCCCCTCCCCACTCCCCCTCCCCCGCTCCGCCCAACTGCTCCCCCCCCCCCCCCCCCTGCCCTCAAACCCGTCTTACTTTCTGATCTGTTATCTTATTTAAAATACACATGGTGCATAACACCCCCCCCCCCCTCCCCCGTCCCCTCCCCATCACGCTCTGCGCGTGACAAAACATGAGTCGCCCCGAGTGTTCCTGTCCTTGAAGACAGTTGAACTGTATTCACAGATACATTGAACTTGAGCACACATACGCGCGCCTGATCGCGATTCCACGCCCCATCAGCACCCGCCTGAACCCTCTCCCTTACCTTTTTTTTTTTTTTTTTTGTAAGTGAGTGAGCGAGGTGCGTGCGCTTGTGTGTGTGTGTGTGTGTGTGTGCGCGCGCGCGAGCGTGTGCGCGTGCGTGCTTGTGTGTGTGTGAGTGTATATGTATGGTGTGTGTATGGAAAGCATATGTTTCAACCTTTTTTGCAAGTCAAGCTTGTTTTAGATTGACGCTGCTTTATGTAAATGTTTCCATTGCCTTATTGGTATATTGCGTCCTTTTTCTTGTTTTTGTTCTTGTTGTTGTTCATCGTCTTCTTCTCTTCTTTTTCTTCTTTTTTTCTTCGTCTTCGACTTCTTCTTCTTCTTCTTCTTCTTCTTTCGTCTTCTTCTCTGCGCCTGCCGCTTGCCTGCGTTGGTCAAGCAAATTTTGACTCATTTTTGGATTTAGATTGTACGTGTTGGTAGTCTTGTAGATTTGATTTTTCAGTATGCATTCGTGTATGTTTGTGCATATGCATATGGTTTCTTTTTTCTTTTTTTCATTATTGTTGTTGTGTCAAAGGTTGTATGCAGCACGACTGAAAACAAATGGTACACGTTTTATGGCTGAGGAGAAAGAACATAGAAAAGTAAGGATATTCAACGAAGAATGGAATCTATAGCGATATCGTCTTTGAACTGCCAAGGTCTGGGGGACATCCTAAAAGAAAGGATGTGTTTCAATTCTTAAGACAAAACAATACTCTATTTATTTTCTACAGGACACTCATTTCACTAGTAAATTAGAACGCCAGATAAGAATGAATGGGGTTATGAATGTGTATTGCCTCCAACAACTCTCGATCAAGAGGTGTAGCAATACTCTTTAATAACAACTTTGAATTCAAAATAAAGAAAACTATTAAAGATGTTCATGGTAATTACATAATAGTAACTATTAATACAATGGGAAAAGATTTAGTATTAGCAAATATCTATGGCCAAATAATGATGAACCGTCTTTCTTTGAAAATATAAAATCAAAAATAGAAGATTTGAATGTCCCCAACTAATAATGGCAGGGGACTGGTCCTTAATCCTAGTAAAGATTATCATAATTATAAACATGTTAATAATGCTCGAGCACAGGAACAAGTTACCGAAATTATGTCCAAATTAGAGCAGTTGATATATGGAGAGAATTGAACCAAGACACGAGACGATATACTTGGAGAAGACCAAAACCATTTCAACAAAGCAGGCTAGATTTCTTTTATTGTCCGACACTCTAATCACTTACATAGATGATGCTGATATTTGTTCGGATATAGAACAGATCACTCTTTGATATACATAAATATTGTTTTTTAAAAAGGAAGAGAAACATAAAGGGTATCTGGAAATTTAATTCCTCTCTTCTAAGAGACAAGCAATATGTAAATCTGGTTAATGAACGATTGAAAGAATTAAAGGACAATATGCATTACTGCCTTACAATAAAAACTCTGTCAGTAAAATCCCAAACGATCAATTCAGTTTACAATTTCTGACCAATTATTTCTAGAAACTCTAATTATGGAAATAAGAGCAGAAACAATAACATTCAGTATTCGCAAAAATAGAAAACGAAATGAAAAGGAAAAACAAATTGAAAAAGCAATACAAGATTTGGAAAGCAAAAATGATTTAGTAGAAAGAGACCTGGAGATTTTGAAAAACAAAAAGGAAGAGCTGAGTGAGCAAAGAAAACAAAAATTGACGGAATAATGATTCGATCCAGAGCTAAATGGGTATCTTACGGGGAAAAAATAAGTAAAATTCTGTGCATTGGAGAAAAGGAATTTCGTAAGCAAAAGAATGCTTAAACTTGTCACAGACCAAGGAAGAACTCTGACAGAAACGGACGATATGTTAACAGAGACAAAGAACTATTATGAAAACCTATACGCGGAAAAGGAAGTAAGTAATATGAGATTGAAAAAATATGTAGAAAACCTGCCAAAACTAAATCAGTTAGAATCCGAACAGTTGGAGGGGTTAATCACTTTAGAAGAAGCTACCAAAGTGCTAAAAAATATGGAAAATGATAAGAGTCCTGGAACAGACGGGATGACAGTAAATTTTCTTTAAATTCTTCTGGAGACAATTAGGAGATTTTGTTGTCCGTTCTCTAAATGAGGGATACAGTAATGAGGAATGTCTGTAACACAAAAAGAAGGAATAATAATTGGTCTCCCAAAAGGAGAGAAACCGCGAGAATACTTGAAGAACTGGAGACCTATCTCACTTTTAAATGTAACCTACAAAATTGCTTCAGCTGTATTGCAAACAGAATAAAATTGTTTTAAACCCAAAAATCATAAACGAGGATCAGACGGGATTCGTTCCAGATAGATATATAGGAGATAGTTTACGAACAATATATGATTTAATTCATTATTTAGAAGTGAACAGGTTGCGAGGGTTGTTGATTTCTGTCGATTTCGAGAAAGCTTTCGATTCAGTTAACTGGTCATATATGAATAAAATTCTGGGTGCTTTTGGATTTGGAAAAGGAATACAACGATGGATATCATCTTTTTACGATAAGATAAAGTCTTACGTAATAGTGAACGGGAAAGTGTCTTCAGGCTTTTCAATTGGAAGAGGTTGCCGTCAGGGGACCCTATATCCATATCTATTTGTTTTGTGTGTTGAAGAACTAGCGACCAAAATAAGGCAAGATCATGATATCAAAGGCATAAAGATAGAAAACACAGAAATTAAGATAAATCAATTTTCAGACGACACCACTTTACGTTAGAAGGCGACAAGAAATCATACGAAAAGTTATTTGCAAACCTTTATGAATTTGAGCAAATATCTGGACTCAAATTGAACTACGAGAAAACGTTTAATGTTTGGCTAGGTACAGAGAAAAATTCCACGAACACATATTTGTCACATTGTAAAATGGAATGGAACCCCTCAAAATTTAAAATTCTAGGGATGTGGTTTACGAATAGTCTAATCGGATATGACGAAATTAATATGAAGGATAAATTTTCGGAAGTCCAAAACCTGTTCAAAATATGGACAAAAGGATTATAACACCATTAGGTAGAGTAGCTGTGCTAAAATCATTAGTGCTATCAAAACTGGTGTACTTATGGATCCTTTTACCGATCCTCCTGATTCCCAGATTTGCTTTATTACAGAATATGTGTTTCAAATTTGTATGGAACAACAAAAATGATAAAATTAAAAGAAGTATTCAATACATAGCATACAAAAGGGAGGGATAGGTATACCTGATCTGAAAATATATACAGCTCCTTAAAAAATAGCCTGGATAAGGAAAGCGTACATGTACAACCATAAGTGGAAGATAATATTGCATTCATTATGTCCCGAAATAAGTAATTTTGACGCCTATGGTCCTAACAGATTTTTGAAAGCAATATTCGTAACAAATTTTGGAAAGGAGTTTTTCTATCATATCAAAGGTTCTGCAAACAGGTAGAATTACACGAAAGTACAGATTTAGCCACTGAACCTATTTTCTGTAATGAGAAGTTATAAAGTGGGAGAAAAAACATTCAGTTTACAAGAAATGGATGCAGAAAAAACATATTTCTTGTTAAACATTTACTTGATGAGGATGGTAATTTTGTAAGCCTTTACGAACTGTCAGAGAAAATGGGATTTCAGTCAATTTTCTGATTATATAAGTTGCGTGCATTCGATCAAAGCTTATGCACAGAAAAGAAGATTCAAATTAGACAGTAACATTAGTAAAGATAAAACTTTAGCACTTCAAAGAATTTGTAGCGTTACTAAAGGTACTCGTACTTATTATGATATTATGGTGGAAGTCAATGAAGTTCTTAACATTAGTGCCTTTGTTAAGTGGGAACAGCGTCTTAATATACCTATTGACTGGATAGAGGTTCTGAAAAGGATCAGCAAAATTAAAGAAACAAAATTAAAATGGTTTCAAATTAAAATATGCCACAGAATTTTAGTAACAAATAGCGTGCTGAAAAGTATGCAAATTATCGATAGTGACAAATGTAACTTTTGTAATACAGAGAAAGATTCCATTAATCATTACCTATGGGAATGTGAGTTTACCCGTGTTTTCTGGAAAGACTTTGAAAGAGCTCTGAAAGTTAATTGTTCCCACTGTGAAAAATTATCCTTTAATGTGGAGATTATATTATTTGGTACGGATGAGAAAACAAAAACCGATGATATGCTAGACCTAATAATTTTAATGGGAAAATATTTCATTTATAATGTAGAATTAACAAAACAAAGCCTAATCTAAACATGTTTTTGAAGGAGCTGAACTATCGATATAAATGGAAAAATATATGTACTTGAAGAAGACGAATCAGCTACCTGCCAAACAAATGGTTTACCATACATTAAGCTGCTAGAGGATTATTGTTATGATATGTAATATATGTATGAGTACCTAAGTGTGTGTGTGTGTGTATATGTTTAATGTTGTCCATGACCTTGGAGCCTCCAAGAAACGATGGGAAACGAAGTTTATCTGTATATTGTACTTTCTCCCGAATGCCATGAGTTCGATGGAGTTGCAATGGTTTATGTCATGCGTTTTATAACCTTATATCCTATATTATGTTTGTGTACATCATTAATGCCTTCCATATTGGAATTCATTGAGAAGAAAGAAGGGTTTAGCTTAATGTTTAACTTTTTCTTTCTGTTGGATTCACAATATGAGCTTGATGCTGTTCTTAGTCCAAAAAAAAAAAAAAAAAAAAAAAAAAAAAAAAAAAAAACACTCTAGCCAGTATCGAATACACCTTTCAGCCTCTAAAACATACACTGGATATCGGCCGAGGTCTCCCAATACCATTTTATTTGGCGTTTGCCTACTTACGTTCAAATAACGTTTACAGGCAAACATATGTGTCTTCTCAAGTACATCGAGCTATTGGTAGCCCCAGACCTCAGACTCGTACAGTGAAATGGGAGCAATCTGAGCGTCCATACATCTTAAAGAACACATTTTCTCGAAATATCTCCTAATTTCCAAAGGCATCAAAGGAGCTGGGTTGCTTTAATTTTTGCTTTAGTGGCCAGCTCTTCCACCGCATACGTTAGGGAAAGCTTGGTTTTAAAATGTAGCCCTAAATATTTATAACTGTTGACTACCGTTATATGTTCATCACCATATTTTCATTTTTCTTTCTCTCCCAGAAATCCCCCTTTTTCTGAATACAATTATTTTCGTCTTTTCCAGATTCACGTTCAAATCATAATTGTCTGCAAACTGTCTGAGGACATCAATTTGATTTTGTAAGCCCTTGGGACAGTATGAAGCTAAAATAACATCATCAGCAAACAACAATATCAGGACCTGTACAAAGTCGGGTGCTAGCTGTATTCCAAAGTCACCCTTTGAAGCAACTTCTGACGCTAGTTCATTTATCAGAAACGAAAATAACGTGGGTGACAATACACAGCCTTGCCTTACACCCACTGGGCACTCAAAGAATTCAGTAAGAACATCAGGGCATCTTACACACGATCTCACACTTTGATACATACATCGCAGCATCCTTAGCATTTTACTTCCAACACCAATTTTTCTAAGTACATTCCACAAAATGTTACGATTAACTGTATCAAATGCTTTTTTAAAAGTCAACGAAGCAAACATATACTTTTCCTGACTTTCTCACCAAATACTTTTGCACTTTAGAATACAGGACAAATATATTGTCGGAAGTAGAATAACCTGATCTAAAGCCACTTTGTTCCTAGGCAATCTTTTTGTTATCTTCTGCCCACTGTGTGAGGCGGTTATTTAATACTCTGGCAAACACTTTCCCAAGTATACTCATTTCATACACTCCTCGATAATTGTCAGGATTATCAATATCTCCGTCAAATATATGATTAAACAAACACAACAGGAAAGGCATGATGCAATCGGTAGAGCTCTTCAACATTTCTGCTAAAATACCATCAGGTCCAGGAGCTTTGCACAATTTTAGAGAGTGAATGCTTCTATGTATTTCTTCCATGCAAATTGGCCTATCGAGCTCATCAACATACCTTTTTGCCTTGCCTTAAGGCTGTGTCAGACCAATTGACATAGGCCAGAACACCAAGGCTACATCAAAATGTTGTTATGCTCTGCATAGTTATGTGGGGATTGTCTTCAGTCGTGACAAGCTCCTAGCATAACATTATCAGTCTCCCAAATCCCCCGAAGTCGGAGTGTGGCTGCCCATGTGGCGGGGTAATCAAAAACGGTCACACACGTAATGTTCTCATCCCCAGCTGATGCATTTGTGCCATAGTGTTCAAATACTTCGGCTGTTCGGATGATCCCTGGAGTCTTTTAGCCAGGGTACGACAACAACAACAACAACATACCTTTGATTTTCATCATTATCTTGAAAGTTGTCCATAACAGGATTAACAGAATTAAATACAGATCGGAAATGACTAAACCATTCATTTGTACTGACGTTTAGTGTGCATTTTGTCTTTCGACTTAGAGACCTGATTTCACTCCAGAACTTACCTGAATCATTTATTTTCATGTTGAGCGCATTGAGGTTTTTTTTTTAAATGTATTTCATGTTTCTCTTTAAGCAAATGCTTGTACTGTCGTCTGCTATTTGCCAAGCCAATTCTATATTGCGTTTTAGCCGATTTAACTTTACAACGATTATAATTTCTCCACCACTTTCTCATCTCTTTTTTTTTTTGCTGTTCTGCATTCTCCGTCATACCAAGGGCTTGACTTTATGCCCGTGAAAATTGTGCGCTTCATGCATTCCGCCATTTAATCAACCCATTATTTAAGCAGGTGACAGCATCATTCACAGACACTGGTAAAAGACGTGTTGCTTCAACCAGATTTGCTGATAAAAGGGACTTTGCACAGCTGCTTGAAAACGAAAAGAGTTATCTAAATCCCATACGATTTTTTCTGTACATGTCGTCTTATTCTCATTTGTGACCATTTGTTTGTAATTTATTGTCAGCTCTTTAGGCATGTGTTGTGAGGTAAACATTTCACCCACTTTTATCTCCATATTGTCACCTTTCAGCACATTTGAGCAAATGAAATAGTCAATTACACTACTACCAGTAGCACATACATAAGTAAAACTTCCATTTTCGTCCCCAGCACACGATCCGTTCAGTATTGTTAAATCACACATCACACGCACTACAGAACTCAAGGAGAAGCCGGCCATAAGCATTCACTGTATCATCTTGAGACGACCTTGTTTCACACAAGTCTGACTGGACCAGATCATATATGTTTCCCTCTGTCTCATATGTTGCAACATTTAGTGTTCCCGTCCTGGCATTACAGTCTCCGCATATCAAAAAGTCACACGAATCATTCATTATTTGAGTATAATTAAAAATACATTGTTCAATCAGACAGATACCAGAATTGACAGAAATGTGTAGTTGTTTATAGTAAGGGCTATCTGGGGGACACACATAAGCACCACACAATATTATATCGTTGGTTCTGTTCAACATACTTTTATGAAACTTGAAAAGTACAATGTTATCTTGTGATTTGTCCAGTAGATCAGTGAACGACTGCAATGAACGTTTCACCATTATCATCACACCGCCACTGTTTCGACCATGCACTGATAGTTTAACCGCAGGACTAATGAATTGAATGTAGCTGGGAAAACAATCTAATGCTTTCCTTAGTTCAAGAAAGGTTTCAGTAAAAGAGATAATGTCAAAGTTGTGAACATAGTGCATAAAATCAGGGTCTGACACCTTAGAAAGCAAGCCCTCAATATTCCAGTTAAGAATGCGCACACATCTATTGTTCGATTTTATACCCAACAAACGGGGCTCCTTCGACCTTGACTGCCGTTACTTACTGCTGTACTAATTCTGGTCCTACTACAAAAAACTGAATCATAATTTTTGCTATTTAAATTGGTATCTGTGATTAGAGAGTGTGTCACATTGTCACATGTATCGCGCTGTGTGTCAGGGTCTTGCTGTAACCAATTACAGGAAGCCTTAGTCATTTGGCGTCATTTCGTCTGTGATCGTTTCTGTACGGTGTTGTTAATGCGATCCTGGGTTTGACGCTGGGGGCGACGAGGAGAACGTTGATCCCTTAATGTCCTGGGACGCAGTGGGAAGTGTCTGCTGTTGCCTTGGTTTGGAGGCGTAGCCCCCTGTCCACGACCGAAGTCCCGTGGTGATCCCTGGCTACCAACATCAAGTGTTGGATTGCCATCCGTTCCCCCTCCTCTGCCCTGGCCTCGCTCTCTTGTAGAGGTAAAGGGTATGTGACAGCTCTCTGCAGTGCCAGTGGTCCCCTCATCCTGTGTGCACGACGCTGGTTTTTGTGCGAGCTGGATTTTCGTTTGAACCCGTTGTTGTGGGGAACAAGGAAAGGGGAACGGGGCAGAGTCATGGGAGCTCTGTGGAGTTTGCATGCCATTGTCCTTGTCGTCGAGCTGTCCTCGTGAACGGCCGTTGTTAACAGAGCCACTGTCATCCTGTCTTCGACTTCTAAATTTGATTAGTTTGGAGCCACGGTAAAAACCCGTATACCCTTCCGTCTTCAGGTGTTTAAATTTGCGACGCTGCCTGTTACAGATGGTGTGCGGTACGTGTTTTGCTGTCTGACTCGCTCTCAAAAGTTTGGATGCATGTAATAATTATTCCCTACACACACCCACACCATACGCACATGGATACCAGGCAACACGAGTTAGATTTTTTTTTTTTTTTTTTTTTTTTGGGGGGGGGGGTATAATTATGCTGCCTGAACCATCAAAACATACATTCATGTGAATTGGTACAAATCAATACATGTCACTACATAGCATACAGATCAAGATATCAATACATAGGAACTTCAATCATCAGATATCGGCGTATCATATTACATATCTTTGTATCACTCACAGATCTCGCCGGCGCCGTCCACAGTGTCTCGCATATACAATCAACACACTCGGTTCCACAGTACCCAAGCCACAGTCTACAACACTAAAAGAAGGCAAAGAAGGATAACCAAGGTCCCCCACATGATAAGCACAGCCGTTCACAAACACAAGCGATGAAGAAGAAGAAACAAGGTCTCCACACAACAAGCACAATAAATCACGTCGAACTATCAGAAGAAGAACCACAGATTCACATGTTAGAAAGGACCTCCATAGAGTTGTGCAGCCTCGCATCTGTCGACAAAGTGAGATCAACACTTCCCAGGAAAGCTTGCCGACTATCATGTGGACGTCCTGTCTGGGGAAAGACAAACCTGCGTCAACCTGGGTTCCCAACCACTTTGTGGTTTGTGTACCATACTTTTGAACCGCGTGTCTGTCAGTGCTGATCCGAAACTTTCGGAAAGGGTTATCAACATAGCTTAATGGCATGATGGCCTTCTTGTGTGTGTGTGTGGGGGGGGGGGGGGGGGGGGATTTTTTCCGTATTCGACATTGAACTTTTGAACAGCAGTTATGTCATTTTTTCTTGAAATGTTTAATGTGTCTCTTAGTTCGGCTCTAATGGTTATTGCGCGCTTCGCTATTATAGCTTATTCTGAACCATTTTGCCCTTACCTCTCTCTCTCTCTCTCTCTCTCTCTCTCTCTCTCTCTCTCTCTCTCTCTCTCTCTCTCATCCTCTCTTGAACATTGTCCCTTATGTAACGATATGGAGTCGTATGAAAGTTTTTTTTTTTTGTTTGTTGTATATTTACATGTTTTGTGCTAAGCTTATAAAACATATGAGAGTCTAAACCTTTGTGGCAAACATTGTTCTTTTGTTAGCATCGCAGCACTTTGCCATCCTTCAGTCAATAACAGACTGGATTATTTCATATGTCTTCTTTTTCATTAAAGTTTTCATCAAATGCTTAATTTGGCGTCGGTCTGATAGTGTAAATGGCTCTGTGTGTTTGTGTGTGTAAGGGGGGGGGGGGGGGGGGGGAGGGGGGCGTGCGTGTGTGTGAGGGTGTGTCCATGTGTGTGTGTGTGTGCAGAAAAAAGCAAGGAGGCTCGAAGAACAACAGCCAACAGGTGAAAGATTAATGGGAATATATCTCACATCAAACGCAATGTGTGGACACGGAAATAAGAACCTATAGTGAAAAAAAAGTTCGGTTATATTGAATTTCTGAAGGAACAAGGAGGGAAATTCAATATAACCGAGAATTGGCTATATTGAAGTTCCGGCTATATTGAAGGTCTTCCCGGGTCCCGTGTCACTTCAATATAGCCGGGTTTCACTGTACTACTCACTGATGAACATAACAAGCTTCGTGTTATGTGGAAGGGTCCTTTTCAGGTGGTCGAAAAACTTTCTGCAGTTAATTATAAGATCAAAATGGCAAACACTGAGAAGGTATTCCATGTGAACATGTTGAAGAAGTATGTTGAACGTACAAATGTTGCCATCAAGCAGTCAGTTGAATGGATATGTCCTATGTCAGAAACTGATGTCAACATGACAGATATTATCAGTGATGATTTTGTACCCAATGTAACGTACAGGGACAAGTCAAAGGTTGTGAAATCAGCAAATGTAGGAGTGTTAACATCTACCAGTGCAGATGATGTTGTACCCTTCCTACTCTGTCTATCAAAGGTGAAACCTATGATGATGTGGTTCTACGAATGATTTGTCTGCAAGTCAAACAGAACAGCTCAAAGACATTTTGAAAAACTTTCAGGATGTGTTGACAGATACCCCAGGTACAGTGACTGGTATTGAACCCCATAGTATTCAGTTAACTACTGAAATACCAGTGCGAACCAGACCATACCCCTCCCATTTGCAAAAAAAAGGTTGTCGAGAGAGAAATCAAAGTAATGCTGGATTTAAAGGTCATAAAACCTTCTACATCTCCGTACAGCTCACCAGTTGTATTGGTGGACAAACCTGATGGCTCGGTGCGGTTCTGCATCGATTACAGGAAATTAAATAAGATCACTGTGTTCGATGCCGAGCCCATCCCAAACATTGAAGAACTTCTGTGTCAGCTCTCAGAAGGAAATAATTTTGTGAAAGTATACTTGACTAAAGGAATTCCAGTTTACTATTGAACCAGTGCCTGGAACACAAAATGTCATGGCAGATTTATTGTCACGTGTATGAATATTCATGGACAAATGTAACTGTCTTCAAGGGAAAGACTATTCCTGTTTTTTGTCTTTCTTTATGATTGTGGTGTGCTGACATTTGACAGTGCATTGTATGCTACTGACTGTTTAAATCAAGTGGTATTTATGCTTAATTTGCTTGTTGAAGTGACTATGTTTTACAAGCAAACAACTACTTGATGTTGATGTAATACATATTTATTCTTTGCTTTATTCTTTGGTAAACAATGGAAAAATCATCATGTACTATTTATGTCTAACTTGCTTGTGAAGGTGAATATATATGTATGTGTCATGAGCAAATAAACTCTTTAGAAATGTATATACACATGTTTTGATTGTGTAGTGAGACAAACCTATTGTTTTCATTAGTTCGTTTTCAACAATGGAAAATGTTTCACTTTTCAATGGACTATAACATTACATGTGGGAAAAAAATCTATGTTTAAACTATGTTTATTTTGTTTACATGTCTATTGAGAAACATTTACACTTAGAAATATTCTCATTTTCATGAGGGTTTTGAAACATGATGAGAGACAAAGATCAAGGGAAAAAATGTGCTTCATATCGTAATATATAAACACAAATTTGTGCTTTGAATTGTTAATATCCCTAATTGTTTTATCCATGTAATTTGTGAAATGTATTTTGTGAGATATGGTGATCAATTATGAATGTTTTTTTTTTAGAAAGACTGAAAGTTTGAAATATGCTATTTATGGTGGTTCATGATGATTGATTCTTACGTTGATTATTAATTTGTTGAATCATGTGTGATGGTTACACATTTTGAGATTCATGGCTGAAGATGTGTTTTAAGTGAAGTTGTATATCCTTTAAAAAAAAATTTCTGGAGAAAGGTTTTCACCCTAGGATGGGGGGTGTCATGTGACGTAGCCTCACATCAAGGCATGTGACGCTCCATCACATGTAGTTTAGTGATATGAATCATTTCCCCATGCCACAACTAAAAAGGAAGAATATTTATGTGGCTTGACTAGTGTAGCGGGCGTCCCCAAATAATTGTGAGAATGACTCATGAAATAAAACAAGGGTGGTCATTGGGTGAAAGTGACCACTGAGAGATAGTTTAATAAGGGTTGGTAAGGTGCTGGTCATGTGTTTTGAACACTGAGTATGCACTCACTAGGAAGAGGGAGGAATGAATCAGTTTTAGCCCAGCAGATGGCCTAGAGACTCGAACCTGTCAGGACGCTGGTCCTCACTGCTGACCAGTCATTACCAGGTGAGCCATAGATAGTTGGGGAAAGCTACAGGGGAAAACCTAAAGAAAAGAGAAAGAAAGAATTCATAATTAAATTGGGAAGCAGGTTACTTACACGAACCTTATTCGTGTTTCAGCCCTTCACCCTTCACCCTTCACCTTTCACCCGTGAGGTGGTTAAAGATGGCCATGGTGTGGGGAACACACCGGTAGTTCAGCCCCAGCAATTAAAGACTCCAGGGAAAGGAGTTGGAACTCATCATCTCTCCCGTGACAGGAGAAGTCGAGGGAGAGGAGTCGGAACTCATATCTCCAGTGACAGGAGAAGTCGAGGGAGAGGAGTCGGAACTCATTATCTCCAGTGACGGGAGAAATCAAGGGGGCGATACGATGTCTGAGAGAGACAGGGAATCATGACAGTATGGAGTCTTATATCTGATGCAGGCATGGCATCAAGAATTACAGGAGTTATTTATTCTCCCTCTGGATTTTGGGGTATGTAATTGAGGCCATGATTTATAGAATTGAATGAATTTGTTTATCTTCAGGTAAAGAGAATACATGTTAACTTTTATAATTGTTTGAGTGATTTAGTAAGTGTTTTTCCGGAAGAGAGGGTTGGTAGAAAATTCGGTGGGAAAGCTGTATGAGTTGAAATATGGAAATGGAGACGCTGTTTCACCTTTTTTG
>CM031613.1:66094326-66113374 GCA_018398815.1 Conus ventricosus
CAGAGCACGTTTAAAACATCCAGGATTATTAGCGTCACCCTTTTTAAAGATGGGCAAAAATATTGATTCGTTCAGTTATTTGCAGAGGTACATTATCAAACAGTTTGTTAAGCAATTTCACACAAAACTGCACAACTTGGGCAGAGGAGTATTTGAACAGTTCACCAATAATGCTATCGGGGCCTGCTGCTTTCCGGTTTTCCATTTTTTTTAAAATAGCTTATAACGCTTCTTCCTCACTAATGGGTCGTTCATATAACTATCAGATTCATCTCTTTCTCGAGAGAGAGAGAGAGAGAGAGAGAGAGACAGACAGACAGACAGACAGACAGACAGACAGACAGACAGAGACAAAGACAAAGAGAGATGGAGGGAGGGAAGGAGGGAGGCAGTGAACGTGAGAGGGGCAAAGGACAGGTGTGTGCGTGTGTGCGCGCGCGCACGTGTGTGTGTATTGTGTGTGCGTGGGACAGAGAGAGATAGACACACAGAGAGAGACAGGGACAGAGTGTGTGTGTCTCTGTGTGTGTGTGTGTGTGTGTGTGTGTGTGTGTGTGTGTGTGTGTGTGTGTGTGTGTGTGTGTGTGTGTGTGCGTGCGTATGAGCGAGCGTGTGTGTGTGTGTGTGTGTGTGTGTGTGTGTGTGTGTGTGTGTGTGTGTTGTTGTTGTTGCTGTTGTTGTTTTGTTTTGTTCTGTTCTCTCTTCAGTGGCTTCCTCTGCTTGAACTCTGAGATTGTTGTTTGTTTGTTTGTTGTCGTACCCTGGCTAAAAGACTCCAGGGATCATCCAAACAGCCGAAGTACTTGAACACTATGGTACAAATGCATCAGCTGGGGATGAGAACATTACGTGTGTGGCCGTTTTTGATTACCCCGCCACGTGGGCAGCCACACTCTGACTTTGGGGGATTTTGGAGACTGATAATGTTATGCTAGGAACTTGTCACGACTGAAGACAATCCCCGCATAACTGTGCAGAGCAACAACATTTTGATGTAGCCTTGGTGTTCGAGCCTATGTCAACTGGCCTGACACAGCCTTAAGCCAAGGCCAACTCTGAGATTTATTATTGGTAAAATCACACACACAGACACACAGACACACACACACGCACACACACCAGCTTGGGGGACGCACGCGCACTATACAACATAACAGATTGCTACGGCCATAGCACACGATGCTTTTTCTGACTGCGCGTTGTTCTTACCGCAACTTGAAATATAAAGTTTGAAGGAAAAAAAAAAAATCATCTAAATCCAGGGTTGGGAACAACAATATGCGGTCATGGCTATACCTGATTCCACATCCCACCGTGTTGAACTTCAGCATGTTACATTTCCACCATCGCTGAATGGTGCAGACGGGAGAAGAGAGATGGGTGAGGGCGGAAGAAGGAGATATATTTTCGTTGAAAAAAAAAAGAGCCTGAAAGATGATGCGTGGTACAAAGTATGGAAAAAGCCACACCGACTGAACACGCCCCTGTAGTACTTCTCACCATCTTCAGCGCGGTGCCAGAGAACTAGGCCGGCATCAGTATCTGAGGTTATGATTATGGGAACTAAACTTGTTGTGGGAATGAGAGGGAAAAAGACACGATTTCTACTCTTCAGCCCAATTTACATGATGTAGATTCTCTTTTTCGTGGCAACCACGACTTTACACACGAAGAACATGAAACAACATCACCACTTTATCAAACAATTGAATCGGTTACGATTTGCATGTAACCCAAATGGGAACGATCTTTAAGTTTTAATAAATGAGTCCAAAAGCTTAGGAAAAAAAACTGTTAGAGCAGATCTGTCTTTCTCTGTTTATCTATTGAACTATCTTGGGGGGGGGGGGGGGGGGGGCGGAGAGAGAGAAAGAGAGAGAGAGAGAGAGAAACAAACATTTTATTCGTAAAGGCCATAGCCCCTTAGAAGGGGGGGGGGGGGGGGGTGTACATGCAAAAGACATACAGTCCCATAAATTAGTACATAACAAAGATACATACAGACTTCTTCTGTTAAATGCTTTGTTCAAATATAACACGAGCTGTTTAGCAATGTCCTCTTTACTTGACGACATTAACATAACAAGTTTAAATAAGCATGGCTGTCTGAAATATTTATATGGAATAAACTGTTCTCTGAGATCACGAAGTTGTGGGCAAAAAAGCACAAAATGAAATTCATCTTCGTTTGACGAGCCACATAATGGACAAAGAAGATAACAAACTCTGTCTGTGTCCTTGCGGTAAATAACCCCCTCTCTTTCGAAATTTTACTTCATTTTCCGCCTTCGGTCACTCCGTTTTGAAATTTCTTGATTGCCCATAGCGAGAATGATGAACACAGATGTCGCATATACCAAAACGAAATTTTTTCATTGAACGCTTCAATCCTCTGTTAACAGACACTGACATGTAGCTTGGCACACTATGTTAACCATTTATCATTCTATAAAAATTAAATCTATCACTAATTTCAATGTGAAAGTCCCATACTTGCCATCTTCAGTCAATCAATCTTTCACGAAATACACACATAAAGGCTTTCGCATCACCAACCCCTTGACTCAGCCATACAACACCGAAACCATATTCATATAGCTTGTTTCGAACATTCGACACCCAGTTTTTCTTGCCCTTACAATCCAGATATAAAAACATTCTGCAAGCCTTGTGAGGTAGTGTTTGAACATCCATCTGAGTTAATTTTAACCAGTATTGGATACATTAGACAAAATCATTGGGTGTCAGTGGCGAAACTCCAAGAAACTTTATCAATGCATGTAAATGAAGCTTTTCACAATGAATAGCAGCAGCTTCCATTCCCCATATTTCAGCTCCATATTGTAACACAGGTTGGATCTGAACATCAAATAACTTCAACAACAATTCAAGAGAATTATTTTTTAACAAGGATAAGATTTTCATAACGCACAATAATGCATTTCTGGCCCTGCATGCAAGATGTTTACATGCAAAAGCAAAACTTAAATGAGTGGAAAAGTACATGCCTAAATATTTGTAAAATTTACAACTGGCATTACATGTCCGTTAAATGTCCAAGTTTTCCTTACAGATAGATATCCTCCCTTTCTGAATACTATTGCATTATTTTTGTTCATATTTACATTCAATTGAAGAGAATCAGCAACTTGTAAACTATTTAACTGATTTTGCAAACCAACAACAGTTTCTGCAGTTAACACTATGTCGTCCGCTATGAGGAGACTGAAGATTTCCAAGAAGTCATTTGTAAATGTAGCACCAGTCTTCCAGAATTTACAACCTATGCTGTCAACTCATTTATAAAAAGTGAAAACAAAACAGGACTACAATTATCACCCTGTTTAACTGCAGATGTACATGTAATGTATTCTGTTAAAGTATCACCACTTCTTACTCTGGCTTTTACACAATCATACATACTCATGATGCATTTGTAAAGTTTACCTCTTATTCCAGTTTTTTTTAACAAGATAGGCCAAAGGATACTTCTGTTAACGGAGTCAAATGCTTTCTCGAAGTCAATAAAACATACAATTTGCGATTTAAAGAATATTGTTTTTGAATGAAAGCAATCAAGGTAAACGTGATCGATAGTAGAATACTTTCGGTTCAACGCAGCTTGGAGTTCTCCGGTGATATTGCTTTGCTCTGCCCATTCTTGAAGTCTGCTTTTAATACAGTTTATTACACACCTTGCAAAGTGTAACACTCTGTAATTGTTAGGATCGTTGGTATCCCCCTTTTCATATATAGGAAGAACAATTGATCCTGTCCAACTTTCCGGGTACATTCCTTTATCAAATAAGGAGTTGAAAAATTGCATGAGAACATCCAGGATTAAATTCGATTTACAAGCACGTTTTAATAGTTCCTCAATGATTCTATCAGGATCAGCAGCTTTACGTTGCTTTATTTTTCTCAACGCCATGAACAGTTCTTCAACTGAAATAGGACGATTTAAACTTCTGTGATTACCATCATTAAAGCTTCCATCATCATAATCTTTATCATAGCCATCATCATTGTTGTCATCACTTTCTGGGTGATACTCGACGTATGCAGATATCATTAGTAGAATGCTCGTGCATTTTCACGCAACCCTTTAAAATTTGGAAACCATTCGTAGGCTGCTTCCTCTTTTTTGAAAACTTGCGCATGCACTGCCAGAATTCTTTCTGATCATGAATAGAATGCAGTAAATCAGATATCATTGTCTTGTTGAACTGTTTTTCTTTTCTCTTCAGCATATGTTTATACTCACGTCTGGCTATACAATAAGAGTCACGATTAGGCAGACACAGTGTGCGACAAAATTTCTCTAACAAATTACGGGCCTTTTTTACCGATGCGACATTCATTATCATACTAGTCATCATTTTGTGTACTGTCACCAATACGTATTTGCTTTTCCATACATTTGGCTGCACTTGTTATACAATTATTGAAATTTTTAAAGACTCATTAATATCAATATTTATCAAATTGATTGCAGCTACCATCTGGATTTTGTAATTCATCATAAAATAGTGAATTATAAAAGAAATCGGCTTACTGTTCATCCATACAAACTTCTCAATCACATAAGTAGTAGGTAAGTGGACTTTTCACCCCCTTTTGGATCTCGAGGGGATCTCCACCCGTGTTGCGCAATACGGCAGGTGGCGCGACAGGTGGGCGGCAGGTGGCGTGGCGGGTGGGGCGGCAGGTGGCGTGCAGCAGGTGGTGTCGGTGGTCAAAGTCACGTGGTTTTGTTTATGGTTTCTTACCTGACTTTTGTTTTTGTTTTTGCTTTGTTTTTGTTTCTTGTCGCGGTGAGTCATGACGATAAAAAAAAAAGTTTTGAATCTTTCTTGTTTGCTGACTAGTGGGTTTAAAAATAGATGGGGGTGTGTGTGTTGCTACGCGCGTGCGGATCGATGTGACCGCGTGGTTTTTTTTTTCTCGTTGCCGCGCGTGGTACGTAGCGTGTTAGACAGAGACGGCGGTGATGACTTAGGATGCTGGTGATGAGCATTGTTCCATCAAGGTCCCCGTTGACTAGTACCTCGTCCTCGGTGTTGATAGGCACCAAGTGGCATATCAAACAGGAGGCCATAAGATGAACGACGCTCTCTGATCGAGACGGCCATTTGGTTTGCCCTTTATTTCTCAGAGTGGTCGAAACAAAGAAACAGATCACAGCACAAATATAGACGACAAACAGACAGACAGACACACAGACAGAAAACACACACATAGAGGTGGTGGATGGCGGTGGTGATGGCGGCGGTGTTAGAGAGAGAGAGAGAGAGAGAGAGAGAGAGAGAGAAGAGAGAGAGAGAGAGGTGAGCACAGCTGGGTGTACCACGTGACGTATTGGAAACACGCGCCAATGTCAGTGGGTGTACCACGTGACGTATTTGAATCACGCGCCAAGGCGAAGGCAGGTGTGTCAGGAAACAAGAACAGCTGCGGGTCATTAATGAATAGTACAGAACAAAAGACGCGTGGGGTGGGCGTGGCGTCGGTTATTATTGAGGCCGAGGAGCAGCTGGAACAATGGGACAAAGGAGACAGTACCTCTGGGAAGGGAAGCGACACAGAAGCGGATTGGCAGAGCACTTCCCGATTAAAACGACAGAGGTTCTTCGTCTTGCATCAGACGCACAGAGACTGTCGCTGAACTCACTGCCTATCCAACTCCCGTTGCTTTCGTCAACGAATTACCCCGAACGATCACATCTACACGAGTGCCAGAAACATGTCTGCGCAGAAAGAAGAAGATTACCAGACTTCAGCTTCCTCTTTTACCTGTCCCGAGTGTCCTGCTGTGTTTACCAACAGAACCAACAGCAACCGCCATGTCCGGTGCAACACGAACGACTGATCAACCATGTGTGCCCGTGTGTCATGTTGGTTTTGGTCGCAAAGACCACTGGACCAAACACATGCGGACCACGACGGTGGAAAACCAACACCGAGGAAGACGTCAGGGTACACGCTGGGGAAGGAAGAGCAAAAGTGACAGTGAGTCTGTTTTCTCATCCTTTTTTTCCGACCCGAGAAAAGATTGAACACACAGCGTAAAGAAAAACAGCTGTTAGATCATTTATCTCCGGATGTGAAAGAGATGTATGACAAATATTGGAACGCTATCAAAACCCATAAGCGCCCTGGTAAAGTTCAATCTGTCTACACTTTGTTTTGGGACCCTTCTGATGATTCTCCCAAATGGGATGATCAGCTTTTGGATGTTTTCCATGAACAAAACAAACGTTTTAAAATTAATTTTTCTCATTCTTTTCTTCTCAGACATAAAGAGCAGGGAGATCTGTCTTTCTTTCACGCCTCATGTAATAACCACAGGGCTCTAGACAAGCCTCGGCTCATCAATACAAAACAAGATTTTCTGTCCTTTCTTTCTGACTTGCGTGATCATGACATGTTGGGACATGTTCAGAGAGAACGACCCAACTCTCGTTACTCTGTTCAGGCCATCATGTCAACATCTTTCTATGTGTACCCTCTACCTGACTTTCCATTGGTTGTGGCTGTGACTCACTGCCTGACTACATTGCCAACAATCGTTTTCTGAACACGCTGCAAAAAGATGAACACCATGGTTTTGTTTACAACGACGGACTTTGTTTCTTTCGTTGTCTCGCTCTCCACCAAGGCGCTTCTGTACATACCCTACAAAAACAAACCAAGGCTCTCTATGAGCAGTGGGTAGGGTATAAGTCACCCGCCATACATTTTCCAGGCATTACTCTGTTAGAGTTGGGATCGGTTGAAGCTATGTTTCAGATCAATGTGGATGTGTTTGAATTTGATGAAAAGCAAACACCCCCGTGCCTCGTTCCTTGTCGTCGCAGTGATTACAAACACGCAGACACGCTTAAAGTGTTGGTGTACAAACATCATTTTATGCACATCATTGACATTGACAAGTTAGGACATGCGCTAGCTTGTTCCAAATGTGGCAAACTGTGGCATACGCTTAGGGAGCTAAACAAACACGAGAACACGTGTCAAGGCAGTCAGACTCAACACACATACAAAGGAGGGGTGTACACACCACCGGAATCGGTGTTGCAGCAACTCTGTCGTTATGGTATTTCTGTTGATCCTGATTTCGTTTTTCCTTACAGAGCTACTTTTGACTTTGAAGTGTTCTTCGAGACCGATGACTTACCGCAAACAAAACAAGCACACTCCAGCACGACATACACAGCTAGACACGTTCCCCTCTCTGTCGCTGTCGCTTCCAACGTACCTGGGTTGAAGAGCCTCGTTGTTTCGTGAGTGAGGGGGACCCCCGCAAACTCGTTGACAACCGTGGTGACGTATTTGGAACAGATTTCAGAAACCTCCTTTTCTCTTCTCCGTGAACATTTTGAAGATGCGTTTGATACGTTAGAAGCCATGATTGATCCTTCGCAGGGTGACGAGTCTGTAAACTCTCACCACATTCCCGCCCGTTCCTTGAAAGAAAAACTGGAAGAGTACCTCCACGAACTGCCCGTGGTGGGGTTTAATTCTTCCAAGTATGACCTCAATGTCATCAAACCCTATTTGATTCAGAGGTTTATGGATATGCCTGCTATGACAGACAATGTAGAGGAAATGAGTCGGTCCAACCCAGACGGGTTTGATTTTGCTGAGGAGCTGGGGGAAGAGGAAGAGGAGGAGGGGGGAGGAGACGAAGAAGAGGCGAGGGAGGAAAAAAAACAAAAAGTCAAAAAGCAAAACCCATTCAAGTTTGTGGTGAAACGCAACAATCAATACATGTGTATCGCCAGTCAGAAACTCAAGTTTTTGGACATTTGCAACTTTTTGGCCCCTGGATTTTCATATTCAAAATATCTCAAAGCGTTTGGGGTGGAGGAACCAAAAGGGTACTTTTGTTATGAGTACATGACCAGTTTGGACAAACTGAAAGAAACCTCTCTCCCACCTCACGCCGCCTTTTTTTTTAGCAAACTCAAAAATGAAAACATCACAGAGGAAGAGTACGCCTTCTGTCAACGCGTGTGGAAGGAAAACCATATGACCAGTTTGCAAGATTTCCTGGTGTGGTACAACAATAAGGATGTGGCGCCATTCATGCAGGCTCTTCAAGCTCAGATTGACATGTATTCGCGTTTAGGCGTTGATCTTCTGAAAGATGGTATCTCTGTTCCAGGCATCACGCTGAAATACTTGTTTCAAACCCTATCTCCCGGTGTGTACTTTTCTCTCTTCAATGAAAAACAAGAAGACCTACATACGCTGTTGCGTGACAATATTGTTGGTGGCCCCTCCATTATCTTTCACAGATATCACGAAAAAGACAAAACATTCATTCGTGACAATTCGGACAAACCTGTTCAGTCGGTTCGAGGCTATGACGCCAATGCACTTTACCTATGGGCTATCACGCAACCCATGCCCACACAACACCCAACGGTTAGAAGATGTGAGACGGGCTTTAAGGCAGAAAGAACGGACGTGTATGGTCAGCAAGCGAGAGAATGGTTAGAGTGGACGGCGCACACAAACAACATACACATACAGCACAAGTTTAACGGGAAAGAACATAGTTTAGGGCGCAGACACATCCGCGTCGACGGTTGGGACTCGACACATGACACGGTGGTACCAGTTTCATGGCTGTTTGTTTCACGGACATGACTGTCATCTCACTCGTGGCAAACACATTAACCCTGTGAACGGGAAACCGCTCACAGATCTCAGAGAAAACACACAAGACATTACCAGCTATCTTCGTGAGGATGTGAAAGTGACTGTGGTAGAAATGTGGGAATGTCAGTGGCAGGAAGAGAAACGACACAACCCACACATCAGACACTTCCTAAAAACGCGTTTCCCATCTCTCAAACCGTTTCAGGGTATGTCTTCTATCACAGAACAAGGTATTTTGAATGCTGTCAAAAATGACACTCTGTTTGGTCTGACTGAATGTGACATTTGTGTGCCCAACAGTCTGAAAGAACACTTTTCTGAACTTCAACCATTTTTAAAAAACGCGACCGTTGGGAAAGACAACATTGGTGAATACATGCGGGAATACGCAGAAAAGCACAAACTCCTGAGTCGCCCACGTCGCACTTTGTTGGGTAGCTACTATGGAAAAAAAATTCTTCTCGCCACTCCTTTACTCAAATGGTACTTGGAGCATGAGTTGAAAGTAAGCAACATCACACTGATCATGGAGTACACACCCAACTCGTGTTTTAGACAGTTTGGCGAACGTGTGTCTGACGCGCGTAGAAAGGGGGACCTTGATTCATCCCAATCAATCTTGGCTGAAACATTCAAGTTGCTTGGCAACAGCGGCCTATGGCAAAACTCTGACCAACATCGCCAAACACAGGGACATTCACTACGTCACAGCTGACCAAGTACCCAAACTGGTGAATGAAAGTCGGTTTCAAACACTGACCGAGCTAGGAGGGGATGTCGTCGAAGTGGAAATGAGCAAGAAAAAAATCAACTGGGCACTCCCTTTGCAGATTGGATACTTTGTCTATCAGTACGCAAAACTGCGAATGTTAGAATTCTATTACGATTTTCTGGACAAATTCGTGGACAGGTCAGACTTTCAACTGCTGGAGATGGACACAGACTCACTCTACATGGCGCTTAGTCGCGAGAGTTTTGAGGAAGTCATACAACCATCTTTGCGCGAACAGTTTTACAAGGAGTATCATCAGTGGTTTCCAGCTGAGGCGTGCTCACAACACACAGCGTTGTTCCAACACACACGCACCGCGGGCTAGCGTGGAACCCCGCACACTGCTCTGATTGTCTTGGCCGTGTACAATATGACAAACGAACACCGGGTTTGTTCAAAACAGAATACACAGGAGACTCGTTTGTGGGACTGTGTTCAAAAACCTATTTCTGTTCCGGACAAGAGAAAAACAAATTCAGTTGCAAAGGACTCAGCAAACATCACAACACGCTCACCAAAGATGTTTATCAACGAGTGCTCACTACACAGGAAAATGGCGGTGGTACAAACACCGGCTTCCGTACAGACGGAAAAGCTATGTTCACTTACACCCAAGATCGCAAGTCTCTTTCCTTCTTCTACATTAAACGCATCGTCGCTTCAGACGGAATCTCCACCTTTCCAACCCCTGTCTAGCATTCTCGGTGTAAAGGCATGTCTGGTAACGTTCCAATGCTGTCGTCTCTGTAAATGGTCTGATAGCTGTTTGAAAACTCATTTTTCAAGTGATATGACGCTGTGGTGTTCAGTCTAAACAAATTTTTGGGAAACATTCCCCCACCTCCTCGTTGGTGTTTCCTGGGTGATTCTTAAAACTATGAGGCTGATGAAAGCTAACGTTTGAATACTTTGTAGTTTTCTTCAGTGGTCATAGTTTTAAGGGTCAGCGGACGGGGGAAAAACACGACTCACGCTGTCTGTTTCATTTTACTTTTTGTTTTGTTTTCCAGATGCGGTTCAGTCACAGTACTACCCAAAAGGTTAGCAGACAGGCGAGCCAATATGTATATGTGCCTATGAGAGTGAGTTTTTTTTTCCTCTATGTGTTTCAGGTGTGCTGAGACAGAGTTAAATAAATCAACACACACACATAATTATGCAGAACCTACCGTATATAACGTCCACCTCTGCTGGTGGTGGTGGTGATGGCCAGACAAAGTCAAAAATGTGTGGCTGCTGCTGCTGCTGCTGCTGTTCTTGCTGCCCCCAGTAGTCATGGCGGTGGTGTTGGTCGTAATGGAGGTGGTGATGGTAATGGTTCACATAGTGAACGTGGTGAACGTAGTGGTGGTAGTGGTGGTCTATGTGTTGTCGTTCTTGTTGTTGTTGTTCTTCTTGTTGTTGTACTTGTGTCTCTTCTTCTTCGTCCTCCTCCTCCTCCTCCTCACTATTCGAATTGTGAAAAACTGACTGTCTCCCAGCCAGTATCGAGCCATACCTCCCCCATCTCCTCTTCCCCCTCCTCAATCTCGTTCATGTCTTCTTTCCGAGCAGGGCAGTCATTTCTTTTTAGAATATGAAACAGATGGGGGTTTGGGAGCTTATATTATGGTTTTTTTCCCGCCAAACACCCGATGGCGTTGGGACTTACCTTTGATCTCTTTCTTCAAACCATCCGTAGCAGACAAAGAGAACAGACTCCGTGCCGGGAACCAACACACACAAAGAAACAAAAGCACCAGCACACCTGCTTCCAAGTAACGGACAAAGGGAACAGACTCCGCAGTAGGAACCAAGCACACCAATTAGCGTCACTCGTCCGCAGGTGAAACTCGGGACGCTGACTGCGGTCATCTTTTGTTGACAGTAGACATGGACATTCCCCACTTTTTGCGTGTCAACACGCGAGCGTGCGGTGTGTGTGTGTGTGCGTGCGTCTTTGAGGGAGACTTGTCCCGCCGGACAAGGAGTGACTGGTCAGGGGCGTGGAGTCTTTGCGGGGTGGTGAGCGGCGCCATTTGGATATTCACAAAGCTTCGAAAATGATGCTAATTGGTGTGCTTGGTTCCTACTGCGGAGTCTGGGAGTACTGGGGATGAATGGAAAGGCAGGAGTGAAAAAAGAGAGGCAGGATGGAATGAAAGTTAGGAACGAATGAAGGATGGATTGATGGCTGGATGGAAAGACAGAACAAACGAAGAGAGGAGGAAGTATAGATGGAAGGATAGGAAGGAAAGAAGGAAGCAAGCAAGAGGAATAAACTGAAAGACATGAAAGACGAAGTAAAGAAAGAAGGAAGGCCAAAACAGCAAGAATGAACGAAGGTAGAAAGGATGACAAGACAGGAAATTGTAAGAAAGATGGATGGAAAAATAGGAAATAAACGAAGGGATAAGATAAGGTAATGTTGCTTATAGCCCAGCTGACCGCAAAGGGCCACATCAGGGCTGTCACCACGCTAAAATCAACTCACAAGTCATGCAACAACAACAACAAAAAAAAAAACCTTTCACACATCTCTTTAAATTACATCTTCTACAAACGCACCAGAAACATCATTAAAAATATTTCTTCCGTAAAATCTTAAATCAGAAGAAAAAATTTTTAATCTCACTCAAAAACCCACAGATCCGCGGGGCGGGACATCTCTGAACAGGATTTCATGGACTCTGCTGTAAAATGTTTGTGTCTCACATCGTGCAAGCCCCAAACACTCTAAAAGAATATGTTTCATTGTGAGTGGCACATGACATGGAATGCACCACAGAGCTTCTTCACTCTGTAAAAGGTATGAATGGTAAATTACGAAATGGCTGGTGTGCAGCCGGCACAGAAACTGTTTCTTCTTTACAACCACCAGATGTAATCAGAGGACCTCCTTAAGGTTTGGACGGATCTGAAAGAGTGTGTTACCCGGGCTGTGTATTCTAATCCTCCTGCCAGAGGTCTCTGACATAATCGTTAATTTTGGGTTTCAGATCTGAGCAGGGGATATATATTGGGACAATTTCTCTGTTGGGGCATTCTTGGCCAAACGATCAACCGTTTCATTCCCTCCGATGCCAACATGACAGGAACCCAAGCCAGAAAAATTTGTTGTAACATTCCACTTTCAACTTGGTAAAAAGTTTTTAAAAAGTGTAAAAGTTTGGGATGCGGGGAGGTTGCGGCCTGCAATGGTCTCCAAAGCTGACAGCGACAGTCTCTGTGCGTCGGGAATGCAAGACGAAGAACCTCTGTCGTTTAATCGGGAAAGGGGCTCTGCCAACCCGCTTTCTGTGTCGCTTCCCTTCCAGAGGTACTGTCTCCTTTGTCCATTGTTCCAGCTGTCCTCGGCCTCATAATAACCGACGCCCCGCCCACCCACGCGTCTTTTGTTCTCTACTATTCATTAATGACCCGCAGCTGTTCTTGTTTCTAAACCACCTGCCTTCGCCTTGGCGCGTGTTTCAAATACCCACCCCACGCGTATTTTGTTCTGTATTAATGACCCGCAGCCCCCCCCTAAGCTCTTTGTGTCTGACCACCTGCCTTCGGCCTTGGCGCGTGATTCAAATACGTCACGTGGTAACCCAGCTGAACATTGGCGCGTGTTTCCAATACGTCACGTGGTACACCAGCTGCTGCTCACCTCTCTCTCTCTCTCTCTAACAACCCGCCGCATCACCACCGCCTCGCCACCCCCTCTATGTGTGTGTTTTTCTGTCTGTGTGTCTGTCTGTCTGTTTGTTCGTCTATGTTTGTGTCTGTGATCTGTTCTTTTTTCGACCACCTGAGAAATAAAGGGCAAACCCCAAATGGTTCTCGATCAGAGAGCGTCGTTCATCTTTAATGGCCTCGGGTTTTATATGCCACTTGGCTGCCCATCAACACCGAGAGGGTACAGTCAACGGGGACTTGATGGAAAAATGCTCATCACCAGCATCCTAAGCTCAAACACCGCCGTCTCTGTCTAACACGCCTACGTACCAGCGGCAACGAGAAAACAAAAAACCACGGCGTCACATCGATCCCAGCGCGTAGCAACACGCACCCCCCATCTATTTTTAAACCCACTACGTCAGCAAACAAGAAAGATTCAAAAACTTTTTTTTTATCAATCGTGACTCACCGCGACAAGAAAACAAAAACAAAGCAAAAACAAAAACAAAAGTCAGGTAAGAAAACAAAAAAAAACCACGTGACTTTGACCCCGACACCACCTGCTGCACCGCCACCTGCCGCCCCCACCCCGCCGCGTCACCTGCCGCCCCACCTGTCGCGCCACCTGCCGTATTGCGCAACACCGGTGGAGATCCCCTCCGAGATCCCCAAAAGGGGGGTGAAAAGTCCCTTACCCTACTACCTGGGTCCGCATGTGTTTAGTCCAGTGGTCTTTGCGACCAAAACCAACATGACACACGGGGCACACATGGTTGATCAGTCGTTCGTGTTGCACCCGGACATGGCGGTTGCGGTTGGTTCTGTTGGTAAACACAGCAGGACACTCGGGACAGGTAAAAGAGGAAGCTGAAGTCTGGGTATCTTCTTCTTTCTGCACAGACATGTTTCTGGCACTCACGTAGACGTGATCGTTCGGGGTAATTCGTTGACGAAAGGCAACGGGAGTTGGATAGGCAGTGAGTTCAGCGACAGTCTCTGTGCGTCTGATGCAAGACGAAGAACCTCTGTCGTTTTATCAGGAAGTGCTCTGCCAATCCGCTTCTGTGTCGCTTCCCTTCCCAGAGGTACTGTCTCCTTTGTCCCATTGTTCCAGCTGCTCCTCGGCCTCATAATAACCGACGCCACGCCCACCCCACGCGTCTTTTGTTCTCTACTATTCATTAATGACCCGCAGCTGTTCTTGTTTCTGACACACCTGCCTTCGCCCTTGGCGCGTGTTTCAAATACCCACCCCACGCGTATTTTGTTCTGTATTAATGACCCGCAGCCCCCCCCCCCTAAGCTCTTTGTGTCTGACACACCTGCCTTCGGCCTTGGCGCGTGATTCAAATACGTCACGTGGTACACCCAGCTGAACATTGGCGCGTGTTTCCAATACGTCACGTGGTACACCCAGCTGCTGCTCACCTCTCTCTCTCTCTCTCTCTCTCTAACACCGCCGCCATCACCACCGCCATCGCCACCACCCTCTATGTGTGTGTTTTTCTGTCTGTGTGTCTGTCTGTCTGTTTGTTCGTCTATGTTTGTGTCTGTGATCTGTTTCTTTGTTTCGACCACTCTGAGAAATAAAGGGCAAACCCCAAATGGTGTCTCGATCAGAGAGCGTCGTTCATCTTTAATGGCCTCCTGTTTGATATGCCACTTGGCTGCCTATCAACACCGAGGACGAGGTACAGTCAACGGGGACCTTGATGGAACAATGCTCATCACCAGCATCCTAAGCTCATCACTGCCGTCTCTGTCTAACACGCCTACGTACCACGCGGCAACGAGAAAACAAAAAACCACGGCGTCACATCGATCCGCACGCGCGTAGCAACACGACACACCCCCATCTATTTTTAAACCCACTACGTCAGCAAACAAGAAAGATTCAAAAACTTTTTTTTTTAATCGATCGTGACTCACCGCGACAAGAAAACAAAAACAAAGCAAAAACAAAAACAAAAGTCAGGTAAGAAAACAAAAACAAAACCACGTGACTTTGACCCCGACACCACCTGCCGCACAGCCACCTGCCGCCCCCACCCGCCGCGTCACCTGCCGCCCCACCTGTCGCGCCACCTGCCGTATTGCGCAACACCGGTGGAGATCCCCCGAGATCCCCAAAAGGGGAGTGAAAAGTCCCTTACCCTACTACTCACATATACATGACCTTTTTCTTGTACACGGGTTTCATTATCATTTCTTAAACTAACGCTTAGCTGCTATGACATATGGTCGGATTCAATTCTATCTAAGACAACCAATTTACAGTTCCTGGAAATCTTGTCGTACAAATCGTGCGACAGTAAGAAATAATCATAAACGCTGCTTCCACGCTGAGATATGTACGTGTAGCGACTTTGATGGTCGTCCTTAAACATTCCATGCAGAATGCACAAATCGAAGGCATTACATTTTACCATAGTTACTAAGTTCCCTATCTTCAGAATTTCTGCCTACACTCAAAGGTCCACTTTCATGCATACTTTCGAAACCAGATATATTTTCTTCTAAGTCTGGAGAGATATTCGCAGTCCTCCTGGTTAATTCACCACAGAGGATCAAGTAAGTACCGTTACTATCAAGAGAAAACCAGCAATCCCATAGAAAATCCTCCAACAAAGTAATTCCATTTTCAGTATCAAAATGTATGTAATAAGGCGAACCTTCAGGCGGAACTTAAGCACATACATATACAATGTGTTCCAATGTTCCAAACAATGATTTGTCAATTAGAAAAGCACAAAACAAACTAGACTCAACATTTATCAATTTAATATAAGGACACAAATCACTCTTTACAATGCAGATAACTCCTCCAGAACGCCTTCCGTGTGTTGTCAGCTTTACCGCCGGTTTACAGAAGATGGTATATCTATTAAAACATGAAGACCGATAAACTTCAACAAAAGTCTCAACTAAGCATACAAAATCAGAAGATCGAATAAAAGACATGCATTCATTATCACCAATTTTTGTAAATAACCCATTCACATTCCAGTGTACAAAAGAAAAACATTTCATTTTATTACAGACATCAACATGGCTTAATTGGTCATTTCCTTCAGCGGAGGCCAAACTTCTGACATTCTGTACTGGCTTGTCAGTGTGTGCAATGCTCACATTCTCATCCCTTACAGAAAGCACAGAGCCCGGTCACAACACACAAATTAACACGTTGCACGGTCTGATTCTCTCTCTCTGGCATTGCCGCACTGTGACAACTTTGCCGGTGTCACCTCACAGTTTGTTACTTGCACTACCACAGACAGTTTTCCGAGACAATTTGTGGACTGGCCGACTCCTATTTCATCTCCACTAATCAGTTACCATTGTCAACAGTGAAACGTTTACCGTCGATGAGATGGTCGTACACCTTGACAGCACGTTTTCCTTCTCCTCTGGCTGTCTTCAGGTGAGGAGTGTAGCCGGCCGTTTTGTCCGACCCAGCCGTTTTGTCCGAGGTTGGACAAAACGGCCGGGTCGGACAAAACGGCCAGCTAAAACCCGGCTGTTTTGTCTGACTTTCAATTTTTTGTCGGACAAAACGGCCTGGTTGGACAAAACGGCGGCTCTAAGTAAGCAGCCGTTTTGTCCATGTGTGTGTGTGTGTGTGTGTGTGTGTGTGTGTGTGTGTGTGTGTGTGTGTGTGTGTGTCTGTGTGTGTCTGTGTGTGTGCACTGTGCACGTATGCATGTATGTGAGTGTGTGTGTGTTGTGCGTGTGTGTGTGTGTGTGTGTGTGTGTGTGTGTGTGTGTGTGTGTGTTTGTGTGTCCAAAAGTGAGGAAAGTACCTTCAGTAGTGATGTAGCAGTGTGAAAGACAAAGACAATTATTGAATGATGTCAGTGCATGTCAGCTACTCGGTGTGGAGAGAGACAGAGAGAAAGGTGGGGCTAAGATATGATGGTAAAGGAAGGCGGGGGGGGGGGGGGGGGGGGGGGGGACGGGCAAAGAACATATCTGCCGTGCGGCGTTGCAGCCGCTCGACGATGCGCTTGTTATTGCTGTGCCTAGTTCATGCTACAATTTGTACTTAGGCTTGCTGATGTTGCACTTAGCGTAATGTTTTATCCCACCTACATTCAAGTAAAGGGTGACGTCACCATATTTTGTCGGTCAGGAAGGATAACTCCCAACATGTTTTTTTTGGCGGTATCGACCATTACACAGTGCTATTATCATGACTGTCAGTGAAGTGGGTCAGTTCTATATGGGTGTGTGTGGGGGGGGGGGGGGGGGGGGGGAGGGGGGGGCGGAGGGGAGGGGGGTGTTATGTCAAATAAATCGAAGTTTTGAATTATCATTCAAGAACAACTTTTAGCTCAAAAGGTAGATGGAAGACAGCCCTATCTACACTGAAAAAAGCAATACTGCAAATACACAAAGAAGCAAGAAAACAGGAGGGGGTGGCTTAAATACACCTTTTCCGAATTTTTAAGGTCAAGGTTATGACCTTGACGTGTGACCTTCAAAACCCAAAAATCTATTTTTAGCCATATCTTGGGCAGCGGTCGACATAGGAAGCTGAAACTTGCTATGAAGGTTGTTTGGTTTATTGCTCTCCAAATATGTCAAAGCAATTAAGGTCAAGGTAAAGGTCACAGACAACGTCAGACTCTCAAAATTGAGGGTGTGTCAATTGTTTGTCCCAAGACCCCAACGGTTTGACACAGTCACCTCAAATGTTGTATCCTGATGTGCCACCTGTCTCTCTCTGTCTCTGTCTGTCTATCTCTGTCTCTGTCTATCTCTCTGTCTCTGTCTGTCTGTCTGTCTGTCTGTCTCTCCCCCTCCCTCTCTCTCTCTCTCTCTCTCTCTTCTCTCTCTCTCTCTCTCTCCTGCAGCCAAGTAAAGAAAACACGAGAATAAGACCCACCCGATAGTCATGGCCCCTGACGGCCGATGGTCAGCTTAAGACGCCAAATTGGCCACCTGGGGGCATGACGGCCGAATGGGTTTTTTTTCCACGTGATTTCTTTACTTGGGGGTAGACAGACAGAAAGAAAAAAAAGAAACCCCAGAACGCGATGAATTTATACTTCTTTGCCTGTGAAATATCGGACGAAACGGCCGCTTACTTAGAGCCAACCGTTTTGTCCAACCAGGTCATTTTGTCCGACAAAAAATTGAAAGTCGGACAAAACAGCCGGGTTTTAGCCGGCCGTTTTGTCCAACCCAGCCGTTTTGTCCAACCTCGGACAAAACAGCCGGGTCGGACAAAACGTCCGGCTACAAGGGGTTAATTTCTTTCTGATGTCTCTCACACTGGCAGAGAAGTCTTCACTGACGGAAACGTTTGTTCCTTTAAGTGTTCGTTTCTGTTTCAGAACGTCCACTTTCTGCTTAAAAAAGAAATGTACATCTGGCGAAGATAGGGGAGTCCTGTTTCGAATTTAGTCGGTGCACCCGATCAAAGTCCACATCAGGAGAAAGTTCGACTTGTCTGTGAAGAGATCTCTCAGCAAGTCCTCACAGTCAGCACTGGTCTCATTCTGCTTTCTGGGAATGCCGTGGAAGATCAGGTTGTTGCGCTTTGATCTTCCTTCCAGGTCATCGATCTTCCTTTCCAGGTCGTTCAACTTCCCTGACAGGTCATCGTTCGCCTTCTGGAGATCCTCGTTCTGCTGTCGAAGACCGCTCACCTCGTCTCTCAGCCTATTCACTTCTTCCTGCATGGCCACGTAGTCCTCTCGCATGGTTTGCATCTCCTGCTTCAGCTCGTCCAGCTTGGTATCCATCGACGCCTTCAAGGAGTTGATCATTGAAACGACGTCGGACAGGTTCACATCTTTCGTAGGCTGGTTGGAGGCTCCTCCCTGGACGTTGAGTGGCCTATCCACGTCAGCGCTGCCGAGTCTGGTCTGCCTCTTACTGTCTCGACTCGTAGAGGGTTGGATCCAGGATTGCTCTTCACTCGCCGCAAAACTGCAGAGGAAAACTCCCAGGAATTGAAGAAAC
>CM031613.1:66124257-66214421 GCA_018398815.1 Conus ventricosus
TCTTCTCCGCCACTCCCCTACTGCCTCGCCTAGCTTGAAAACAACAGTAACAACGTTTAAGTCAGCAAAACCACCAACGGCAAAAACTTGGGGAACAGCGGGCCTGGGGAACACCGGGACTGGGGAACACCAGGACGGGGATTTGCGGGAATGGGGAACAGCAGGATCGCCACAGGGTTGGGGAACAACGAAACTGGGGAACTTAGGGACTGAATTTCGATTTTTTTCTCGAGGGGAACACCGGGACTGGGGAATATAGAGACTGGGGAACAAAGAACCTGGGGAACAGCGGCATGACCCGTATTTTTTCACTGATAAGTCGAAGTAGAGATGAGAGAGAGAGAGAAAGAGAGAGAAAATTTCTATCTGTTGTTGCTGTTTGTATGATTACAATGTAACCATGAGTTTGTGTGACAGTGTGTGTGCCTGTGTGTGCGAGTCTTCTCTCTCTCTCTCTCTCTCTCTCTCTCTCTCTCTCTCTCCCTCCCTTCCCCACAGTACACGTCATTGTCTTTTTGCGAGAATGTAGGCCAAAGTCTGGATCTATTCAAGTCACTTTTCATTCAATTAAAAAAAAAACCGTGCTTACATCAGAAATCTCTGTAAGCACTTTGAAAAGAGTGCTTTGGGTGCTTTGAATTGACCACTGAAGTCTACTGTTGCAGGGAATTTGGTGTGGCTTTTACATCTGTTTCAGTTGATTAGTGTTCTTATATGTTACATTCAACGTTACTAACGGCTTGTAACGGCCTGTAACGGTGTTTTTTTTCTCCATGGAATATCTCAGAAAGTACTCGGCCGATCTTTGTGAAAATTAGCAGGTATATTCATTATGGGTCACGGAAGATGCCCGATGTTTTAGTTTACCCCGTTACAGCCGTTACCAACGGCTGTAAACGGCCTGTAGCAGTTTTTCTTCTTGAAACAATATCTCAATTATTGCTTGTGTTGTGTTTGCCGGAAAAGAAGGTTAATTTTAATCTTTATTTTCTCTTTTTTTAATTTAAAAAAAAATGCTTGCTTGTTTTTACTGTCATTTTTAATGAGCTAACATAGATTTGCATTGGCTTTAGATTCTCAACACTTCAACATTACAAGGAGCAAGGATTCGGTTTCGTCTTCTTTAAAAGTTTCTATGTTCAAATGTTGTACTTTTTTCCCCACAAAGTGATTATGATGTGTGTTGTTGCTGGTGTTGTTCATAGTTTTTTTGTTGTTGTTTTTTGTTTTGCTTTGTTTTGTTTTAATCGGTTGAAATGATTAAATGGAAAATAAATCCCCCCAAAATCGAATGACTGAAAAAGGTGTTGAATACGTTTTGGAGTTGAGAGAGAGAGAGAGAGAGAGAGAGAGAGAGAGAGAGAGAGAGAGAGAGAGAGAGAGAGAGAGAGAGCACCCCCCCCCCCCCCACACACACACAAACATTCACAGAGCTCTCTCTCTCTCTCTCCTCTCTCTCTCTCTCTCTCTCTCTCTCTCTCTCTCTCTCTCTCTCATACACACATCAACACTCACTTCCCCTTCTGCCCCCCCCCCCCCTTCCACATATGAAAGCTATACAAGGCACGTCTAGCTAAAACACACACACACACACACACACAACACACCGCACACACGTGCCCGTACTATACTGTATAATACACGTATAGTAGTTACATGTAAGTCGACGTGTCTTCTCTAAAACTACAGTAAATTCGAGATATCCGTGACAAACGGATACGTCGAAGTACGCATAACTCGACACAAAATCTGTTTCCCCTGGAGCGTCGACTTAAGCGTACTAGGCTGTACCAAATTTCATTAAAATCCACGTATATATAAGAAATAACGGCAGAATAACGGTTTTTAACGGTTGTTTAATCCATTTTCAGCATTACATCACTTACATATGGATAGAGGCTCCGATTTGTCACAAGATCATCCAAACCGCTTATAAATTGGCCAAGTACTTTCTGAGATATTCCATAAAGAAGAAAAACCGTTACATGCCGTTACAGCCGTTTGTAACGGCTATAGCGGTAAACTAAAACATCGGGCATCATCCGTGGCCCATAATGAACATACCTACAAATTTTCAGAAAGATAGGCCCAGTAGTTTTGTCTGGAGCGAGTGGAACACATTTTGACCACGGACACACAGACAGACAGACAGACACACGGACAGCATTTCTTCGTTCCCATTCTAAAGTACTCCCTGTTCCATAAGAACTGGGAGTACAAAAAAAGCAGCAGCAGAAGAAGAAATCTGGAGTAAAAGACGAATCCGCATTAAACTCAGTTTCATGTTATATGATCAAACGTAATCGAAAATGAATGTTTTTAATTCGTTTTTGTTTGTTCTGCATGTTTTAAATTGATTTTCTTTCCTTTTGGTTTTATTTTAAAGTGACACAAGCTGTCAGTGTAGATGTAATTGTTCCTTTCCTTTCCTTTTTTGTACTCCAAGTTCTAGAACAGGGAGTACTTTACAATGGGAACGAAGAAATGCTGTATGTGTGTCTGTGATCAAAATGTGTTCCACTCGCTCCAGACAAAACTTCTGGGCCGATCTTTGGACAAAATTGTAGCTATGTTCATTATGGGTCACGGATGATGCCCGATAATTTATTTTACCAGAATAGCCGTTACTAACGGAATAGCCGTTACTAACGGCTATAACGGCCCCAAACGGTTTCTCTTCTTTATGGAATATCTCAGTGACGAAATACATTATGACGCATGTTTGATTGTGACGTCAAGTACATTATGACGCATATTTGATTGTGACTTTTTCACAGAATCACAGAAATGTATGGCTATAGGCTGATAGCCTTTTGCCCTCATAATCAGTATCCGTTTATGTGCTTTTGGATCACTTTCTCGTGAAAGTCCCAATGGCTTAAGTCAGGCATAGTGTATACTACATTTATCATCATCTTAATAAAGATCCAACTCAGTGGAAAATACCTGGTCTTTAAACTTTTTGTCAATTTGATTTTTAAATGCGTTTACGTTACTGATGGCGCGTTGATAGTGTCATCGGAAAGGTTATTCCACAGATTAATGATACGGTTAGTAAAAAAACTTGCGGAACTGGTTAGTTGCAAAATTTGTTTTGGTTAATTTGAAGTTATGTCCTCGAGTCTTTTCATAGTTAGCCATAGTGAACAAGGAAGAGGTGGTGCAAGGATCATAAATATTGTGCATAATTTTGTATACTTCAATGAGATCACCTCTTAGTCTTCTGAATTCTAGGCTAGGCAACCTAAACAGAGTTAGGCGCTCCTCATAACTAAGATCACAAGTACTCGTTCTAGTTATACACTTTGTAAATCTTCGTTGGACACCTTCAATCATATTTATATGTTTTTTTAAGAAAGGGGCACCATACTGAGTTTCCATATTCAATAATTGGTCTAACTAGAGCTTTGAACAATGGAATCATAATTTCAGGAGATTTATTTGTAATAGTCCTCACAAGAAGACCAGCAATTTGATTTCCTTTTTTCACAATGTTGTTTATATGAGTCTCAAAGTTCAAATCTGGGTTCAAATTAGGTGACACCTAAATCCTTCTCAGCAATAGTACTTTTTTTCTGGAAGATAAACTGTGAGTACGTTTATATGCTTTGCATCTTGTTTAAACTTTAAACTGACTGTCAGAGTCAGCTTAAAGAGGGTGGTGGGGGAGAACGAAAATCCTTCTCGATTACGTCTGCTCATATAAGATGAAATATATAAATTTCATATAAAATCTTTAAAATAACATATGGAGGGACACATCTGTTGTATATTGCTCATGTCTCGTGTTGTGCTAATCATAGTGTTCGATAAGAAGTTAGTTCATGCTGAGAGGATCATCACGCAATACCGCCATAGCGAATTTTCATGTTTTGAAAAAATATGAGTGTAGAATGCACGACCCTTGCATAACATGCATAACTGTCTCGTCGCTGTAGCCAACAGAGATATTGATAATGCCATCATTATCAGTGGGGACAGTGCACGACGGTCCAAACAAATTGACATCATACTTTCGTCATCAGCTTCACAACTATCATAATGAGCCAGCTGATTATGGTGATAGCAGTGTTTAGCGTCGTCATCGTCACAATTCTCGCAAATAGCAGACAGTTTCGCCCATAATTCCTATCAGTTGTGGGCGATACATTTTCAGACAGATGATAACGTGTATAGTTTTGCTAATTTTTTTTTATGTAGGTTTTGTCTGCCTTTTGAAAGACACACACACACAAACACACACACGGACTTGCATACACGCAAGCAAGCACGCTCGCGCACGCATGCACGCACATACACACATGCATGCATACATACATACATACATTCATATAATATACATACATGCATACACACATACGCACGCACACAGCGGCACATACACCGGCATGCACACACACACGCACACACACACATACACACTTATGCGTGCCCGCGCGCACACATGCACAGCACACACACGCGCGCGCGCACGCACGCACGCACGCACGCGCGCGCGCGCACGCACACATAAACACACAGACACACACACACACATGCACATACACAAATAGACATACATTGGCACACACACATGTGTGTGCACGCAGGCACATGCACATGCACACACACACACGCTTCCTCCTCCTCCTCCTAACTAACGCACCCGTGTTTCATACAACACAGAACGAATTTGCTTTTCAACAAATTAAAGCTGAATGTTTTAGAATTACATCCAAAATACATAAAAGCGCTCACACGTGTGCGTGCGTGCGTGCGCGCGCGCCTGCGCGCGCACACACACACACACACGCACGCACACACACACACACACACACACACACACACACACACACACACACACACACACACACACACACACACACACATGCAGGCATGCTTTTGCGTTCGACTTTTTCTTCCTCATGCACACATACATACTGTCAGCCCATTCACCAGACTCTTCAAATTGCCATGTTCCCACCCTTTCCTTGTCAGTTTGAGACCCATGATACTTGAGAACCAACAATGGTGCATACAGGCCGGAGACGGAGAAACTGACCTGAAGAGTTAAACGTGCAATCCATTCTAACTGTTTAGGTGCATGTCTTTGTTGTTCCTCTGTCTGTCCGTCTCTCTCTCTCTCTCTCTCTCTCTCTCTCTCTCTCTCTCTCTCTCTCTCTCTCTCTCTCTCTCTGTCTGTCTGTCTCTCTCTCTCTCTCTCGCGGGCTGTCTGTTTATCATTGTGAAGATGACAGAGACCGTGGAGATTCCTTGTCGTTTTTGCATTGGAATGTAAATGGTCTTTTGTCAAAATTGACTGATAATGAATTCATTCCCTTTTTGCTGAAATTCGATTTCATCTGTCTCGTTGAAACTTTTGTAGATGACCTCCAAAACTTCCAATTTCCAGGTTATGCTGTGTTTTATAAATCTGCTGTTAAGTTTACAAAACGAGGAAGACGGTCAGGGGGAGTAGTATGCCTCATTAAAACTGAGCTTATACCTTCCGTTCATGAAATTAAGACAGACTGTCCTAATGTTTCTTGTTTTTAATTGATAAGAGTGTTTTTGGTTTTGGCGAAGATGTGTTATATGTTTGTGCCTATATTCCACCAGAGGGTTCACCTTATTATGGTTACTTTGAGGTTGAAAACGGTATTACGAAGCTTGAAGAATGTATTTTTGATTGTCTGATTGAGTTTGAGGACGTGCATGTTATTTTGTCAGGTGACTTGAATAGCAGGACTTCTGACATCTCTCCAGATATTTTTGATGATATGGTGCGCTTGATAACTTTGTTTACATTCGCTCTTTTTCGCCTAACAACGTGAGAAGGTCTAGAGACACTGTTCTCAATAGCTATGGGAAATATCTGTTGAATATGTGTACAACTCTTGGGTTGTGTATTCTGAATGGTATATGTAACGGGGATACCAATGGTAATTTTACTTACATATCAGAAACAGGATGTAGCGTCAATGATTATTTTCTCTGTCTAAGGAATTGTTTTTTGATGTTGTATCGTCATGTGAATTGTTGGTGTCAGAGAGAATAGAATCGGACCATTTGCCCATTGAATTACGTTTTAGAGTTAAAGAAAGGAAAAATAGACTGAACACTTACCCTGCAGAAGGGGACCAGTTCATTGATAAATTTGTGTGGAACAAGGACTTGGAACTAATTTATATTCAGGAAATGACTTCTGATGAAACAATGTCCGTGCTTGATCATGCCACAAGTTTGATTGATCATGATTTCAATGGTGCTCTGGAAGTGTTTAATGAATGGATTAAAAAGCAAGCTCATTGTATGAAAAAGAGAATTAATTTAACAAAGTGTGATAAATATAGTGATTGGTATGATATGGAATGTAAGTTAGGCAAAGTTAAAGCAAAGGGGCTGCTATCTATTTTTATGAAAACCAGAAAAAAAGAAGACAGTGACGCCTACTGCATAGCAAGAAGAGAATACAAACATCTGATAAAGAGAAAAGAAAAACAGTATAATGATTTGTTGTTAGATAGACTGGTCTCGTCAGTAAGCAGTCAAAGAGAATTTTGGCAAACTGTGCATAAAATATCATTTAAGCGAAAAACTGTTCAAAATAGTCTAACAGTCGATGATTGGTTTAAGCATTTTAAAGATCTACTTGAGTTAGAGATATCAACAGATAAGACAAATGTGGTTGAAAATATTAGTGATGTGTACGAAGAAGAGGGAAGCTCAATGAACCGTCCAATATCAAGAGAAGAAGTTGTGCTTGCTGTAACAAAGTTAAAAACTGGGAAGGCTGCCGGACCAGATGAAATCATAGGTGAGCTGTTAAAGTATGGTGGAGATCGTGTTATTGATTTTTTTGTAAAGCTTTTCAATAACTTATTTGATAAAGGCGTGTTCCAAGCACCTGGACAAACTCTATTATTCACCCTTTGTTCAAGAAGGGTGACACTAATAACCCAAACAATTATAGAGGCATTTCATTATGTGATACAAGTAGCAAGATTTATAGCACAATTATTAATTGTAGACTGCAGGACTGGATAGAAGAGCATAATTTGACGGGCGAATATCAAGCTGGATTCAAAAAAGGCTACTCCACTGTTGATCACATGTTTACTTTATTGGCACTAATACAAAAACAATTTTGTTTTAATCGAAAAATGTATGTAGCCTTTATTGACTTTGAAAAGGCTTTTGATTCCGTAGAAAGAAACTTACTGTGGCCTATCATGTTAAAGAATGGCATCAAAGGCAAGATATTTAGATGTATTCGCAGCATGTTCGACAGTGTCAAAGCCAGAATTAGATGTGCGAGTGGTGTAACAGATTATATTACTTGCACTCGTGGAGTGAAACAAGGAGATGCTTGCAGCCCTGTCTTGTTTTCTTTATTTATTAATGAGCTGGCATTAGAGGTGATAAGGGGAGGCAAACACGGGGCAATGTTTATGTCTGATTATTTTGAATTATTCATACTGCTTCTGGCTGATGATGTGGCTTTACTTTCTGAGACGGTCGTAGGCCTACAAACACAGATAAACAGTCTTCAGCGTGCAGCCGCTGCTTTGCAGTTGAAGGTTAATTTGGATAAAAGTAATATAGTGGTGTTTAGGAAAGGGGGTTATTTAGCTGCCAGAGAAAAATGGACATTTAACGGGATTGAGATGCCTGTTGTGAATGCGTACAAATATTTAGGAATTTATTTTTCAACGAAGCTAAGTTTTGTTGCTGCATGTCGTGACCTTACAAGCAAAGCAAAAAAAGCTTTATTATGCATTTTGCAAAAGTTATTTAAGCTGAAATGTAACTCTCATTCTTGCTTTTTTAAGTTATTTGACTCACAGGTTCAATCTATTGCTCAGTATGGGGCAGAGTTATGGGGACTTGACAATGCAGCACACCATTGTGAAAAACTGCATCTTTTTGCTATTAAACGATTCCTAGGCGTTGAAATGCGAACACCTAATGACCTGGTGTATGGAGAAACAAATAGATATCCTATTTACATAAACTCAGCTATAAAGTGCATCAGGTTTTGGTTAAAACTGACGAGAATGGATGAATGCAGATTACCTTATAAGGCCTACAGAACGCTTTTTGATTTGGATTTGCGAGGGAAGAAAAACTGGGCCTCAAATATTCGCAGTAAATTGTATATGTTTGGGTATGGATTTGTATGGCTAAATCAAGGCGTGGAAGGAATTAACGAGTTTTTGATAAGTTTTAAGGAAAGGTGGATTTTGTGCAGGTGGCAAGACTGGAATTTTCATATTAATAATAGTGATAGGTTTAATGTTTACAGGACCTTTTGCACTGTCCCTGACGTTAAAACACATTTATTGATCAATTTAGACAGGCATTTAAGATGCATGCTGACAAGATTTAGACTTGGCATTTCTGAAATCGCGGTACATCGTATTCGCTATAGAGCACATAGTGAAAATGAATTAATATGTCCACTTTGTCAAAAAGAGACGGAAAGTGAGGTGCACTTCATTTTATGTTGTCCAGTTCTGTATGACCTAAGAGCACAGTACATTCCGTTGAAATATTACAAAGTGCCAAGTCAGTTTAGATTTACATTGCTTATGGCGAGTACGCACGAAAAGACAGTCAGGAATCTGTCAATCTATGTTTATAAAGCCTTAAAGCTGCGTTCCATTCTTACTTCTTAAACTTATTACCAAGTGCGTTTTGAATGATTTCACTGTTCACAATTGTCAGTTCTGAGAAATGTTTGTATATATGTATCCCATCATGAGGGGCAATGGCCTAAACATGATTAAACTTTCCGTATCCGTATCCGTATCTCTCTCTCTCTCTTTCTCTCTCTCTCTCTCTCTCTCTCTCTCTCTCTCTCTCTCTCTCTCTCTCTCTCTCTCTCTCTCTCTCATCTTGTTCTAATTGTTGTTGTTCTTCTTCGTCTTCTTTTTGTTCTCCTCCTCCCCTCCTGCTGCTCCTCCTACTCCTCTTTCTTCTTCTTCTTCTTCTTCTTCTTCGTCTTCTCCTATACCACCACCTTCTGCTCCTCCTCCTCCTCCACCTCCACCTCCCCTTCTTCTTCTTCTTCTTCTTCTTCTGTCTCTCTCTTTCTTTCTTTTTGTACTCCCAGTTCTTATAGAACAGGGAGTACTTTACAATGAAAACGAAAAAATGCTGTCTGTGTGTCTGTCTGTCTGTCCGTGGTCAAAATGTGTTCCACTCGCTCCAGACAAAACTGATCTTTCTAAAAATTTGTAGGTATGTTCATTATGGGTCACGGATGATGCCCGATGTTTTATTTCACCAGAATAGCCGTTACTAACGGCTATTTCGGCCAAAACGGGTTTTCTTCTTTATGGAATATTAAAGTACTTGGCCGATTTATAAGTGGTTTGGATGATCTTATGACAAATCGGAGCCTCTTTCCATATGTAAGTAATAATAAATAATAATAATGTTAATTTTTACAGCACCTATTCTCTAAAGATTAGGGCTCTAAGCGCTTTATATATAATATAATAAACACTCTCGTTTACGCAACGGGCTGCCTACCTGGGTAGTGCCGACTGAAGAGTTGCCTGCCGGCGCATCATTCAGTCGTTTCCCTTATCATCCGGTCAATATCGTGCACTCAGTTTCCTTATTTCCTTCATTCTTTCCATTTCTCATCCAGGATGCATGCTATGTGTAACGTGTCATCCATACCAATGGCCAAACTGGCCTTCTGTTCTGAAAGTTGGTGATGGGATTTTACGTGTGTGCAAGATGTTATGCATGCGTTCACACACGGAGCCTCGGTTTATAGTCTCATTCGAAGGACTGTATGGAAAATGGAGTCAGAACTAATGTTAACTCCGAGGAAAAATCCCCCTGTACCGAAACGGCCCGGTGGAGATTCGAACCCGCAACCCTTGGATTATGAGTCTGGCGCTCTGCCAACTGAGCTATTCCGGCCCCAAGTGATGTAATGCTGAAAATCGATTAAACAACCATTAAAATCCGTTACTGGTTGATTTTGAAATTGTAAAGTGGTGCAATAGGATTTATTATCTCAGTGACAAAATACATTATGACGCATGTTTGATAGCGACGTTTTGTTTTTGTTTGTTTTTTTAATTATAACGCATGTTTGATTGTGATGCGTATTGAAAACTGGGAGTACGTTTATATGCTTTGCATCTTGTTTACTTTGTCACTTTCTTTCTTTCTTTCTCTCTTTCCTCTTCTTGGCAATTTTCACGGCCAGAGACCTCATCTGGTGGCAGGATGTGAAGGAAGAACAATAAAGACGGACAGAGAGACAGAAGAAGCAAAAGCATTGGTAGCTATTTTCAGCACCCTTTTGGCATCTGGTACCTGGTCTGGATGGCTCACATCTGTAGACAGTATGTGTACTGACCTGGGCTGGTTCCTCTTTGACTTGCCCCCCCCCCCCCCCCCCCCCCCTCTCTAACCCCCCCCCCCCCCCCCCCCCAAAAAAAAAACCCCCACCTCAAATCTCACACCTACCGTCTCTACCCACCACCCCACCTCCATTCTACCTATCCCTTAATTAATCCCCCATCTCTTCCTCTCAGTGTCTCTGTCTCTGTCTGTCTGTCTGTCTGTCTCTCTCTAACACATATTTGCACATATAGGGTTACGCTAGAACACATCTACGTATGAGCTCAGACCCCCACCTCCCTACACACACACAGGCGCGCTCGACCGGTCAACCTGTGTATGTATAAAACGTGGGTGCCAGCCGGTCTAGGCATAGCACCATTTTTTAAGTATGCAGACTGGTACTGGCATGACATTTAGGCCTACGCGTGGCTGAAGGTTCTAGCAGGGTATGTTTTGTGTGGACCACAACATACCGTTAAGCATTGTTGGCTGCCAACAACAGTACTTACACCTATCTCACTCTTTTTTTTTCTTTTTGTGTGTGTTGTAATTGGCCTCACCACCGAGGATGGCTTAGTTGTGGTCTGAGGTAATAAGGATTTATGAGTGCAGAAGGGAGAGGGTGAAAGAATAGGTTGGTGGGATGAGGGGGGGGGGGGGGGGGGGGCGGAGTTGAGGTTAAGGGACCCCCTTCCCTCTTGAAAGTAAAGTACCTGGGTAAAATGCCAGAGGTTCTTTGTGGTGTTTGGAGGTGTGTGTCTGTGTGTGTAGGTGTGCGCGTGCGCGTGCGTGAGTGTATGTAGGTCTGTGTGTGTGCGTGCGTGTATGTGTGTGTGTTAGTGCGTGTATGTTAGTGTGTGTATGTGTCTGTGCGAGCGCGCGCATGTGTGTGTTCGCTTGAGAATGTTAGTATTATGTGTGTGCCTGTTTTTCAGGATAGACAGAAAGTCAAGATAGATAAAGAATGTGTATTCTAAAGTCTCAACAGTTTTGTTATTCCCCGTTACTTGTGGGACACATGGCAAGTTTGCTTCTTCTCAAGCACTTCCCACCCCCACCCCCTTCCCTCCACTCTCTCTCTCTCTCTCTCTCTGCTCGTTGAATCTGTCGTTTTACATTACAGTTGAAGTACAATGTTGCGGGGGTACCGCATTCAACTGAAAGAGAGAAGCTAGGGAAGAAAGACAGAGAAAAAGAAAGGGAGTGAAGCGCGGCATTGTGAGTGACCTGCCGTTAGTGTACGGTGCAAGGGGAGGCTATCATTTTCCGGTCCGCTGTGGCTGATCGGATTATCTCAATTAAATCCAGTGACAGTGTGAGGTCTTGTGTGTGTGTCTGTGTCCTGTCTGTGTGTCTCCGAGTGTGCCTGTGTGTACTAGCAATGTGTCTATATGTGTCTGTGTCCTGTCTGTGTGTCTCCCAGTGTGCCTGTGTGTACTAGCAATGTGTCTATATGTGTCTGTGTCCTGTCTGTGTGTCTCCGAGTGTGCCTGTGTGTACTAGCAATGTGTCTATATGTGTCTGTGTCCTGTCTGTGTGTCTCCCAGTGTGCCTGTGTGTACTAGCAATGTGTCTATATGTGTATGTGCCTCCATGTGTGCCTGTGTGTACTAGCAATGTGTCTATATGTGTATGTGTCCTGTCTGTGTGTCTCCCAGTGTGCCTGTGTGTACTAGCAATGTGTCTATATGTGTATGTGTCCTGTCTGTGTGTCTCCCAGTGTGCCTGTGTGTACTAGCAATGTGTCTATATGTGTATGTGTCCTGTCTGTGTGTCTCCCAGTGTGCCTGTGTGTACTAGCAATGTGTCTATATGTGTATGTGTCTCCGAGTGTGCCTGTGTGTACTAGCAATGTGTCTATATGTGTATGTGTCTCCGAGTGTGCCTGTGTGTACTAGCAATGTGTCTATATGTGTATGTGTCTCCGAGTGTGCCTGTGTGTACTAGCAATGTGTCTATATGTGTATGTGCCTCCATGTGTGCCTGTGTGTACTAGCAATGTGTCTATATGTGTATGTGCCTCCATGTGTGCATGTGCGCGCGTGCGAGCGTGTGTGTGTGTGTGTGTGTAAAATAGTGTTTGTGCGCACATGCGCATGTATGTTTGTGTGGCTGTATGTGTGTGTGTGTGTGTGTGTGTGTATGCTGTACGTTTAAGCTTTGTGTATGAATGTGAGTGCGTCTGCATGTATGTGAAGTGTGTGTGTGGTTGTTGTTGTTGTGTGTGTGTGATGATTGAGCTATTGTGTAAGTTAACTGTTTGGCTTTTGTTATACAACCTGATGTCATTAAAATGATGAATAGGAGGAAACGGAGAGAGAAATGTTTCTATCGTACGCTCTTTTGCACACTGTGTCGGTGCATGCGAGTGCGAGCGTGTCTTGCGTGTGTGTTTAAGAGTGTGCGTGCAGGATTGAAGAGAACATCAATATTGCTTGCACACACTTCTGCTTCGATTCTAAAACCTCAGCATTGTTGCATCCTGCATTTCTTAGGAAACTAGGAGAATCTTCTTCTTCTCCTCCTCTCCCTCCTCCTCCTCTTCCTCCTCCTCCTTCTTCTTCTTCTTCTTCTTCTTCTTCCGCTTGATTTCTGAGACAAACAGTCCTGTGTAATTAGTGGTTCAGGTTGTGTCCTCCGCTCACACCCACCTACCCATCTCTCTCTCTCTCTCTCTCTCTCTCTCTCTCTCTCTCTCTCTCTCTCTCTCTCTCCTCTCCTTCTCTCTCTCTCTTCTGTCTCTCTCTCTTCTCTTCTCTCTCTCTCTCTCTCCCTCTTCCACCCTCCCCTTTCTCTCTGTCTCTCTCGCCATCTCTTTCTCTCTCTGTCCGTCTGTCTGTCTCTCTCTCTCTCTCTCTCTCTCTCTCTCTCTCTCTCTCTCTCTCTCTCTCTCTCTCTCTCCTTTTCTCTTTCTCTCTTCTCTCTCGCTCCCTCCCCTCTCCCACCCTCCTCCTCTCTCTCTCTCACCTCTCTCTCTCTCTCTCTCCCCTCTCCTCTCCTCTCCCTCTTCTCTCTCCCACCTCTGTGTCTGTCTGTCCGTCTGTCTGTCTGTCTGTCTCTCTCTCTGTCTCTCTTTAGTCTGTCGCTTTACATTGCAACTGATGCACACTGTTTGCATGGGGTAGTTGTATTCAACTGCTTGGAAGAGGGGGAATAAAGGAAGCAAAGGAAATGAATGTAAAAAAGAGAACCCTGGTATTCTGACTAACGTAGCATTAGTGGGATAGTGCTATCATTTTCTGCCCCGAGTGGCTGATTGCATGATCTCTAAAATCTAGAAAATATAATGTTTAGGCTTGCTTTGGTGTGTGTGTGTGTGTGTGTGTGTGTTAGGGTGTGTGTTGGTGGTGGCGGTGGTGTATGTGTGTGTGTGTGCGCGCACATGGGCGCATGCGCATTTGTGTGTGTGTGTGTGTGTGTGTGTGTGTGTGTGTGTGTGTGTGTGTGTGTGTGTGTGTGTGTGTGTGATAGGGAGTGAGATAAAGAAAGAAGCCCGTTTGCGAGTGTCACTGTCGTTGCTACTTAGCAGTGTATCCTATGGTTCTGCTACCATGTACTGTGGTAGTAGCGTATAATACTGTGTCGTTTGGTACTACTACTATGTTGTGTGGTAACAGCGTATAAGGCTGTGTCATGTGGTACTGCTAATATGTCCTGGGGTAGTATTGTGTCCTATGGTATTGCTACTATGTCATGTGGTGATAGTGAATAATACTGTGTCCAATGCATATGCCTTGTTATAATACTGTATAATTCTGTGTCCTTTTGAACTGCTTCTGTGTCTTGAGGTAATACAGTATAATACTGATACTGTGTCCTGTGATAGAGCTACATATTACTGTGTCCTATGGTGCTGCCACTATGTCCTGAGTAATACAATATAATATTGTGTCCTGTGGTATTATTACTATGTCCTGAAGTGATAAAGTATACTGACTTCCATAAAAAACGCGAAAAATTGAAAGGCTATTTTTCGGGTGAAAAGGGGTGAATATACAATATTGAACCCTTGTGGCAAGTTTTTGGGTCCAAGACTCACGTGCAGTGAAAAAATTGTGTGAGCAACACATCATTCCCGGCACTGGAGGGTCAAAACAATGGCAAACTGGTTGCTGCATGTGAGGCACGTGCACACTATGCAGAGCAAAGTTAACCTGCTACAAGTACACGGGCATGCAGCCCTTATAAAGCCGCGCTACAAGGTTCAGGTAACGACTTGCCGTCTGAGCGCTACAGAGATGCCAAGACTACGAGCAGAGGAACGCAATCGTGCCCTAGGCCATCTGAAGGCTGGTGTGGATGCCAGGCAGGTCGCCAACATCTTTAACGTCCACATCTCAACCATCTATCGTCTGCAGCACTGCATGCGAGTCACTGGTACCACTGATGATCGTCCCCGGCCAGGCCGTCCTCGGGTCACCACACCAAGAGAGGATCGCCATCTTGTTCGAACCCATCTGCGGGACAGGCGGCAAACAGCCGCTAACACTGCTCGACAGGTGCCTGGGAATCTCCAGCAACGAATCAGCCTCAACACTGTGCGGCGGCGTCTTCAGGAGAACGGGCTGGCATGTAGGCGTCCTCACAGAGGTCCGGTACTGACACCAAGACACCGGCAGGACAGGCTGCAGTGGGCACAAGCCCGAATCAACTGGGGCAGGCAGTAGTGGGGACGCATACTGTTCTCAGATGAGAGCCGTTTTTGTATTGACATGGCTGACGGTCGTGCCAGAATATGGCGTCGACCTGGTGGCTGACGGTCGTGCCAGAATATGGCGTCGACCTGGTGAACGCTATGCTGACTCCCATTTGGTAGAGCGGAACCCCTGGGGAGGCCCGAACATTATGATATGGGGTGCAATTGGCATTAACCACGCCATAGGACCAGTCATCTTTCAGAACATTGGTCCTGGTCGCGGACAGGGTGTCAATGCACAGCGCTACATCAACCAGGTGCTCAGACCCCATGTCGTTCCTTTTTTTGCGCTACACCCAAACTGGACATTCCAACAGGACAATGCAAGACCACCCACAGCCAGGGCCACCCAGCAATTTCTTCAGCATAACAACGTCAATGTGCTGCCCTGGCCAGCCCTCAGTCCCGATTTAAACCCAATAGAACATTTTTGGGATGAACTTGGCAGACGGTTGGACCTCCTGCGTCCACGACCAGCAACAGCGGTTCAACTTCACCAGGCCATCGTCCATGTGTGGGCTGGTGTGCCAAGGGGACGCATCAACCACCTGGTCCACTCAATGAGCCGCAGGTGTCAAGCAGTTGTCAACGCAAATGGTGGCCACACACGTTATTAGGACTTCAAGGTGGTTTGTCACGTGACCTTGGATTTTCCACACAAAAGACATATTGCTGATGACATTTTCACACATTACCGGTGTAATGAATCAAATCACGTTGAATTCTCGCTTCCACTCTGTACAATTGTGACCAATAAAATTCACCCCCAACCTTCAGCTTGTTTTGTTTTCGCGTATTTTATGGAAGTCAGTATATAATACTGTATTCTATGGTACTGCTTCTATGTCCTGTGCTGATACTGTATAACACTGAATGCTATGGTACTGCTACTATATGCTTAGGTAATGCTGTATGAAATTGTGTCCTACGGTGCCGCTACTATGTCCTGTGATAGTGCTATACAATACTGTGTTCCACGGTGCCACTACCATGCCCTGAGATAATACTGTAAAATATTGTGTGCTATGGTATTGTTACTATGTCCTGAGGTATTAAAATTAAAACTCAAGGTCTACATGTCCTGCGGTCGATATGTCCTGCTGTGATACTGTATAATACTGAGTGCTATGGTACTGCTGCTATCTGCTGAGGTAATGCGTATAGTATTGTGTTCTATGGTACTTCCACTGTGTTCTGTGGTAATGGAATATAGGACTGTATCCTATGGTACTGCTAGAATACCCTTAGGTAATAGTGTACAATACTGTATCCTGTGGTACTGCTAGTATGTGCTACGGTAACACTGCACAATACAGTGTCCTATGGTACTGCTAGTACATCCTAAGGTAATAATACTGTACAATACTGTGTTATATGGCACTGCTAGTATACCCTGACGCAACACTGTACAATACTGTGCCTTGTGTCACAGAACTTGGACGCTGTGTGGGACCCCTGAGTACCTTGCGCCAGAGATTATCCTGAGCAAAGGCCACAACAAGGCTGTGGACTGGTGGTCCCTGGGCGTCCTCATCTTTGAGATGCTGGTGGGGTGAGTGTCCTATGGGGTGAAATGAGGGGGGAGGGGTGGGGGGGAGTGAGGCAGGAAAGGACAAAGGCAGGAATGGACAGATAGATAGAGAGGCAGGAACGGAGGAAGAGAGGAAGGAAGGGTGGAAAAACAGTAAGGAATGAAAGAAGGATGGATGGGTGGGTGGGAAATGCAGAACGAACAAAGGGAGAAATGATGGAAGGATGAAAGGGCAGGATCGAAGCAAGGAGGAAGGGATGGACAGAAAGGCAGGAACGAGCGAAGGGAGGGAGGATGGATATGATAAATGGAAAGGTAGGAACGAATGAAAGTAGGAAGGAGGAGTGAATGGATGGAAAAGGTAGAAGCAAGCGAATGGACAATGGAGGAAAGGATGGAAACGCAGAAACGAACGAAGGGAGAAAAGATAGGTGGATGGAAAGGCAGGAACAAGCTACAGGAGCGATAATGGCTGGACCGAAAGGCAGTAACGAATGATGGATGGATGGATGGAGAGGCGGAAGCGATAGAAGGGAGGGAGGAAGGAAGGGTGGAAAATCAGGAACGAATGAAGGGATGGAGGATGGATGGGAGGGTGTCCATTTGGATAGTACGCTGTCCATGAATATCCAGATCGGTCACCTGTGTCGTTCAGCCTATTTGGCTTTGAGAAAGATCGCGTCAATTCGCTCATATCTTACACAGAAAGGGACTGCCCAACTTATCTGTTCCCTCATCATGTCAAAACTCGACTACTGTAACAGTATTCTTGCCGGTCTTCCCACTGTCGATATAAACCGACTTCAACGTATACAAAACAACGCAGCCAGACTTGTTTTCCATATGTCCAAAAGAACCCACACTACACCTCTGTTAGTTAGACTACATTGGCTTCCCATTCATGCGCGCATTCAGTATAAACTCGCAACACTTGCCTTCCGACACTTTGATGAAACATTGCCTGCTTATCTTTCCAACACACTTGTCACTTATCAACCCTCTCGCACTCTCCGCTCTAGCAGTGACAAACTTCTCAGCTTCCCCGCATGAAACTGAAATCCTTTGGCCAACGTTTCTTTCAGTTATCAAGCCCCCCTTGTCTGGAACTCCCTCCCCTCCCAGCTCCGCTCTTCACAGACTCTCTCTGCGTTCAAATCTGGTCTCAAAACGCATCTCTTTCAGAAGTCTTTTTGTCTTTCTTCTTTAGCGTACGAGTTAATGCGTGTTTTCCATGCATTCTCCATCCTTTCGCCTCTTGTATGTGCACGCGCGCTTCTGTGCCTGAATGCTTGTGTGCTTCTGCGTGTGTGTGTTCGTGTGTGTGCGTTTACGCGCGTGGGTTTTTGTTGCTTCGTGTTGAGTTTGCCCTTTGTGTCTGTGTGTGTGTGTGTGTGGGGGGGGGGGGGGGGGGGGTGCTCCCTTCTGCATGTTTTATATTGTATCCCGTGCAGTGTTCACGAAATTGGAGGCGGGTGGGGGTGGGGATGGGGATGGGGTTGGTTCTTTTTCTTCTATTCCCAAATTCTTGTCGAGCGTTGTTCATATAATGTCGTGTGTTGTGGGGTGGCGGTGTGTGTGTGTGTGTGGGGGGGGGGGGGGGGGGGGGGGGGGGGGGGGGGGGGGATGAGGGGGGGGGGGGGGGGGGGGGAGTGTGGCTTGTGGATCTGTTTTAGTGCTTGCTTTGTGACTATTGTTTTGATGCCTTTTTCCCAATATTGTGCAATGTTATGGAAACTTTTATTTTTCCTGTATTGTAAAGCGCTTGAGGATGAGTTTCTCTCATCGAAGAGCGCTATATAAGCTCGATTTATTATTATTATTATTATTATTATTATTATTATTAAATGCTGGAACGAATGAAGAGAGGGGGATGGGAGAAAAACAGGAATGAGTGTGGAGAGGGAGGATAGATGAACAGAAAAGGCAGAAAGAAACAGGGGGGGGGGGGGGGGGGGGGGGGGGGGGGATGAATGGAAAGGCAGGAGTGAAAAAAGAGAGGCAGGATGGAATGAAAGTTAGGAACGAATGAAGGATGGATTGATGGCTGGATGGAAAGACAGAACAAACGAAGAGAGGAGGAAGTATAGATGGAAGGATAGGAAGGAAAGAAGGAAGCAAGCAAGAGGAATAAACTGAAAGACATGAAAGACGAAGTAAAGAAGAAGGAAGGCCAAACAGCAAGAATGAACGAAGGTAGAAAGGATGACAAGACAGGAATTGTAAGAAAGATGGATGGAAAAAATAGGAATAAACGAAGGGATAAGATAAGGTAATGTTGCTTATAGCCCAGCTGACCGCAAAGGGCCACATCAGGGCTGTCACCACGCTAAAATCAATCACAAGTCATGCAACAACAACAACAAAAAAAAAAAACCTTTCACACATCTCTTTAAATTACATCTTCTACAAACGCACCAGAAACATCATTAAAAATATTTCTTCCGTAAAATCTTAAATCAGAAGAAAAATGTTAATCTCACTCAAAAACCCACAGATCACGTCAGGCGGGACATCTCTGAACAGGATTTTCATGGACTCTGCTGTAAAATGTTTGTGTCTCACATCGTGCAAGTCCCAACACTCTAAAAGAATATGTTTCATTGTGAGTGGCACATGACATGGAATGCACCACAGAGCTTCTTCACTCTGTAAAAGGTATGAATGGGGTAATTACGAATGGTGGTGTGCAGCCGGCACAGAACTGTTTCTTCTTTACAACCACCAGATGTAGATCAGAGGAACTCCTTAAGGTTTGGACGGATCTGAAAGAGTGTGTTATCCGGCTGTGTATTCTAATCCTCCTGCCGGGAGGTCTCTGACATAATCTTTAAATTTTTGGGTTTCAGATTTTGAGCGGGGGATATTATGTGGGCCCAATTTCTCGGGTTGTGGCATTCTTGGCCCCCCGATAAAACCGTTTCTTTCCCCTCCGATGCCAACATGCCCGGGAACCCAAGCCAAAAATGTTTTTAACATCCCCCATTTTTCAACTTGGAAAAAAAGTTTTTTAAAAAGTTTTAAAAGTTTGGGTTTGCTGGAGGTTGGGGCCCTGCAATGGTCCCCCAAAGCTGACAGCAAATTTCCGACAGAACCAGAAAGTCCCCTCTTCGTAGATTTTGAGTTTATCCTCAGCGCCAAAAACCAACCCCGTAAGTTCAGCAGAAAAAACCCGAAGCATCTAAAGGGGAATATTTTTAAACCCGTATTTTGAGAAGGAAAGCCCCAGGGAAATTAGATTTCACTTTCCCACTCCATTTTTCCCCATTTGGGGACCGTCAGTGAAATTTTTTTTCGGTAGGAGGGAAATTTTGAACAGAGGTCAGCTTTCAGTGCCTTTTTACGCCAGAGAGCGGTGGATCTTTCCCAAAAAAGCTGCAAGGCAAAAAAAAAATTTTTGGTGTGGAAAAGGCCCATGGAGGCTGATCGGGGAAACTTGGAAACATCGGACAAAACCCTAGGTCTAGACTGCATTCTGGCATGGGCTGCTTCGAAGCCCAAAACGGGGGAAATTAATTTGGGGTTGTTTTAAAAATTTTACTTTGGAAACGAGGGTAAAAGGGACAAGTCATAGGGGGTTTTCCAGTTTCGAAAACCCGTCTGTATGTTTTTTAAAGACGTTTCCCCTGCGGTTGGACAGTGAGGGTTCCCCCTGCCCTGCGTACAGGCTTTTTACAAAAGGGGTGGTGCGGAAATGCTCCAAGACGGGGGACAAAAGCCCTTGATGGGGGATGGGGTTAAAGAGTTTTAGAAAAGGGACGGTCTTGCAGAGCCGTACACCCCCAATCTTAGTCCATTTTGGGAAATGGCCAAGGTTCTGTAGGGGGTGCAGCAAAGTTTTTTGTCAGCCCCCCAGTCAGTTTTGTGTATGCCCCGCGGGCAAAGACCCGCAGAATTTTCGAGTTTTCTGGCAAGCTTTTTTGGGGGTTTTTTTTAATGTGATGAAAAATGGGGGGTTTTTTTGGGTTTAAAAAATTTAACTCATGGGAAATTTTGGGGCCTTTTTGACAGCGGGAAATAAGGAGTTTTCCCCTATTTTTTTTTCAGGATTCGGGAAAAAAAAAAAATTTTGAGGGAAAAAATTTGGAATTTAATGCACTGTGTCTTTGTAGGAGAATAAGTGAACCCCTTTTCCCTCCGCCCACTGATGAATTTTACCCCACAAAGCGGGAGCCTGCACTGGTACTGGGGGTACAGGCTTCCAGGGGCCGTAGAAGAAAAATCACCCCCCAAACAAGGACCCCCCGTCTGAACACTGTGATATGACTTGCCCAATGTTTTTAAATCTTGTTGCTAAGGGGGCAGGAGCGTATGTCCCTTTTTGGAACCCCCAACCCCTTTGGTCATGAACTTTCAGAGAGAGTGGTCCCAAAACCCGGGGCCGGGAAAACTGTCGTTCTCCCCAAAAATGTTAAAAAAAAAAATTTGGAAAAATGCCCCCAAAAAACCCAAGTTCTGGAGAATCATGAAGAATCCAGATTTCCAGGTGGTATTTTTGGCCCTTTTTTTTCCCAATAAAAGAAAATTATACCCACTGCATGGGGTTTGTTAACAAAGGCATTCCGAGGGGTAGTTTCCCAGATGGATCAAATGGTCCACTGTGCCCGAGTTTGCGGAAACCACCTTTCTTTCACCGGGAAGGTGTGGGTTTTTTCGGTTTCCACATGGTCTGCATTGCCCTTTTTTCCCCAACCCTTTTTTAAACGAAACAGCGGGTTTCAAAGCTACCCGACGGTTTTTTAAAGGGGGGTTAAAAAAAGATCTTTTCCGGGTTTGGGAAGGGGAATTTGTGAGGGCTTTTCGCCCAAGAAGGTGGAAAGAATCCATTGGCCATACATGGTTGTATACATGTAGCAGGATGTGCGCCTTCTTGCGGAAGTGTTTAAAAATTTTTTAAAAATGGATTTCATCTTTACTCGGAGAGGAATTGCTGGGGAAAAGGGAAGTCAGATTTCAATTTTTTTAAAGTAAAAGGGAAAGGGTTTGGTGGGTTTTTTCCCTGCTGTCTGACGAAAATTTGGTGGGGTGTTTTTTTCTTTAAGGGCTTTTTTTTTTGAAAAAACTGGGGGTTTTTTTTGAAGAGGAAAAATTTCTTTTCAATGGTTGAAGCAAGCAGTTTGCAACGCTTTTTTCTGTTAGTAAAGAATCAGAAAATTGAGGGGGTTTTCACAGTGGGGAGGGTTTTTTCCCTTTAATTTTCTTGATGATTTTCCCCACTTTTTCTTCGATTTTTTGGGGATGTGAGACTTGAGCAAAACCGTTTCCCCAAGTAAATTTTTAATGGTCTTTTTAAATGTTTTTGGGTTTTGGCCCCAGTTTCTGATGCGCTCGGATTTGGGGGCATCGAAGGTCTGAAAGGGACCCAAAGGTGAGCTCTTTTGCGGGTTTTGTTTTTTCCTTACTTCAGAGTTAAAACCAAAGGGAAATTTTTTTGGCATTTGGGGCTTTTGGAAGAGGGGTTTTGGGGGGGGGAGGAAGAAAAAAGGAAAGGATGGATGAAAAGCCCAAATTCAAAACCCCCAAAAAGGGAAATTGATGGACGGAAAAAAAAGGAAAACAATTGGGGTTTGGAAGGGGGGAAGAATGGTGGGATGGAAAGGTAGAAAAAAAAAAAAGGGAAGTCGGGAATGAATGGATAAAAAGGGCCCAGAAACAAAAGGAAGGAAAAGGAACCCGAGAAAGGCTGGGAGTGAAAAAGAGACTGACTGTAAAGAGGGGGAACAAAAAAGACAAAAGGGAAGGAGGGAGATTGGAATTGTAGGGGGGGGGGGGGGGGGGGGGTGCCCAGAAAGGGGGGAGTAAATTTGGGAAAAGAGAAAACGGCCCGCCAAGAGTAAAATCCGAAGGGGGGGACTAAAAAAAACAAAATATTTTCCCCCCAAAATGAATCCAATCGTGCTTTCCGTGTCCTTTATATCCTCTGGGGGTTGATTGTCAATTTTTTCCCTTTAGGGAGGTTTTTGGGGGAGGGGGATGGTGGTGGAGGGGTGAAAAAAAAAAATGAATTATCGGTTTTTTTTTAGTCCCCCCCTGTTCCTCCTTCCTCCTTTGTCTTTTGTCCCCTTTAAACCCTTTTAAACCCGTCGCCACCGTTGGTGTCAAACAGCAGCCCCACCGAGCCCTTTTCCCCGGGGGCCCGTTTTTTCCCCCGTCAGCAGTGCCATTTTCCCTTTTGCTATTTTTCCAACTGTTTAAGTGCCCCAAACCCTTGTGTCGTGGATGGCCCGGCCTTTGATTTCCTTCGACATTCCCCCTTTATGGTTCGTCCCGGTTGGGTGGTTAATTTGGGTGGGTTTAGAGGGGAATTTTTGTGCCGATCCACTTCCTTTTTGTTTTTCTTGATGTCGTCATTGGGCGGTAGTTTTAGTTTGGGTTTTTCCCTGCCCGGGGTTTTAAAGGGGATCTCTCTCGGGAAAAGAAACAAACTGCCGGATTTTGGGGAAAACGACAAAAAAACAGAAGAGCACAAAACAAAAATGTGAAGAAACCCGTTTTAATGCCGACACAAAAAAGGGGCAAGAAAAATTTTTGGCAATTTTGCCCTTTCCCCTGCGAACCAAAAAAAAAAAAAACAGTAAAGACATTAAAAATGACAATACTCCCCTTTTGAAGCAAAAGTGGTGAAAGAAGAGAAAGAGGGGCAGTGGGAAAAGGGGGTGAGTTTGAGTTCGGGAATTTGGGGACGGGGGAAAAAAGGGTTTGGGGTAAAGTGAGGAGGGGGGAAAAAAAGAGTGGAGAGAAGGGGGGAGGGGGAGAAACAGAGGGGAGGGAAAAAGAGAGAGAAGGAAGTAGAGGGAAAAGTGGAGAATGAGAGAGAGAAAAAAGGGAGGGGGAAAGGGGAGTGGGTGGGAGGGGGGGTTTTGTTTGGGATGTAAATGGGTGTGTTGCTTTTGAATGAAATGAAAAAGAGGAAAAAAACAATAAAAAAAATTTCAATTTGCTCCAAAAAAAACATTTTAAATTTACAAGGGGAGAGGGGGCGGAGAGAGAAGGGGGGGTCCCGCCTAAAACCAACCCCACCCCCAAATTTGACCCAAGGGGGAAGGGTTTCCCTACCCCAAACCCCCAAAGGGGGGGGGGGAAAAGGGAAAAAAGGGGAACCCCCAAAAAAAACCCAAATTGGGCCCGAAAGCAGCTAGAGCTGCAAGGCCCTCCCCCCCTCCCCCCCCCCCCCTTTCCCCCCCCCCCCCCCCCCCCCCCCCCCCCCCCCCCCCCCCCCCCCCCCCCCCCCACACACACAAAAAGCCTTTCCCCCCGGGGCCCAACCCCACAAAACACACACACACACACACACCAAAAACATACACACAAACACATACATTTCATAAAATACAAATGAGCGCTCGACACGGGAAAAACCACGCCGCACAAAATACACACGCCAAAAAGGGGACACCCCACAACCAAACATATACATAGAAAAAAAAAAAAAAGGATGGGGGGGGGGGGTTACCCAAAGGGGAATAAAAAGGGTAAATGTACAAACAAGGCATACATTAAGGGCATAGGGTTTAGCATAGGAGGTAGGGGGTTTCTAGGTGGGGCAAAAAAGAAAAAAAAGGCCCAAAAAAAAGGAGCAAAACGCAAAAATTTGTTTGGGGTCAATTTATGAGAGGTTTCTAAAAAACACTCCCAGTGGCCAAAAAAAAAAAAAAAAATAAAATTTAAATTTTTTTTTTTTGACATATATTTATATTTTAAAAATATATACACACACACCCCCACATATTTATATATTTATTTATAAAAATTTTTTTTAATTTTTTTTTTTATTTTTTAAAAATTTTTTTTTATAATCAACTTTATTTTCCCCTTTTATTTAAAAAAATATTTACCTTTTTATTATTATATATATATATATATATATTTTTATTTATATTTTTATTATATAAAAAATAGATAGATAAATAAAAGGGGAAAAAAAAAAAGGGGGGGGGGGGCGGGGGGAAAGTAGGAGAGACTTAAAAAGGGGGACCCAACGAAGGACCTAAAGCAAGGGTGGAGGTAATTTTTCCTCATCATACCCCCCCCCTCCTCCCCCTTTTCCTTTCCCCCATACCTCCACCCCCGCTTTAGGGCCTTCTTTGGGGGCCTCTCTTTATGTCTCCCCCTACTTTTTCCCCCCCCCCCCTCCCTTTTTCCCCCCCCCCCCCCCCCCCCCCCCCCCCCCCCCCCCCCCCCCCCCCCCCCCCCTTTTTTCCCCCTTTTTTTACTATCTTTTATATATTTTAAAAGGGTTGATAAAATTTTATATTTATATTGTTTTTGGGGGTGTGTGGGGTGGGGGTGTATGTATAATAATTTTTTTTTTTGGTCATTGGGGTGTTTTAGTTTCCTCTTTACATGACCTAATCTATCTTTTTTTGTTAAAGCCTTTTTTTGCCTTTTTTTTCTATTGCACCACCATAGCACCACCTACCCCCTAGGGTAAAACCCAAATGTTTAATGTTTTGCCTTGTTTGTAATTTTTAAACCCCTTTAACCCCCCCAACCCCCCCCCCCTTTTTTTTTTTTTTTTTTCTAGGGGTTTGTGTGGTTGTGTTGTTTTGCTTTTTGGGTTTTTGTATGTGTGCGTTTCTTTGGTTTTTCGTGCGCGCCGCGCACTTGTAAAACGTATGTGGTTGTGTGGTTGGTGTGGTTTTTGTGTTGGGTTTTGCCCGGGGGGCAAGTGTTTTTTTTGGGGGTGGGTGGGTGGGTAGGGGGGGGGGGGGGGGGGGAGGTGGGGCCTTTCGCTCTTAGCTGCGTTGGTAGGGGTTTTTTCTGGGGTTTTTCCCGTTTTTCCCCCTTTACCCCTTGGTGCTTTTGGGTAGGGCAACCTACCTTGGGTCAGGGTTGGGTCGGGGCTTTAGGCCGGGGTGAAACCCCCTTCTTTCCCCCCCCCCCTTGTCATTTTAAAAGGGTTTTTTTTGGGATATTGGGATTTTATTTATTGTGTTTTCCTTGTTCATTTTCATTCATTTTGGGAACACCCCACTACAACCATACACCCCCCCCCTTCATCACTCTCCTTCCCCTCCTTTCTCTCTCATTCTCCACTCTTCTTTTATTCCCTTCTCTTCTGTTCACCCCCCTCTTTCCCCTCCCCCCCCCCCCCCCCTCCTCTCTCTCTCTTTTTTCCTTTTTCCTCCCCTCATTTACTCTACCCCCTTTCCCCGTTTCCCCATTCCTGGAATTTATCACCCCCCCTTCCACTGTCCCCCTTTTTTACTTTTAATTTTATCCCTTTGGTTTCAAAGGGGGGTATTGTGTTTTGTTCATTTTCTTTTTTCTGTTTCTATTTTTTTTCGCTGAGGAAGGCATTTTTGCCGGAATTTTTTGTCCTGTTTTGTGTCGTGCATTAAAAACTGCGTTACTTCCCCACTTTGGTTTTGTTGTGCTTGCCCGCTTTTTTTTAGTGGTTTTCTCTCCTTTCCCCCTTTTCTCTCTCTCTCTCTCTCTCTCTCTCTCTCTCTCTTTTTCAGTTTTGTTTTTGTCTGTCAGCCCCCCCCTGTCTCTCCCCCCTCTCCCCTTTCTCTTTCTTCCTCTCTCTTTTCCCTTCTTTTCTCTCAGTTTTGTCTCTGTCCCAAATTTTCTGGTTTCTCTCTCTCTCTTTAGATTGATAGATAATTAGATTGATAGATAGATAGAATCAGCAAAAGGGTACTCGCCCACATTTTGTCTTGGGGGGGTGTGTGTGTGTGTGTGTGTGTGTGTGTGTGGTGTGGTTGTGTGTGTGTGTGTGTGTGGAATTGGGTGTATTTTGTGTGGAAGGGACCCCCTTTTTACGCGAAACCCTTTTGGCATCTATGAGAAGATCCTGGCAGGGAAAAATGGAGTGGCCCCAAAACATTTACCTCCCCTGGCAAAGTGGTGATGTGGTTCACCACACACACACACAACACCACCCCAAACGGACGCGCGCGCGCCCCCCAAACACCACAAACACAAAAAAGGGCAACACACCAAAGGGGACACACACACAAACACACCCACCCCACCCACAAGACACACACCACAACAAGGCACACACCCCACACACACACCCCACACACCCCCCAAAACACACACACCACCTCTCTCTCTCTCTCTCTCTCTCTTTTTATTTTTCTCACACTCACACTCAAAATACCCCCCCACACACGCGGCCCGCCGCGCACCCACACACCACAAAACACCCCACACAAAATTTAAAGGCCCAAAATAGTAAGTAAGTTTCCCTTTAAAATGCAAAGTTTGGGGAAATTAATGTCGGGGAACCCTTTCCCTTTCAAAAAACCCAAAAAGTACGGCTTACAAATTTTAAAGAAAATTAAATGACTTTAACAGAAAAAACGTACATCATCATCACCTTTTAAACCCCCCCCCAGGGTTTCTCCCTTTGTTCTCATATCCTGGGGGAACAATTTAATTTTGTCATAAAATCTTCATTTTTTCCACTTCAGTCATAGCGCAGTTGGCGTTGTTGTGAGGGAGTTTAAATTCTTTTCAACCCCTTCCATTTAAACCCCCTTCCCCTTAAAAGTTGGGTCCGGGCTTTTTGTTGGTTGTTTTTTTTGTCAATGGCTGTTTTTTAGTTACTTCCCAAAATGCCCCTTTTTTTGTTTTTGTCGGTTTCCCTGGCTAAAAAGACTCCAGGGGTCATCCCCAAAAAAACCGAAAAATACCCCTTTAACCTATGGTACAAAGCATCAGCTGGGGATGAGAAAAATTACGTGTGTGCCGTTTTTTTTATTCCCCCCACATGGGGAGCCACACCACTTGGGGGATTTTAGAGATGATAATGTTATGTAGGAGGTTGTCACAATAAAGACAAACCCCACATTCTTTTGCAGGGTAAACAAAAATTTTGTGTAGCCTTGGTTTTTCTAGCCTATGTTTAATTAGCCCCCGACACGCCTTTAAACCAAGGGAGGGAAAAGCCTTTAAAAAAAAGGGATTTTCAAGAATAATTTTTTCTTTTTTTTCGGATCGGATTTAGTAAAAACAAAGACTCCCCCCCCCCTCCCCCCTCCGTTCCCTTTGACTTGAATTTTGAAAAACATAGATCTAGTTGCAAAGTGAGGCAACTGCAGGCAGAAATCTAAACAAATTTTAAATGCAAGTGATAGCACACCACCAAAAAAAGCATAGAAAAACGAATCACAAGACAAAACACGACGCGTTTTGACCTCTTAGGTCTTCTTCATGCAAGATACAAAACATCCAGGACAACAAAAATGAACGCCGAAGTGGATGAAGGTGAGTGATTGCTCGTTCATTTTTGTTGTCCTGAGTGCTTTGTATCTTGCCTGAAGAATACCTAAGAGGTCGAAATGCGTCGTGTTTTGTCTTGTGTTTCGTTGGTCTACTTTTTGGGGCGGTGTGCCATCACTTACATTTAAGATTTGAAAAACATGTTTTTGTTGTTGTTGTTGATGATGATATTTTGTTTACTACAATGACCTCCAATTAAAGACCTTTTACCTTAAAAAGGCCGATTTTCAGAAACATTGTCGTACTGGATTGAGCTCCGCACAATTAGCCTTTTTCTCTATAGATTTTGGATTTTCGGGAACAGTGTTCTCTTGTCTGTATTGGACTGACCAAACAAAAAAAACATTCTCTGTACAGACTTGAATTTTGAAGAACTGTTTTTTGTTTATCAGAAACAAAAGCAATCGTCCTCCAAAGGGAAGAAAACAGTATAGAAAATCACAATGCCACTGTTCTAATTTTCGGCCATGTGGCCTTTTTCAAGAGAAAAAAAAACAAAAACAATGCAACCACGTGACTGGGAAGAAAAGTGGCTGATGTCCTTCCACCCGGACAAGTGTGAGGCCCTACACTTCAGCAAGCGGTGGCAGAAAACATACCATCTGAGAGACCACCCACTGAAGTCCTGCAGTGATGCCAAGTACCTCGGTGTCACCATCTCCACCGATCTCAGCTGGAAGAAACATATCAATAACGTCGCCACGAAAGCCAGCAAGACCTTTGGCTTCCTGCGACGAAACTTAAAGGTCGGCTCCATCTCCATCAAAGACCAAGCCTACAAGACCATGGTGCGTCCCCAGCTGGAATACGCGTGCGAAGTTTGGGATCCGCACACTGACAACAACATACAGTTCCTCGAGAAGATCCAGAGGAGGGCTGCCCGCTGGGTAGTAAACTGCTACTGCCAAACATCGAGCGTGGGAAAAATGCTTGACCAGCTGAGCAGGACATCACTGGAAGATCAGCGAAGAAGAACCCGCCTGACAACACTGTACAAGTACCACCATGGTGACATCATGATCAAGACCAACCAGGCGCCAAGACTCCTGAAAAATGGATACGCCACTCGGCATTTCACGAACACCAGTACGTCATCGAGTCCAGCTGCAGAAACTACCGAAAACACTCCTTCCCCCGCACCACCAAGGAGTTCAATAAGCTCCCACCTGAGGCAATCCAATCGGCCTCGGTGGTGGACTTTCAGTCCTACCTTTGATCCACCACCCCCTGCTCCCCACCCCCACCCCCCCCCCACCCTCATCTCCCCCACCCATCCCCTCCCACCCCATGCCTAAAGTACAAACCCTCCACACCCACTCCAAAGTAGGGCCTGCCAAAGTATGGGTAGAGGTCTGAAATAGTGAGTGTAGTGGCCCCCACTTCCCCTGCCCACTGTCCATGCAGTTAGGTAGTGAGCACTGACTGCATAAATTGACCCACAAACTCCCACAGCAAACTGGAACCCCTTTGTAGATGGCAGAATCTTCAGCTTGTTGAAGGCGGGCAGATATCAAAGAAGAAGAAGAAGACGTGATGTCCATCTTTGGCAACTGGTCAGAGCAAAGAATTAACGTCATAAATATATTACGCAAGTTCTGACATCATAATATGTGATGTCATCAACAAGGGGGAAAAAAGGGGGGAGGGGGTGCAAGTTGTGTGTGTGCGTGTGTGTGCGTGCGCGCGCGCGCGCGTGTGTGTGTGTGTGTAGTTATACTGTAACCAATGTACTTCAAAAACATAAAAATACGCCCCATAAATCACAATGAAAATGAAACCATAGAATAATGTGACTGTGCATGGCATACAAGAACTGTCATCTGAAAAAAATATATATAAATTTTCTGCAAATCACCAATGTTGTTCATAGGTAAATCTGGATAGGGTTGTTACAAATTTGTCTTAACATTACATCCATTTGGCATCCTTGTATCTAATGTCCTTATCCATTTTTCTTCAGTAATAAGTCTGAAGCTTTTGCTTTCACCGTAAGCTTTTGCCAACACTGCAACAGCAAGGTCTCCCACTGAATGCTGAAGGAAATGTCGCATTATTGGCTTTTCTCTTTGGAACTTGATGTCACGTCTGTGTTCCGCTATTCTTTCTTTCAATGAACGTCCGGTTTCACCAACATAAACTGTCTTATTACACCGTTTACACAACAGAGCATATATCAAATTTCTATCTGCACATGTCAAATTACTCATAACATTGTGTGAAGATTTCTGCTTTGTGTCCAACACTGTTGAAGTTACTAGTGAAGAACAGGTGTCACAATCACAAGTTTCTGCTTTTCCCTTCACTGCTCTTTCAGTTTTCTGGTGAACCAACGTATCACATAAATTTTTATCCCGTCTGTATGCAGGCATCGGTAGTTTATGGAATACTTTGCGCATGTATTCTGACTTATAGAGCGTATCACTATGTCTCTTTAGTACAGCTTGTACATCTGGCAATGATCTTGAAAATGTCAACACTAGTGGTACTCTTTCAGTGTTTTTTTTCTTTTTTTTTGAGATTTGGGTTCCCCTATCTTTTATCCGTTTTTCACCCTAATTTTAATACACTTTTCCAACGATTTTAAATCAAACCCCAAAATCGGGGTTTTTTTCAAATTATCGACTTTGTGTATTTCTTTTTTTTGCCCCTTTCATGGGTTTTTGGGCCCGTTACAAAGTAAAGACGGGTTGGGCACATCAAAGTTGGGGGGGGGTTCCCCTTTTTTTTTTTTTTTTTTTTTTTAATAAATTTTTTTTTTTTTTTTTTTTTTTGTTTTTTTTTTTTTTTTTTTTTTTTTTTTTGTTTTTTTTTTTCTTTTTTTTTTTTTTTTTTTTTTTTTTTTTTTTTTTTTTTTTTTTTTAAAAAAAAAAAAAAAAAATTTTTTTTTTTTTTTTTTTTTTATTTTTTTTTTTTTTTTTTTTTTTATAAAATTTTTTTGGGGTTTCCCAAAACAAAGAAACTACCTATAAAAAAACCCCAAAATTTCCTATCGAAAACATCAAACATTTTCCCTAACCAATCCCCACACGGGCTTCCCAGAAGAACTCCAAAATTTTCAAATGTTATTCACCATACTTTTAACCACCCCCTTGTAATAACCACCTCCCCCCCACAACCTTGTTTTTCCCTCTTCCAAAACCCTAAACTACACAAACCACCACAAATACAATTAAACTCACAACAAATCTTTTCACCCCCCAAAAACCAAAACACCCCCACCCCACAACACTATTCCCGTAGTATGTAAATAACTTTAAAAGTTATGTGATAAACCACTTTTTCTTTCAGTTTTTTTAGTCTACAGATAATCCCTTTTCCTTTTAAACAGGATTTTGTCACTATCCCTCATCACAGTATTCTTTTCCCCCTGCTGAGAAATCTTTTAAAATAGTGTTCACTTTCAGCCCCCCCCCCCCCCCCCCCCCCCACACACAACACACACACACATTTTTTTTTTACATTCCTCATTTTCAATCTACTCTCTCCACTTAAATTCTGAATTCCCACAAGACAATTAAAATTGGGGGTTTTTTACAAAATTTTGCGTCAAAGATTTGGCGTTTTTTGAAAAAAACTGATGCAGATCTAAGCACAATCTAAGCTCTTTCCCTTTTCCAGGGCATGGGTGAAACAGACAACCACCCCTGCATATACTTAAATGCACACTAAATCACCATCCTGTATCCAAATCTGATAAAAATTTCATTTACTAAAGCTAGGGTTTGTGGGGCGAAATTAAATTGAGGGGTGCCTGTGTTCAGCAATGTCCAAAAAAAAAAAAAAAACGTTATTCACGGAGCCCCAATTGTTATTTGTGGACGGGGAAACTTTTTTTTAATAAGAATCGTAACTTCAGTTTTTTTGGGAAACAGCAACGCAGGGGAAAAAAATCAATCACAAACATGCAACAGTTCGTGGCAGCAGGCGTGGCCCCTGACGCCATATGACGTAAAAATTATGTTTCATTTTGACCCAAAGATCAAAAAAACCAACAACTATCTTTACACCAAACATACAGAAATAAAATAAAAACCCAAAAAGTTCAACCCCCCATTCCAAAAACCCTTACCTTCTTTACGCCTCTGATTTTGGGCTCTCTTGTCCTGACAAAATCCGTGCACTTTGCTTTTGAGGTTGCACTGCAGCGGCGAATAAAAGAGTGTTTAAATACTTTTTTCGTTAAATAGTTGGCACAGATCCTCTTTCAGCTGTTTCGGCCCCAAATTTCCCAGCTTCCCCCTTTACTTTCCGGGTGTGTTGGTCTGGAACTGTTCTTCGAAGTGACGACCGCAAATGCCATTTAAGTCCCGAAAAAAAAATCTTTCCCGTTGTGGGAAAAAAAGTATCCACAATCGCCTAAACGGTGGAACACCTGAAAAGAAAGGGAACGCGTACTGTTGCTTTTTCCTGATGAAATTCCGAAACCAGACACAGCCCATATTTCATTTCACCCGCCACGAAGGGACTTGGCTTGTTACTCATCAAGGGGGAAACCCCCCCTATTACGAAATTTGAGGCTCTCGTTCCTTTTTCAGCCTCTCGCTTTCCCAATCCGCAGGAAATGCGCTCTCACTGCAAAATGGAGCACAGGCGGCTGTTGGGGGCTGTGTTTCGCAAAAACGACCACATCCAAAGTGTATTTGGTCAAAATAGATTTGTAAAAATGGGGAGATACCCTTTAAGTTCAGATCTGTTTTTGATAGTCCTCATTTTTTTCACAGATTTTCAAAACCTAAACCCAAACCATATATTAGAGTTTTTTTTTTGTATGTGGGGGATGCAGAATCCTGCCTGAGGTTAACTGTTTTCAGTATTTTTCTTGAATAGATCCAGTAGCATGGCCATTCTCTAATTTAAAACCAGATGTCGAGGAATTATTTTTTTCTTACTCATCTAGAGTGATTTTTATTTTGGTGTATGGTGTTGGCATAATCTGTAAAAACGAAAAAAGGGAGTAAAGGGTCACCATTCCAAATGAAAAAACCCATCATCAAGTAAACGGTAAAAAATAAGGTTTTGTTCAAACCCCAAAAAAGCTTCTATCCACTTCCGCATGTATGTACAGAAAAGTTTCTCCATGGCTTTTCCGTTGTCTGTTGTAGTGTAAACCCCCCTAAACAGAATCCATTATAATCTAAAACGTTTAAAATCATTTCAATGGCCAGTCTTTTGGTACGATGAGTCTGGGTCTGTTTTGTAAGCCAAACATGTTCTTTCCCTCTTACCGAGGCAAGAGGGGTGTGTTTCTTACATCAAAGCAAAACAAATCGCATCGTTGGGACAGGACAAGCCATTTTTTTAAATTTTACTTATGAAGTTGATGTATCTTGATGTACGGGGGAGAGTTCATGACCTAACATTCAACTCATCTCGTGTTCTGCAATTTTTTCTGTGGGGTGTCTATACCATGACAATCGTTTGCAATGGGACCTTGCTTTTTGTTTTGGGTTCCCTTTCAGTTTACCCCCTTTTGGGGTAGTGTGGGAGGGGGTACTGTTTAGGTTTTTGGATAAAACCCCCTTTCTATACATTTTTCACTATCTTTTTCACCTTTTTTTTTGCTATCTCATTTGGGTCTTTCTTAAACATAGTGTAGGATTACTTTTGGTCATTTCATTGTGACCCCCAAAATATAACCTCTTTTTTTCGTAACAAAAACCCCCAGATCCTTTTCGTGGTCGGTGATGATTTTTTCATTTTTTAGAAGTGCATAAAATGATTTTTTTTTCTTTATGACTGAGTGACCCAGTTTCCCTTTTCTTCGATTTGTTCATAAATCATTATTTACAATTCAATGTACATACAAACCAGTGACCTTACCTTTTTTGGGGGGTAAAGTGCTCTTATTTTTTACTTTAAATTTTTCCTCTGAGACCCCTTTTCTTGTTCTACTTCATCTTTGCTATCTTTGTAAAAAAACCCCCCGGGGGGTTCGACCTTCCCGTGGTCGGGGGCTTGCGCGGTCCAGGACCCCTTTAGGCTTTGTGGGGGGGGCATCAATACTTGGAGATAGGCGGTTTTTTCAAACTGTTCTAGGCTGAGAGGTAAAGATGTGTTGGCCTAAGCTAACGTGGTAAGGATTTGACCCCCTGGTAGGGCTTCCATGCAGATGGCTAAGGGTGAGGACCAACTAAGAGTAACCGCCTTTCCCCTTTTCTTTTTTCTCCCTTTTCTATTTGGCCCTTTTCTATCTTCGTCTCCCCTTCAAGTCTTTTTTCCACCTCCTTTTCTCTCTGGGTCTCCTTAAGATCCCCGCTTTTGCCTTTGGGGTGCGCCTGTGTCGGAGGGGGAGAGATCCTGGTGATTGAGAGGGCCAGTGCTTGGGAGGCCTGCTCTCAACACATCATTTGGCTGGGCCCTCCAAGACAGGGGAAACCTTTTGGCCCGGGGTGTACAATCGGGGGCTCCCCTTTCTTGGGGGGGCAAGACGGCGTTTGTGGAAAAAGGGAGGTGGGCCCCCGGGGTTAGATGACATATATTTTTTTTTAAAAAAATTTTTAAGTAAGGGGTCAAGCAGGTTTTTTTGGGGCCCGGCCCCCTTAGTTAAACCCCAAAGGGTGGGTGGGTAAGGGGGAGGAAAACATAAAAAAATAAAAGGGCTTTTTTAAAAACATCCCCACCAAAAAAGAAGAGGGAAAGGGGATCCCCATTTAGGGGGTTTCCATTTGCAGTGATTTAGACTAGAGGGAAGACAGAGGACAGGTTTCTGGGCTTCCCGGGTCATGATGGAAGGGACGGAGCAGGAAAGACCTTTACTTGGCCCTTTTTCTATCAGAAGGGCTTCCAGGGTTTAGAGGTGACCCCAGTCCATCAAAAGATTGCGGAAGGTATTTCGAAATTTAAGCAACCAAAAAACAATCCGAACAGCTCTGAGGGCAACAAATTGTGGACAGGGAGATCGGGTGACTCCCCATAAACATTGAACCGTCGAAAGGGGTGATTCGAGCCCAGATTTAACAGGGTCCAAGGCAGATCAAAACGGAACTGGCGTCCCAAGGGTGGGGGGAGGGCCAGGGTGACGGTAAAAAAGGTGCAGAAAAAGTGGCCACCAACACCCTCTTTTGACATTCTGCAACCCCCTTTTGCCTGGTCACAAAATCGGTTACTTTAACGTTCGAGCCCGTTTTATGTTCGTCCCCCTTGAGGTGCTTCAGATGCCCAAAGGGTTTTGGGCCCTGCAAAAAAGCTGTTTTGGGGGAGGGGGGGTGCGGGTTTGCGCAAGGCAACCCTGTGGGCCTGTAAAGGATCCGGCACATTTTGCGAACGCGGTGGCGACCATCCCCCTCTTACGAAAAATCCCCCCTTTTGGGTTCAGGGGGCCACAATACAAAGAATAAAAATGAAAAAAAAAATTTTCCCTTTTTTTAGGCCCGCAAAAAGGGTTTTGGGGGAGTCAGACGCGACAGCTTTTTCATATGTTCGGCCGTAAAAACAGTTTCCCCCGTTTCCCACCGGTCAGTTGCTGCCAGACTGATGAAATTTTTGTTTTTTTTGACATTGCAAAAGGGAAAAATTTTAACTCTGGTGGAAACGGGCCACCCCCCCAACCCCAAAATGAATGCCCCGGGGGAGGCAAAAAATCCGCACCCCTCAGATGCCCCCAGTCCAACATCTCTGCTGGGGGAGATTTAAAAAACCACACTCCCACCCCGAATCCCCTGTCCAGTGCCCCCGCCCGGGAAGGGGTTCAAACCAGTGGGAGTGGTTTGGGATGAGGAAGAAACCTCCACCGTCTCCCCAAAACCAGACCTTTTTTTCACCCGTGGCAAGTCTGCCCAAAGGTCTGAAGATGCAAACAGTCCCCGGTACAACCTCAAATAAATTTTACCCCTTTTGAAGCAGACGTTGATAGGAGATACCTATCCCTCCCTTTTTGCCCCCTTCACCATGGGTAAAAACAGTATTCCATTGGGAAAATCCGGGGACTAAAATTTCCCAATTCGAGGGCTGCACTTCGTGCAATCTATAAAAAACCTTTCCCTCGTGGCTCTTCAGGGAAACCAAAACAAAACCAGAAGACCTTCACTCTTTTGGGTTTTAAAATTTTTTCAAAACCTGCACAAACCCTCCATGTTGGGAGTCGGGCGGTGTTTCCCTTTTCCACAAAAAATTTTCTGTATAGTCCGCGCTCTTCTACCCCCCTTCAGGTGCAGCTGCGAGAGTCACTTCCCCAGACTGGACAATCTGTTCCTTTTTTCTTTCCCCCTTCTGTCCGGGTTTTTCGTTAGGACCTTATCAGTTTATAGAACTTTTCCCCGACCTTTTTTGCGTTGGGTGCTTTAACGGTCCAGCCTCTTTTGGGGTAGTGCGTACGTCATCCGAGGCTGGTAATTGAGGATGTTTTTGGTTTGGATTTGTGTTGTCTGAACGACGGATCGCAACTTCCTCCATCTTTCCCCAGGTTCACTTTCGTGTTTAGATTTGTCGATTTGTGACCCCCCTGGGCCCGGATATGAGTGGTCTTCCATGACGACGGCCGGGGGGTGACCATTTCCCGTCCTTTACAACCCCTATAACTGAACACGTCTTGTCTCTCAAAATTAAATTTAAGAAAACAAACGGGATCTATTTGCAGCCATATTTTAAAAATTCCCGGGCCCGATTTTTTTCAGAGTCCGGGCCCGCAGAATCTCTGACTAACACGTGACAAAAGTGCTAAAACCCGTATTCCCGTTCTTCCCATAAACTTCAAATGCCAAAAAAAACCTGGGTTTATTCAACTGCAACAAATTTCCAAAGTTCGAAAAGGGCTCGCGTCGGGTATACAAAGATCTTCGGGCCCCAAAGCTCGAGCCCATCAAAAATCCGTGCTAATCAAACACTTTTAAAATCGGGAAATCGGTCCGGAGAAGTTCTGTCCAGGCTGACATCAAAAATTCAAGAAAAAAGTGGGAACACTTTAAAAAATCAAAGGGGAAAAACACCCGTCCCCTGTGAACCATCTCAAGTTTTTGGACTCTTTTTAACGGGGAAAAAAAAGCAGTTGCTAATTGCTTTCTTCAAACCCTTGAAAAGAATTCCTCCTTTCTAACAAAACAGCCCTTTTTTCAAAAAAAAAGCCCTTAAAGAAAAATCACCCCGCAAATTTTCGTCAGAAAATGGGGAAAATACAATCTTCCTTTCACGTTAAACAACGAAAAACTGCCTTTCTCTTGCAGCGATTCCCCCTCCAGGTATGATGAACCATTATCAACTGTTTGAAACATCTTCCGCAAAGGGTCTGCATACTATACAGGGGATACAACCCTGTGTGGACTACAGGTTTCTTTTCCCCCCCTTGGCGAAAAGCCCTCATTAATTTCCCATCCCCCAAAAGGGAAAAACTTTCTAATCCCTCAAATACCTTCCTGCTTTGACCAGCTGTTCTGTAAATTGGGAAAAATGGTCAATGCTAGGCTCATTGGAAACTGGGGAAACCCAGGGCCCTTTTTGGGGAAAGAACAGTGTGGTTTCCGCAAACATGGGCACAGTTGACCATTTGATTCGTCTGGGGAACTCACTTCGGAACGCCTTTTTGAACGGGCAAGCGTGGCCATTTTCTTTGCTTGGAAAGGCCTCGATACCACCCGGGAAATCGGGGTATTCATGATCTCCATGATCTGGGTTTTCGAGGGAATTTTCCGCTTTTCATTCAAATTTTTTTTGGCAGACGACATTCAGGTCCGGGGTTTGGGACCACTCTCTTGATGTTCACGGCAGGAGTTGGGTGTTCCAGGGGAGCATACTGTCTCCGCCCTCTTTGCATTAAGATCAACAACTTTCAAACGTTCAGAAGGGGTTTAGACGCTCATTTTTTGGGTGATTTCGCTGTCTACGCAACTGGGAAACTTACCCGAGTGTCAGCGCAGCTCCGCTTTTCGTGGATAAATCCATCTGGGCGGATGAAAAAGGGTTTTACCTTTTTTTGCTACAAAAAAAACAGTGTATTCACTTCCATAATTTTCCCCAGTTTTTTCCAGATCCCGAAATTCAAGTAGGGGAAATTCCATTCCGGTTAAAGGGCCCAAAATTTTTAGGAGTTATTTTTTACCGCTTAACTTTCTCCCATATTAAAAACCCCCAAAAAGCTTGCCAAAAAACACTGAATATTCTCGGGCGTTTTGCGCAGCTGTGGGGCGCTCAAGAAAACTTTTTCTGCCTCTACAAGCCTTGGTTCATTCCCAAATGGACTCGGTTTTGCTGTTTTGGCTCGCAAGACGTCTTACCCCCAAATCTTGGGCCCTATCCCCCAAAGGGGGTTCGTCTCTGTCTTTGGGGGTTCCGCACCACCCCCCAAAACAGCCTTCCCGAGGCGGGTTTTAACCGTCACGTCCCCAACCCCACTGAAATGTCTTTGAATTATTTATCCGACTGTTCCAGAACCGCAGAATCCTGCCTTTGACTGGCTTTACCTCCGTTCCAAAGTAAGTTTGAAAACAACCCGAAATGTATTCCGCCCTTTGGTCTTCGTATGGACCTCACGTGCGGAAGCAGGTCTAGACCTAGGAGTTGTGTCCCATTTTCCCAAGTTTCCGGATCAACCCCTGGACCCTTTTTTACACCAGAGATTTGTTCGATCGGCAGCTTTTCGCAAAAAGTTACCAGCTCTCTGGCGTAAAGGCATTGTTCTGACCTTTTCGAAATTCCCACCTATCAAAAAGTTTTCACTCGGTTTCCAATCTGAAATGGAGGCCCCGTGCAGCCTACTGCCCTGGGGGCCCCTTTTCAATACTGTTGGAACACAAATTCAGATGTTTTTGTCTATTCTGCGAAATTACTGCTCTGGTTCTGGCTTTGAAAAAATCCAATTCTTCGAAAAGGGACTTTTGGTTCTGTCGGATTTTCTGTCAGCTTTGGAGGCCTAGCTGGCCGCAAACCCTTAGCATAGAAAATTTTACATTTCTTTGACTTTTTAGCAAGTTGAAAGGGGGCGGGTTTCAACATTAGTCTGGCTTGGGTCCTGGTCATGTTGGATGGCGGGAACGAAATGGTTGATCGTTTAGCCAAGAACGCCACAAGAGAAAACTGTCCAACATTTATATCCCCTGCTCAGATGTGAAACCCAAAATTAACGATATGTGAGAGACCTCTGGCAGGAGGATTGGAACACACACAGACGAGTAACAAACTCTTTCAGATCCATCCAAACCTTAAGGACTTCCTCCCATTTACGTCGGGGGGTCGTAAAGAGGAAACGGTTCTGTGCCGGCTGCACACCGGCCATTCATATTTTACCCATTCCTACCTTTTAAAGAGTGAAGAAGCTCCGTGGTGCATTCCATGTCATGCGCCACTCACAATGAAACATGTTGGGACTTGCACGATGTGAGACACAAACATTTTACAGCGGAGTCCATGAAGATCCTGTTCAGGGATGTCCCGCCTGACGTGATCCTTGGTTTTTGAGAGAGATTAATATTTTTCATCTGATGTAAGATTTTACGGAAGAAAGATTTTTAACGAAGTTTCTGGTGCGTTTCTAGACAATGTCATTTAATGAGATGTGTGAAAGTTGTTTTTTTTTTTTTTTTTTTTTCAAATGACTGGTGAGTTGAATTTATCGTGGCGACAGCCCTGATGTGGCCCTTTGCGGTCGGCTGGGCTATAAGCAACATTATCTTATCTTATCTTGTCAAAAAGTATTCTCTGAGGCGCATCCTACGTTCCCACTCATCTAAGTCTGCCAAAAGTTTTGTAGTATTTACCTGTGATTTATCTGGTACAAACTTGAGCCCTTTAGAGAGTTTGGATATCTCTGCATTCATAAGTGTGTGATTGGACAGGTTTGTAACATTCTCTTTGTTGTCGTTATTCGTTCTATGTTTCTGTGACTTAGAGCGTACTTTTCTCCCTGTGCGCTTATGAATGCTATGACTTGATTTATACCACCATGATCTATTTATGCGAGGTAGGTCCTGTGAGAATGGTCCCCTTCTCTGTTTTATGAGGAGCCAACCGTATCAAAGGGTTACCACACACGTTGCTACCTGTGGTCTGGGCATGACTGTCTTTTCGAGTCTGAACAGTTCTTAGTTCATCAGTTTTGTTGTCAAAGCCATTTTGCATACAATCAACAGTTCTTAGTTCATAATTTTTTTGTATTTTTATGTTTTTTTGTTTATTTGTTTGTTTTTGGTTTTTTTGCTAGCTAGATCGACTTTTCACAAAATTAGCCCTTTTCTTTAAAGATTTGGATTTTCGGGAGCAGTTTTCTCATTGTCTGTTCTAGACTGATCTTCCAATAGAAACAGCTCTTTTCCTTAAAAGACTTAGATTTTTGGAAACAATTTTTCATTGTACTGGATAGACTTCGAACAAAAACAGCCTTTTTCTTTAATGACTGGGATTTCCAAGAACTTTTGTTTCCCTTGGCTATACTAAACCAACTTACCAGCAAAAACAGCCCTTTTCTTTAAAAACATGGATTTTCGGGAACACTTTTCTATTTGTCTATTCACTTCCGAACAAAATACTCGTAAATGAAATGAGGTAGGGAACAGTAAACGATAAACAGTAAACAAGTGGGGTATGTTTTGCTCCCATAAGGAAACCTAACACAGAGTAACTTTTATTCAAGACTGGCACAGCCTTTTAAACTTGAATTAAGTCAGACAAATACATAGACGAACAATCTAATAGTGGGGGGGAAAACAAGCGCAGGCCAACAACTGAACTGTCTGGCAAAGATTTGGACTTGAGGGGAGGGAGAGGGGAGGAGTTTGAAGATGGAGAAACTGGGAAAATGAAATTTAAAAAAAAAGAAAAAAAAAGTTACAGATATGAAAACTCTTCTCTAGCTGCATAAGGGAACCATCGCAATCCCTTTTGAAGGCAGATATATTTGTATTGCCTGCTCCGAGGCCAAAGTTACTCTGTGTTAGGTTTCCTTATGGGAGCAAAACATACCCCACTTGTTTACTGTTTATCAAAATACTCGTGTTTTTTAGACTTTGAGTTTGCCATAACATTTTGGTATTTGTGTGTACCAGATTTACCTCCTACGAAAACATCCCTACTCTCACGACCACCACCACCCTTTCTCTTCTTTTAATTGAAAATATGTTTGTTTTTTTGTTTTTTTTCTTTTTGTGTTTTTTTTTGGGGGTGGGGTGGGGGGGGGGGGGGGGGGGGTCTTTGTCTATGCTATATTGACCTCACAACTAAAACTCGTTACTTTTAAAGACATGGATATTGGAGAATATTTTGGTCTTTGTACAAGATTGACCTCTGACAAAATGTGTCTGTATTACAAGCATCTACAAGGGTTTAGTACAAATGCCAGTTTTCTCAATCTCTCTTCTACACAAACTGTTACTTGTTGGTGAAGAAAACCATGAAATTTCTTCACCTTTTTTTTCTTTTTCTTTGTTTTCGTTCAAAACTGCCAAATTAACTTTATCATTATGCCACAAAATATTTAATCTCTGAACTAACATGTTCTTCCTCTGAACCATCCTCTTGCATGACACAATGGAGACCGTATATCCTGTCTTATGTGAAATGTCTCGACACAGTATTTGTGTCCTATAATCTACAGCGATCTTCTTCTGTTCTTGATGTCATCATAAAAAGGGGGTGGGGTACCCATGACTATTCATGTCGTCGTTGTTTTTGTTACTTGTTATATTTTCCTTGAATTTTTGTTGTTGTTGTTGATATTGTTTTTATGTTAAAACCCCTTTCAAAAATGCATACAATGCAGGTATACTGATTCGAGATGTGTCAATATTTGTCCTGGTAGATGCTGTGTGTACACTTAACCTGTCTAAATTAATTTTGACGTGATTGCATAATGCATTAACATGTTGAGACGTTTATGGAATAGATCTGAAACTGAAAATGTAACTTTCAACGTGAGGGTGGAGGGGAGAGAGAGCTGAAACTGAAATGTAACTTTCACCGCGAGGGTGGAGGAGAGAGACAGACAGACAGACAGACAGACGGATAGAGAGGAGATGGGGGTGGGAGGTGGGGGAAAGTAGGCAGTCTGCATACAGACTACCAACCCATTTTGTAAGGATTTATGAAAAGGTTAATGAGTGTTCTTCTGTGGTTGAAGTTTAACAACGATCAATCGTCTGTATCCTCATTATCACTATCATTCTTTCACAGGGACCTCATCAAGAAGTTACTGGTCCTGGACCGCACACGGCGGTTAGGAAACATGAAGGTACGCTGAAAAGACTTTGTGGTGTTGATGTTTTAGTCAGAGTCTGAAATTTGACGTTTTAAAGGCTATATATCTGCTGGGTTTTTGTGTTTCCTTCTCATTTGGTCATATCCCTGAACGATGTAACCATCTTCAGTCAGGTGAAGATTGTGCGAAGAGGACTGAGGGTGAAAATGACTCAGAAATCAAGCTGGGCATGCATTGCAATATTAAAGACAGAAACGAAGCGAAAACAAACCTTCTTTCTCTCTCTCTCTGTCTCTCTCTCTCTCTGTTTGTCTGTCTTTCTGTGTGTGTGTGTGTGTGTGTGTGTGTGTGTGTGTGTGTGTGTGTGTGTGTGTGTGTGATGCTACTTAGATCTGACCGTAGAATATATGAACTTGTTTAAACAAGAAAACGGAAACAAACAAACAAAACAAACAACAACAACAAAACCGGCGTTAACGTGTCAGTGTAAACCCCTTCTCCAGCAGCATCTGAGGATCACCTAAGCCTGCTGGGAAACCCTAACCATTTGTATCGCCTGTCCAGACTCCACTTTTGTACCCTGACTGCGGCTCATCAGCGTGTATTGACTGTCTGTGTGTGAACAGAACGGAGCGGAAGATATCAAACGGCACAAGTGGTTCAAGACGATGGACTGGGACAATGTGATGGCCAAAAAAGTCCAGGTAGCCTTAATTCACTTAATATTCCATACCGACTATTTTGGTTTTAACCTTTCTCCTCTTTCGTGCCCTTTCAGTCGCCTCTGTCCTATTCCCACCCTAGTCCCCATTCATCCTCCAGCCCCCCCCCCCCCCCCCCCCCCCCCCCCCCCCCCCCCCCCCCCCCCCCCCCCCCCTCCGCCGTAGGCCCTACCACACACATCCACAACCTGCCTCTGTCTGATTGTCGTCTACCCCTGAAGGCTGAAAACGCACCGCAATGTTGACAGTGCGTGTTGTGATGTGTTTCACAGTGTCAACCGATAATCATCATGATTATTATTATCAATATCAGTGTTGTTGTTTTCATCATCATCAATGTTGTTGTTTGTCTTGTTTTCATCATCATCATAATTATCATCATCATCGTCGTTATTAATATTATCAATGTTGTTGTTTCTGTTGTTTTCATCATCATCATCATCATCATCATCATCAAGAGTACATATATAACACCTAACTTCAGTTTGAGGTCAAGTTCTATGCGTTTTACAATCCACGCTTCCCTTTACACAACGGGCTGCCTATCTGGGTAGAGCCGACTGAAGGGATGCCTGCTGGCACTTCCCTCAGTCATTTCCTGCATCATTCCGTCTGTCAGTCATTCAGTTTTTCATTCATTTTTTCGGTGCATAGTATTAATGTGTCATCCATACAAACGGCCAAACCGGCCTTCTCCTCCGAAATTTTGAGTTCAGAATGCATTTTTGTTATGAGCAGGCATCCATAATTAGACAACTGTTCACCATGTTCAGGCAGCATTTTCAGATTTGTCTGGTTTCTGTGGTTGCAGCCCCCCCATCATACCCAAAGTCTCGCACGCCGGTGACTCCTCCAACTTTGAGACCTATGAGGAAGGCGACTGGCAGAAAACGGCGCCAGCGTCAGACAAAGAACTGGACCTGTTTGAAGACTTCTAGAGGACTTGTTGCGCTGCATGGGGGTGGGTGTGGGGGGGGACATTCTTCAAGACTTGCAGCCAACAGACTGGTGATGGGAGACTTGTTTGCTGTCTGTGAAAAAACGTGACGGACCTCTTTCTCCATCAGAGACACACAGACTACTCGCACAAAATGTTTGTGGAATAGAAATATGGAAACAATGAATCCCTTGATTAGGATGTGCAAGAATTGCCTTTTTCCCATGGATGGGGATGGAAGGAGACGAAGAGAAAAAAGGGGGGCGAAGAGGGGGGAGGGGGGGCAGATTAGAACAGAGCAAAGTAGGGAGGAGAAATACTTTATTTGTGATACTTTTGTGTATAACTCATTATCGTGAAATCACAATGAATGAAAAACAACTTGACTGTTTTCTATTATGGGTTCGATAATACCTTAAATCAAAATGAACCTCTGTAATTTTTAAGAAAAATTTTCCAAATGTGATCGATCAGTCAGACCAACGTTTCTGACCGATGGCCATAGGAAATGCTCTTGGATTAAATATATTTTGGAGTTTTAGAGTCTTAACTGGAATAGATAATTGCATATCAGGTTACTTCAGCAAACCATGGTATAAAAATATGAACCTGTTTCTCGTAGATCACACTGTAATTCAAGCCAGTCATGGATTAAAGTAAGTATACTATGTTGTTGTAATACAAATTTACAAGACCAGTCACGTTTTAAATAAGGGTAGTTCTGTGAATTGGTGTTTAGGATATTAGTTCTGGAAATATTCAGGACTAACGCTGAGCATAGAAAATTAGAACAAAAACAAGAGTGCAGTCGTCACATTGCTGTTGATAGACAAACCTGTATATGTATGTAATCGATATCTGAACCGTTTTTGTTGCGGTTGATAGACAAACCTGTATATGTATGTAATCGATATCTGAACTGTTAATACAAACTATTAGAAAAGGTTAATGATAATATTGGTATCCCATTACCCTCAGCCTTTTCTTAGACCGAAGTCTATATATGGTGATTATGGTAAACTGTGTTCACGGGCCGGTGTGCAGTAGCCATGTAAACCATGGTCACAGACCAACATATTGTAGTCATGGCAAACCATTGTAACAGACTAATGCACAGTAGTCATGGTATTGTTGTCATAGTAAACCAAGGTTACAGACCAACGGATTGTCATCATGGTAAACCATGGTCATAGACCAGTGTATTGTAGTCATGATAAACTATGGTAACAGATCAATATACAATAGTCATGGTAAACCATGGTCTCAGACCAACTTATTGTAGTCATGATAAATCATGGTAACAGATCAACATACAGTAGTCATGGTTAACAATGTACAGTAGTCATGGTAAACCATGGTCACAGACCAGTGTACAATAGTCATGGTAAATCATGCTAACAGACCAACATATTGTGGTCATGACGAACCATGGTAATAGATCAATATACAGTAGTCATGGTAAAATATGGTAACTGACCAACGTACAGTAATCATGGTAAACCATGGTCACAGACCAACGTATTGTAGTCATAGTAAACCATTGTAACAGACTAATGCACAGTAGTCATGGTATTGTTGTCATAGCAAACCAAGGTTACAGACCAACGTATTGTAATCATGGTAAACCATGGTCATAGGCCAACGTATTGTAGTCATGATAAACTATGGTAACAGATCAATATACAATAGTCATGGTAAACCATGGTCACAGACCAACTTATTGTAGTCATGATAAATCATGGTAACAGATCAATATACAGTAGTCATGGTAAACAATGTACAATAGTCATGGTAAACCATGCTAACAGACCAACGTATTGTGGTCATGATGAACCATGGTAACAGATCAGTATTCAGTAGTCATGGTAAAATATGGTAACTGACCAATGTACAGCAGTCATGGTAAACCATGGTCACTGACCAACGTATTTAGTTATGGTTAACCATGGTCACAGACCAACGCACAATAGTCATGGTAAACCATGGTAACAGACCAACGTACAGTAGTCATGGTAAACCATGGTAACAGACCAACACATATGGTAAACCATGGTCACAAACCAACACACAAAAGTCGTGGTAAACCATGGTCACAGACCAACGTAAATAGTCATGGTAAACCATGGTCACAGACCAACGTAAATAGTCATGGTAAACCATGGTCACAGACCAATATGTAATTGTTATGGTACGCCATGGCCACAGGGCAACGTAAATAATCATGGTAAACCATAGTCACAGACCAATGTACTATAGTCATGCCAAGCCATGGTCACAGACCAACGTACATAGTCATGGTAAAGCATGGTAACAGACCAACATAAATAGTCATGGTAAACCATGGTCACAGACCAACGTACAGTTGTCATCGTAAACCTTGTTCACAGACCAACATACAGTAGTCATGGTAAACGATGGTAACAGACCAACGTACAGTAGTCGAATGATAAACCATGGTAACAGACCAATGTACAGTAGTCATGGTAAACCATAGTAACAAACCAACGGACAGTAGTCGTATTAAACCATGGCTGTGCACGAATGTACAGTAATCATGGGAAACTATGCAAATGGGTTGGTATTTTGAGCTGTAACCATAAAAACCCTCCTGAATTTTTCTTGAATTTCCCCAAATTATTTCCGAAACCCTGAATTGAACGGGGAAGGGGGGGATTTAATGTGGGTTTAGGGGTCATTTGTTAATAGGGATGATAAGATATTGCAGAACAGAACCCAGATGATGTTATGTGGACGCTGGCAATGAAATGTATGAAAAATGCATTTCCTTTTCAAACCGCACACTTTTCAACAGAAACATAAGGGAGGGTGTGTGTGTGAAATGCTTTCAGTCTCTGTGCACCCCCATTGTCTGAATTTTGACTCCAGAAGTTCGACAGCTCTCTCACTGTGACGAGTCCAGGAGCACATGAAGATCTAGATTTAAAAGACCATGGGATACCTTTCTCCTGTCACCTCTAATGCTGGTTTTATAGACAGCATCTGTCAGTCGTACTCCATGCTCTTTGCATAGGCCCAGGATTCCAAGGGAAGCCACTCTTGATGTCCTCCTTAGACCCATAGCGAGAGTGTGTGTCCATGCAGTGAAAGCAGGAAGTAGCCTTCAGTCTGTAAAAGTTGAACCCACTCCCAGGAACAATCACACTACTTTCTGACCGATAACAGTTCCAGGGTGATCTCTGTTTTGTTGTTGTTGACTCTGAGAGAAGTGTTTTGGGCTTATTGAAGGCATTTTTGCAGCTGTTGAGTGTGTGTGTGTGTGTGTGTGTGTGTGTGTGTGTGTGTGTGTGTGTGTGTGTGTGCCCACACATGTGTTTTGTATATGTGTGTGTGTGTGTGTGTGTGCGCTCACGCTCACGTGCTTGTATGTGTATGTCTGCCTGTCTGTCCATGTCTCAGAACTCCCTTCATGCACATTCGCTCAGTTTCCCCAAGGCTCGTTATCTTCTCTCTCTCTCTGTGTGAGCGTCCGAGATTTATGTAATGTGATTTTAGACAAAAAATACTATTGTGAAACAGCATGATGTATTGTTATTTTCAAACAGGAATACAATGCTGTACTACATGTTTACAGGCGCATTTGAAATCTATCGCGTCGTATGAGTGTGTGTGTATGTGTGCGTTCATGTGTGTGTGTGTGCTCAAATAATGTTGGTGTGCGTATCTTGTATATGTCTGCATGAGTGTGTGTCTGAGTCAGTGCGTGCATTCTTGCGTACATGCATGCGTGCGTCCTTGACTTTTACATATTTTGTGAATAAGGCTGTTTAAACAGACTGATTTAATTGTTAATCTGTGTTCTTGCTGTTCGATGCACACATAAAGGATAAAACAATGTTTAATGATGAGTCATTACGCTGATGTATGTACAGATGCGAATGTATAGTGCATGGGCATACATTCGTATACATATGTTTATAGGTCTCTATGAGACGTTATCGGGGAGAATGGGTATGTTCGTGCACGCACAAGTGCATATATGGTTTTGCTCTGTGTGCATTTGAGCACAAGCGCATATGTTTGCGCGCACACAAGAGAATAATGCACATCAGTTCTTTTGCGCATACTTGTCTTCCATACTTGTCTTCCATGAAGTATGACATATCAAATTTAATTAATTATCAGGTGTCCAGGTGGGGTTTTTTTCTGAAAGTTGTGTCTGTTACTTGTATTGTCTTAATGTTTTCTTTAACTCTGATGAATCAGTTGAATATGGCACGATATTATTGTGAGCTGGTTGTTGTTATTTTCACACAGGAATACAGCACTGTGCTACATTCATACAGGCGCATCTTGAAATCCATTGCATCGCATCAAATGCGTGTCGGTCAACTATAGATGTGAATAAATATTTTGACAGATATGATTATTCCTGTTTGCTTTTGCCACACTGTTTGTGTGTGTGCTCGGACGTGCAAGCAAGCGCACATGTGTGTGTGTGTGTGTGCTCAAATGATGTTAGTGTGCGTGTCTATGCACTGGGCAATGATTCTTACTTGCTTATGTGTCTGTGTGAGTGTGTGTCTATTTGTCTATCTGCATGGTGCATACCTGTTTGAAATGCATCCGGTATCTGGAGTAATGCAATATTGGTAATGCGATAGTTTCGTACCGTTAAATGCGCACATTATCTTGAGCACTGCTATGGAGTAAAATATTTCAGTTCAGTATGTTTGCATGCAGTGCACCCAGTATATCCGGGCCCAAGCATGCACAGGGCATTCCAAAGGAAAGGGAAATAACTACTTCCTGATAGATGCCATTGTGGCCACACGCCACAGTTAGGATTTTGCACTAAAACAGTTCTAAGACCTACCATAAATTTGAGCCAGCATTTAATGTTAAACTGATAATTGATCAAAAGAACAACTCCCCACCAATTATTTCCCTTGTTTGGAGGGATTTTCTCCGATGACCTCGCAAACAATCTTCAGATACATGACCTTCCCCTTAGTTGACGCACATTTCAGGCCTTTTCACTCACCTGTGACCCTATCTTTGCGCCCGCTCGAAGCACCCAAATAGTCCTATTCCTTTGATTTTAATCTGTCTGCTTGGAACCACCTGGCTTGTACCTTGATGGCTATATGAAAGAAAATGAGGAGAATCGACTTTCAGACACAATAAAAATTCTCAAACAATCTAATTGCGCCAGTCTCGACCCATTAAGCAAGACCTTGGCGCATTAATATTTGGCATACGGAGAGGGCATTGTTGTATATAGGTAACTCAATACTTTACTTTTGACTTGTCCATTAATGACGGCAACTTAGGATTAGTCATCTGTGACTAAAGAAATTGAGAAAGCAGTAGGAATCAGTTTTCAATCGAAAGTCTTTCCATATCAACAGATCATGCTAATACGACACTTGACTTTCAGTTGTCCACAATCACTGGCTACGGATTATCAAGCAAGTAAGAATCATTGCTGATTACTGTCAGATTAGTTTAAGATGGAATATTGTCCTCTTATGTATGTTTGTGTTATGTTTGTGTTACCGAAGTGTCATATCTAAATTTATTTAGAAACCATCGCATGGGTTTTGATTTAAAAAAAACAAAGTACTATTTATACCTTTTTCTCTTCTTTAACTTGCTTTTTAAATGTTTTCTTTTTTATTTCCCAGCGTCCAATTCATCCTGAATTCTTCCATTGTTTCATTCTCACCCACCGTGACGAGAGTTGGGGGTGGGTCGGTGTGTCCTCTAGGGGAAGGACTTACAATCTTTTCTCTTTGATAATTATGTTAAAATTTCACCTCCACCCTCTCTCTAACTAGTGGTGGAAGGAGCAACTTTCCGGTACTAGTCATTGAAAGAAATTCTTATTTTTCCCGGGACTGTTAAAATACTTGATAGTGGCTCAGGGATAAGATAAGATAAGATAATGTTGCTTATAGCCCAGCCGACCGCAAAGGGCTAGTGGCTCAGGGAGAAGTTTCCTTGGGATTGTACACTTAAAAGCACTTGTAGCCCCGAGAGACAGAATTAGAGAGAAGTTCAAACATTCGATACTGATTGAACCACAGAGAACTGACACACTTTCACACGTCTACTTTACTTGCCTACAAAAGGGTAAGTAGTTAAAGTTAGTTTACAATAGACATGTCAATTTTTTTTTTTTTTGCACTTTAACACATCAACTTCACTTGCTTACATCCGGGAAGTAGTTGAAGTTAGTCACAATGGACCTGTCTGTCCTACAGGCTGAGTTTTGGTTCTCACAGTTTCATCATTAAGTGAGGGAAAGTTCTGAAGGAGTTGAGTTGAAGTCCCATTGAAATATGAATTATCTGAAGTCAGAGAGGATAGTTGATCTCTCTCTTGTGGCTGGTGACCGATCCTGTTGCTGTAGTGCTGGGCTGTGGTGTGTCTTCACAACCTGTCTTGCTCAGGGTATGTAGCGTAGCCACGGTATGTAGCGTAGCCACGGTCCCAGGTCTGCGATAAGAGAACCTGGTCTGTAGTTAAGTAGCTGAAGATGTCACACATACCTTTCAGAAGAGGTGTGAGAACTCGGCCAACAAAGGATCACTATAGTGTAGAGTTTCTACTATATATATCAATCCTTGGAATTTATTAGTTTATTGTAATTTAGTCCCTTGTGGATTCATTCCAAGAGCTGGCCCTCAGCACTTGTGTCTTAAGAGGTTATCTTTTTATATTTTCTACTTTTCACAAGAAAATGTAGCTTGTTTTGCTCTTTCATGATTTTCTTTTGCTTCTTAGGTGGCACTTTCGGTTGTTTTTTTGAAAACTCAACAAACATACTACGGTATTGCACACCAGCCTTTTTCTGGGATAGCATTCTTCTTAAAACCGAGAAGGCAGAGGAGTCAAGTTACCACTTTCCGCGGTCACTGAGGAGAATCAATCAGGTTTGGAAATACCGGTATCTGACCAGGAGTTATGTTAGTTAGTTTCCTCCCCATTGGCGATTGTCTCCCCCTTGGAGACTATAAGCTTGCTGAAGGCTCATTTTTAGAAACATTCATTATTCTCCATTCACCCACTCAAGCACATACTGTTAGTTAGGCAGAATTATCTACCACTGCAGATATGAATGCTTATCTCCCCCTATTTCTTCAATCTAAGACATAAAAGCAAGCTTTGTTTATAATTGAATATTTCTTGCAGTCATTGCAACACCAAGCTGCTCTGTAAGTTGCTGGAATGGTGCTCGGTTTCTTATCCTTGGAATTTATTAGTTTATTGTAATTTAGTCCCTTGTGGATTCATTCCAAGAACTGGCCCTTAGCACTTGTGTCTTAAGAGGTTATCTTTTAATATTTTCTACTTTTCACAAGAAAATGTAGCTTGTTTTGCTCTTACATGATTTTCTTTTGCTTCTTTGGTGGCACTTTTGGACCGTTCTCTCAGGTGTTCACCATCCTTGGGAATCTGCACGGTTTTGTAATTCCTTTCGTTCACGTGTTAATGGCCAACAGAGGAGCTGGAACTTACAGACGCATTTTCAAGTCTTGAAAAGAACTGTTCGACATCTAACACACCATCACTGGCGTCCCTGCATCATTGTCTGTGACTTTGAAATAGCTCCATGGGGAGCTGTGCAGATGGATTTTCCCGCTGCTGCACTCTCAGGGTGTTACTTTCACTGGACCCAAAGTTTGTGGAGGAAAGTTCAGGATCTTGGCCTTGCAGGTCAGTACCGGCAGAACAGACGATTACGGAAGCTCGTACGGAAGGCTATGGCACTGGGCTTTTTGCCACTGGCCCTGGTAAGAATCTCTTTCCAGCGGCTGCTGCATTCTGAGAACACTCAGAGACTGATTCAAACTTATCCTGAACTTCAAGAGTTCCTTGTGACGTACCTGCAAAATCGCTACATTCTCACCAATGCTCAGTTCCCACCTGCTGATTGGAATGTTTTCAACAGAGATATGGACCAACGAACAAATAATTCTGTTGAATGTAAGTATGCGCCCATATCCACAAAATCCCTATCCACCCCTTCTACATAAACGTCCAAGAATGATTGCAATTTGTAAACGTCGTTTTAGCCATGTGGAATCTACTTCCACAAATAAAATTCCAAAAATAATTATTTTTTCAAAGTAACATTACACCAGTTTTGTCAACATCTTTACTTGTTTAGTCTCCAAATTAGGAATAGAATCACGTGATACATACTTAATGATGTTTGTTGTTTTTTTACATCGAAAACCCCCTTTTTGTGTTCCCAGTTTTAAAAAACTGGGAACACTTTATAGTGCACAATCGTGTGTAATCCCGTAGGACTGGGATGTGTAAAGCAAGTTTTTTGCTTTATTTGTCTGGTCATGGGCCATAGTACCTAGAAATCAGCGGGTTCCAATTTTCCCACCTACGTACCCCTCTCGGGAACCCCCTTCCGAAGTGACCCGTGACGGCACCGACCTTAAACATCATTTGTTTTTAACAGTTTAATCTATTTTCATGACCCTGGAGTCATTCTAGGGGTTTTTGATGGTGCTGAGTTGAACTGTGACATTTTCAGGTCAATCCAAAATGGACATCACTGATTTCCACCTGCATCCTGTATGTATGGGATGTGACAGAATGACGACCGTATGGACCTTAACCCATATGCCTAACTTCACCACGTTTTTCAGATCTTGAAAGATGCCAGATCAGATGCAGTATGATATCATGTTAGAGCATTTTATCATTGCTCATATAATAATAAATACATGTACTATCAAAATGTCTGATGTCTATGGATGAAGAAAGAGCAGATTCATCGTGATAGTGAACATTGACGTCTACCAGCCATGTCGAGGCAGACAGCTGTCTGTGTTATTTGCAATGTGAGTGAGAGCCCAGGTAATTATCTGACAAACAATCTGGACATGCTGCATGATCTTTTGGACTCTTGCAATAACCGTGTGGCCTTGGGTGAGAGCAAATGGCAGAAACTAGTTGAATCTTTATCTGGACTGACGGAAGTAGAACTGAAATATGTACACTATCACAGCAGATGCAGGAAACCAATCGTAAATAAAAGCAACATTCAAAAACTGAGAGCTAAATTGGCAAAACGTGAGAGATCAGAGTCACCTGCACATCCCAGGCGTCCTTCAACGTCAGCTGTAGGAACAACAAGACCAAAGAGAACAAAAAATGTCCCAAAATCAAAGAGTGTATCTTCTTGCCCTGTACTTTCTGTGCAAAGGATTCTCAAGAACCACTCCGTGTTCTGACAGACAGTATGGGAGAAATGCTGTTAGAAATTAAGTCCCACACAGAAGATGATCATGTACGGATTTGTGTCTCGGACTTGGAGTGCCCTGGAGATGCTGCTGCACTTGAGAAGTATTACCACAGACTATGTGTAGTGCATGCTCAACGCACATTCAATCAGGCTGGGAGTTGAAAAGAACATGATTATTTGATCCGCTGTATGTGTGATGACGAATTGCTTTCCTCTGTTCAGAACAGTCTGGTTGATGATGAAGCAAGTCTTGTCAATTCTAAACAAGCATCGTGTTAATATCCGGGGGACGGAACACTACTGTAAGCACCTCAAAAAGCTAATTTCTGAGCGGTTGCCTGATGTGCAGTTCGTAAGATCCGTGCGCAAAAATGAACCAGACAAACTTGTACTTCCATCAGCAGTCAGCAAAGCTTTGTTACTGGAGAGTAAGGACACAATTGGCCAAATGAAAAATGTAGCCAACACTCTACGACAAGAGATAAATACAGCATTCCAACTGGTCATTCGATGGCACCTTTAGTGATTTTGAGAATCCACCACTACTCCACTTTCTCACCCACCTTCTCTTTGGCAGTCACATTCTCAAAGTGTCTGAAAAGCGTAATGCAGAGGTTGAAAAGACTGTTGATGTTGCATGTCAGTTGCTTGTACAAAATGCTCGCACTTACCGCCAGGTCAAGCACCAACCCAAAAAGGACAGCAGATTCAGACAGACAGTTCAAACCCCCCTGTCAGTTGGCTTGCCCCTTGCCATCCACTCAAGGGTGCGTGATATGAGTCTTGTGAACAATCTGACACAAGTGTACATCGGCAGTGAATACCAGAGGATCTTAGATCTTGAGAAGCGTGTGGAGCAAGGTGTTCTTCAACGCATGAAGGAGACTGGTGGATTCTGTCTACCTGATTTTTGTGAAGAAAGATGTAAACACTTGGTTTGCTGTTGATAACATTGAAGACACTCCTTCAGGGCAAAACACGTAGAGAATGTAAATATGTTCGTTCAAGCTCACCCATCTTATTTTGCACGAAAACCCCCCTTTTCACATACAAATCACGTCCTTCTCATGTCAGTTTTGACCAAATTTAACACCTTTTCACAAACAAAATTAACACGCCAAAACCTCTAAAAATCGACGTAATCAGTACATTAAAATGGGGGCTTACGTGCAAGATAAGATAGGGTGATCGTGAACGAACATATTTACATTCTCTCCAGGCACATAAAATCAACTAAACATTTATATGGCTTGTCAGTCCCACTCCAGACTGGTTCCAATCAATATTGGTCGCGGCAATCAGTTTTGCTACGGTCCGCTGCACAGGAGCTTGCACCTAATAATGCATTATTAATCATTGCGGATGGGCAGAGCTGTCACGTGTGCGCGTTCAACCAATCGACGAGGGTATGACATTTTCTGCTGGGGAAGTTGGAATCCGACCGGGTGCTGGCATTGTACATCGGACTGCTTAAGCGTCTAGACGTGCATGTGTTAGCGCTCTCACCACACTGAAAAACATGGCCGATTCAAGTCTGGAAGCTGGGCCTTCTTCACAAGAAATCACAATGGATGCTAGTTCTCAAAAAGCCAAACTGAGCATTTGCTTTATTCGGATGATCAAAAAAGAATAATATTGAAATACAAAAAGTATTATCGGGAAATGATTTTGTATCTTGAAAAATTAGAACATGGCGAGCCCTGCTCGAAACCAACCCAGCCAAAAGAGAGCCTAAATCTTTTGGAAACGAAGCAAGGAAAACGTGAAATGACAGTAAGTGAACTGCATGCCTTTTTACGTAATTGTTTTGTAGAGCGACTTGATTATGAGCCGATTGATGAAGGTTCTTTTATGAAGCTGAAAAACATAACTGAAATTATGCCTGTTTTACTGAAGGCCGGTTCCGAGATCAAAGATGGAAATCGTAAAACTCTTCAACAATCTTTGCTTTTAGGCCATTGGCTTGAAAGAACAAAAACTGTTTTAAAAAAATCTAATCCAAAAGCGTCCTGGGATAATTATTTGAAAACTGAAATTCTGATGGAACCCACGCTGTGTAGAAAACTGATGGAATTATCATTTTGTTTTTTCTACTATCCAAAGTTCCACAAGCTTGGAATTTTGATCCACAGCTTGTATGAGAAAAGAAAGCTCATTTTAAAATATATGCAAAGCGACGTTGGCTTTCGCGAGTTCTGGCAGAGTGGTTAAACAGGCCGTCTGACTAGCCGCTGTGAAAAAATCAATACTAGCCCAGGAACCAGGCTCCAGCCTAAAGGCTAAAAATACACCAGAACTAGTCATTCGGCGAAAACAGCCGATTGACACAGAAAGGCCCTCAATAGGCCGAAAATAATACTAAGGGATAACTCCTGCACACCCCCACCACACGCCCCACACACAACGCACCCCCACCCCACCCCACTCCCAACCCCAATCCCCCACCCCACGCATGCACACTCCCCAACCCAAGCACGCACACACCCCTGGGCCACCGAACCCCCCCACCCACCCCAAACCCCCACTCACCCCACCCACACCCCACACACACAAACTCGAATAGTCCTACAAAGCGACAGTAAACTAGGTCAAAAGGATCTGGGATTGAATGACCTAGATAATTAAACCACGCACCACTCCCCACCCCCTCCCACTCACTCACCCACATATAACATCTTCTGATTCATTCGCAAAACAAGAGAAACAGATTACATAATTTTTTTATTTATAATTTTATTTGTGTTTTAAAAATGGAAGACCGAAGTAGTATAGGACTCTTACTAAATATATCTTATGAGTTGGGATGGCGATATGATGTGGAGGGGGTCAATAAGAGAAGCGTTAAAGAGCATGTTTATAGAAGAATTACATTACTGACTTTTTAAGCGCAAAAATAAGCGCGAAAGCATGACCGCGGATCATCAGTAAAATACAGATCTTGCCCCAACCGTTATAAATTTATATGCCATTTTATTGACAAATATAGCTCATGAAGATGATGATCTGGTGGAAAAAAGACCGACTGTATTTCCTAACCACCCAAAAGGAGAGCTATTAGTTTTATAGGTTTTAACGATGAAAAAAAGCTATGAATAAAAGGCTGAATTTACAATTAATTTTTTATTTAATTTACAGTTAAAAAGGCTGCCAAACTTAGAGAATCTGATTAAAGAATATGTAAAGATCAATTTGGACAAACCAAATGAAATTATTAAACAATGATTTTAGTGAATTTGGGTTTGAGAAGATAAAGACAATATTATAAAAGATCATAGTGAACTATTAAAACGAAGCAATCAAAGTGATAAACAATAACTGTAGTGATATCAGAAAAAGCTAAAATAATGGCGGGTGTAAAAGGTAAGGTTAACGTGTCTTGAAGTGTTGCGATGCATGTGTGAAGAATAAAAGCGCGTTTTTACTTACTTTTATTTACATTTATTTTTTAATTAACGAAAAAATTGAGTAAAAAAATGAGCCCACAAGCGGTCAGAGTTTGAAAAAACTGCCAGCGCAGCGCACTTGTTGACAGTAGGCGACAAACAAATTAATTAATATGTATAGCGAAGTAGACATGAATATTATTAACCCGCACAAAACGTTAATGAAAGCGGTATCCACAGGCTATCTCTAAAAATCCCAGAGTCTCTTCAGACGGAGCCAGCCAGTAAAAGTAGATGTTGGCCGTTCTGATTGATTATAAACACCAGAAGATGACGAAGCAGGAGACTGGGTTTTCAACTAAACAGAAGAAAGTTTATTATCTATCGCAGACTTAATTCTACCTGTGCTGAATACATTGCTTACACACAGTATTAACCATGCAAGTGCAGAAGCAAAATTGCGACGGTTCGGATGTCTGAAGGAACAGTCCTTGAAATCAATTGATACTAAACAAAGTTCTATCCTATAGTTGGCAATTCTTTACCTTACACTCCCAAAAGAGTTTAAAACGAGCAGTCCATAAACATAAAAAAATTCTGACGGCATGTTATTTTTATGTTGTGTGCTTTAGCCTCATTAACATCCGATAAAAAGAACGCAGAAGAGATAACTTAAATATGAACAATATAAGCAAGAGCTGACCTTTGGATACATAACCTCTCCAGTAAGTATAAACATTATATCTCAGTTTGAAGAGCAAAACAAACCAATCACTGTAAACTTATACACAAGGTCTGTAGAAGCTGAATCTAGTACCGCAAAGATTTCTCCCAACTCTCCCTTTAGGCGATTCACTAACAAACATGTAGACTTGATCCTGTTTGAAGATAGTACAAACATTTCATTATGTATTAATCAGAACAATAAGCAACTTATGGCCTATACGTCAAAGAAACATGCTAAGCAAGGCTTTTTAGAAGGTGTCTTGTTAGAATACCCAACTTAGAACAGCTGCCAGTCAATAGAACTCCTTGTAAAAAAGCTTGTAAGACAGTTAAACCAAACTCCTCACACCAAAACCAGGGACTAAAGTTATTTAAAAAATTTACGAACTAATGCAAATGAGCCCAACGTGGTTTATGCTGACTTATGAATCGCTCTTACCACAGTACTACGGTCCCGCAAGCAGCAAGAACAAAAAACAAACCTTATTAACCCACCAATCAGATCTGTTTCTTTGCTTTATTGTTGACAGGTCAGACGGACAACACACAGACACCAGAGATTTACAGAGGTTCCCAACGCAGCCTAGTAGAATTTTAGAGGCAGATGAAACAACTTCGCAATAACAACCTAACAAAATTAAAACTTTCAGAACAAAGATATGGACTCCTGAAGACCAAGAACGTTAGACACAACTACACACTGCGTGGAAGAGCGCATATAGCTAACACCTAACAGTAAAGACGAGACAGTAGAGAGACCCCAGATCACATTACTGTCAAATTTAGAGGACAGCGCAACAACAATTGTAACTTCAACTTAAAGTTGACACCCCAAAAATGGAAACTGCCTGAAGAACATATACATAACTTAACGATTGCTAACGATTCTCATTTATCATCAAATGCCATGATGACCTTCAGATATAAGAGGGTATACCCCTGCATAGCACAGTGCTTCAGAAAAGATACATGACCCTTTTACTCTTGACTGTTTTATCCTTTTATGACTCGTGCCCAACAACAGATGGCTAGTTTTAGATAAGTTAGCAGGAACGCTAACAAGACTACCGCAATCACTACAACAATACTTTGGACACCACTTTTAGTGCGTAAAGGCGTCTATCCATATGAAATACATGAACTCGTGGGAAGGTGTTGATGAAGACAACACATCTCCACCTAAGGCCATACTTTATCTAGTCTAGAGCAAAGACATAACGACTCTGAATATGAATAACGCACAGAAAGCCGGGACAGCGTTACACTGTGAAACAATGGGGGATAACATGATCAATACATATGGCTGACGTGTTTATTACAGACGTCTTTTCAGAATAATCAGATCTACATGCATAAGCAATACTGTCTATACTCATCCCATACATCTCTGCGCCTGGCCTTTCTTGGATGCTTTCTTAAAGTCTACAAACATCAGATAGACTTATACTGATTGCCCACACTTCAGATGATTGAAGACGGTCTAAGGTGGGGAGTGGGGGGGGGGTTATTAGCATGGCCACACATCCTACTGTAAAGCCAATAACAAGTATTTAGACGAAAATGACCCAACTAAACCGTCGAACTATCTAATGTACATATACGCTAACAATCTAATATGGTGGCCATAGAGTCAACACTTCCCGCTGAGAAACTTAAAAATGATAAAGGGCCTCACGATGTCATTACTGTGTTAGGTATGTATGTCAAACATACGCAGATAAACCACAGACTAAACTTGAAGTAGACCTTAGAAAAACCTAAAGAATAACACGATACTCCACAACGGATTACCCCCTAGGTCCGCAGAAAGATTAAAGATGAGTCCCCGATCGAACCACCTAACTCTGCCTAATCTTAGACATAAAACTAAATATTGTGCCATAACAGACTCCTACAGTTTTTACCAAAGACACGGATATAAAGCTGCAGCTGTTCATAGAATAATTATCAGTGAACAGACACTTTATAGACCATACATCAAGAAGAATACTGTCTTAGAACCCAAGCAACTGATGCATCAGAAAAAGACATCTTTAAACTTATGAACAACATCTGTTTGGCAAAACCCATGTAGAACTACACAATCGTAACAGATGTTGGAGAATTAAGTTGACGCGAGAAGGAATACCAAGCACTAAGTTTGCCCTCTAAACACAACCATCAAGAATTTAGAAGATTAACGACAGCCTTGGTTGGCATTAAGATGAGGAGAGGAAGGATGTTAAGATGGACAAGCCGGTGGTTTATTGGCTGTACAGTATTAGAGTTTGTCTAAATTGTTAATTGTTAGAATTTCTGTACGACTACATTAAAACCACTGTAACCCCAGAAGCAAGATTCTTTACACAGACACTGACTTTTTATTCTAGACTTTCCAACTGAAGACTTTACAAAGAAACTTAGAAACAAAAAGTAGCTAAAGGAGAATGAATGTGTGGTACGACCACATGACTAAACTAAATACAGTCCTTTACATTCAACTGTAAACAAGAAAGTGATTGGAAATGATGAAGTATGAACTTAATGGTCAGTTATCAAAGAATATGGTAGGTTTTTTTTTTTATTGCGGTCAAAGATGTACAGCGTTGCAAGCCAGACTCTGTAATGCAAAAAGCTAAGGCAAAATAAAGAAGTTGTCAAAAAAAAATATAACTCACTATAACTACAAGCAAGCTACTCTTTGAAAACAAAGTATTTTATCACACATATGTTAATTCTGCGCCTACTCTCCTCAAGTAAACACCAACAGCTGTTTACATGAAATCCAAGTCTCTAAACAATAACAAAGACCTAACTTCAAACCAGAGTTTTCCATATGCTGAATGGCAATAGGAGAACTTTAAAAGATTAACTGACAGACTTGACCTGTACTTTAACCTTAAGAACCAAAGCAATAACCAAACAGTACTAACTTTAAGAACCTAACTAGTACAAAACAAGAAACTAAATTATTTTTGTACTTAACTTAATTAACTTGCACTTAACTTAAAAAGTGACGTTTGAAAACAAACAATAAACTAGTACTTAATAAGATCATAACTTGACTTTAACAAGTTCTTACAAAACTATACCATAGAAAAAGGGTCTAAACAACAGGAGGTTGCACTTTTTTGCAGGAGTTGGTTCTTCGTTTACTTGTGGGGGTCTGTGGCTTATGTTGTTTTAGGTATGGTGGTTAAGTATTTGTAAGTCTAAAAAACCACCAACAACAAGCAGCATCACCCATTACATGAATGATACATCTTATTGTTTGAATTGAGATTGTGTTGTATGTATAAATGAAGTTATTGTTTGGCGGAGGCTATTGTATAACTATCTAACAATTTTTGTTTTGGCTGATTGGATTGATTTTCTCAAGTCCTGATCCATTCAGTCTAGGATTACCGCCCCGCCTCAACCACGTTCCCGGGATTTTAGGCTAAGTAACACTACTCACATAGTAGGCAGCCTTCTGCTCCTGCTGAGGTACATGCGGAAGGTCCCTGCGGAGGTGGTTCAGCGGAGGTGTGTCCTGACGCGTCATCTTCTCCTGTATGCTCTTAATTTTTCTATTGCGATAAAATTTAAATATGATCAAAATTAATATGATTAAAAGTAATATATCCCATGATGAATGGGCATAACATCGGTCCCCAAAACTTAAAGACATGTCAACATGCAAGAGGGCGATAGGTGGTTTAAAACCGGATCTTGTTGATAAGTCATTTTTAAATCTCCTTCAGAATCACTGGCGCCATCTTACTACTAACTATGCATATAGGTTAATTATTGTCTGATCCCACCGATCTAACACATTTTTGATCCAAGCTGCGCTTTGTACTGGCGTAGTACTTCTCAACGTCCTGATGTTGACAATTGTAGGATCTGTTCAATACTTAGTTCAGTGCCTAAATCTGTCTAGTTTTTCACACGCAGCTAGAGAGTATAATCTTTCTTATTATGGCAGTAGTCTGTTTGAGTAGTTTTGCTTGCTCCTCACACTTTAAAGTCACGTACCACAAACCATTTTTAAAAGCAATAAAAAATAATTATAAAACATTTTTAAAACATGAGTTTACAACGGCTGTTAAATTATTCAGTGCCTACGTTAGGTGTTAAAGTTTAAATTCAGCCTTGCAAAATGTTGGTTAGGAATAAAACCGCCCAACATGAAGAATCGCCAAAAAACTATTTGCAACATTATTTTTAGCTTTAACAACAAAAGATTATATGATTAAAAAGCACATAACAGCCTTTCGTAAAATGATTATTTAATAATTTTTTTTAGTTAATAAAAGATGAGTGAAAAAAGATTATCATACGATTTAACCATTCTGCGTAATTACGCCTTAGTATAAGGCATAGAGCGTGTTTAGCAAAAGGAAACCTGTTATAAAATGAAGCCGCGGATCCTAGGAAGGTTAGACATTCAGGATGTAGTAAAGGGAAATAGATTTGTTAATTACAACTGCAGGATTAGCGTCAAAAGACTTTCTTGTGAACAACAGGGATTATCCCAGAAAATATTAGTACCTAGAAAGATTAATTCATAAGAAATAAATTATAAAAAGATGGCAGGAGTAGTATGAGGAGGGAGGATCAATGTTAATGCTTTAGCTTCTCTGGGAAGCAATCAAAAGAGTTTAGTAAATGCGGTAGCCGAAGAAGATAGAAACGCCATAACAAGGCAATAGAAGATTTAGCTAAGGCAAGAGAACGCTACGAGAAAGACGATTCTCACTTAGACTTAATAATAAAAAGTTAAGGGAACAGGGTCATTGCAGAGTCACACATAAAACAGACATGATGAGGCAAAGAATGTGTAATACTTAGTGACGGACTAATAATTTTTAACAACACCACCTCCAGAACTGTCTGACTTTTATGAACCATCAGAAGAACAGAAAATAGCAGAAATTGGTTTTATTGTGGGGTGCTATGGGAGCACTCTATATACTCCGCAACAAACAATCCTAAAAAATAATTAAAATAACAATAAAATACAGTCCTTCTTTGGACAATACTAAGTACAAAATATAATTTTTCTCCTAAAGGGAATTGAAAGAAAGAACAGTCAATGAAAAACTGAGTAAAGTCAGCTTAGAGTGTCTGAATCAGATTCAAAAGACTGGCTTTCAAAACAGGCAATTTGGCAAATATATCTGCTGCCCCCAAAAGAATAATAAGAGGCCTAGATTTGTTAAATTCAATCCTAAAATACGACCCACCAAATGGACTTGCTATGAAATTCCACAAGATACAATTAGAAGAAAAAAGTTTAAGTATGGCTCTGACAGATTGTTGACATTGCTTCAAGATACAAAAGACGCCTGAACCATAAACGTATCAAAGCACAACTGCGTGGCTTGTTGGCTTTTACAACAAATATACATCGATGGACCATTAAAGATATCCTAGGATGATTCAAGTTGATGATGGAAAAGAGTTATTAAAGATCTGTAAACCAACTGTTTTTAAAACATCAACGTTTACAGTTAAGAGAAGGGATCCCAGGCAAACCATCGATCACAGGCCCTCCGTAGTAAAAACATTAATAAGAATCTAGCTGAACGCTCTTGGATTACCATATCATAACACAGAGAATTATTGACAGAACGCGTAACACAGAAAGGGTAAGGAGATTGCCAGCAGTCTAACAGCCATAGAACACTGAAGAATTAAAGCAACAGGCCTAAACCAGAAAACGCAATCAAATTTAAAAAAAATAGCATTATGAAGATGATCCTGGGAACTCAAAAAACTCTTGGCCGTTTGGGCTAAAAGTAATATACTTGATAAGCTCCTGGAAGGCAGAGGTGATGTTAGAATAGAGCTAACAGATTTCCATATGGAGCTGTAGACGTATATGAAGTTGAAAGAAGCAAGAAAACAACCCCCCCGTATATTATTTAAGAGAGTACACACTCTTCTAGCGGTGCTACAACGTCCTAAAAAGCCTGCCCCTAAAAGAACCTTATTGTTCGAGAGAGAGCTGCTAGTTGTCCGCCAAACTCAGTGAGTTAACAAAAAAAATAGTATTTTTAATTTTTGCTAAACTTTATTTATTAGTTCAACAATATTTATTTGCCTATATTGGGTTAACTGATCGAGTGTTTTGTTTTCATGTTCATGTTTAATTGCATCAGAGTACCTACCTTACGTGAAGTAAAAGTCTTTCTCCACTGCCTTTTGAAGTCATTTCTGTCGTCGTAAATCCTCACCGTCAGCCATAAGCCTTTCCATTTTATTTCCCCCCCCCCCTGACACCTTTCGTCTGTAATTTTATCATCCTGTAAAGATTTGCTTATTCTTAAATGCTAAGTGAACAAAGTTTTGCTGATGCTAAGGCTACAATGGCAGTGTGCTTTTGTAATTTAGGAGTTAATTTTTCAAAACAGCACTACAATCAAGACAATGGCGCCCTAAACTAAACCAAGGCCCCCTAATGCTACAGGAGACAGGAGCTTCCAGCCCCAGCCAGTAGGCTAAAACAGCAACACTAGAACCAGCACTTACGCTAGCAACAGTCAGAAGACCAGTGACAGTACATAAGAAAGATAATTTAAAGCATTAGCATAATCTTTCTTTCTTTTCTAGTACACTATACTTAATCTAAGACTCTATCATTACCAATTGACTTCAGTTAATTGCTTTAACCTAAACTTTTGACCGTCCAATAATAATTAAGATTATTTTTAAAATTAATCTATACAACCTTCAGGCAACACTTCAACACAGAGTAAACGCAATAAAATTCAACATACATATGAAAAAAAGAGTCAAGTACAGATAGTTTGTCTAAGTCCAACCATCACAGTACCTTGTCCAATGATACATGGGGGTTAATTTTGTCTCCTTTTTAGTATTGCAATACCTTAGCTTAGAGCGGAGCATCCAGTTATCCAGCCTGTTATATTATATACCTTCATTTATTAATTCTTTATTTTTTATTTTTAAACGGGTAAAAAAAAATGTTCTGGCAAACCTAGGATCGCCCTCCCTCGAGTGATAAATAAGAAGCGAAAAATCATCGTCATTTGCCTAGGTAGTGGCAGTAGCTTTGAGGGTTAAATTCCTAAGCCGACGTGTCATCCCCCACTTCAGCTAAGGACATCTATCTCTTAGCATATATTCAGAACCCTCCTAGTTATTTCAATCATTTTTTTCTGTAGTGATATCCTTGAAACTATGCTGACAAGAATGGGCCCTTCATTAAAGCTTTTCGAAAATTGTTTTCCTTATCAAAGTATACATTAGGGCTCGCAGTTCAAAGCTTAAAATTCCAAGTACAATTTCAGTAAGCACGCCCAAGCATTCTCTCTTTTAGGAAGTCGTATCATTTTGCCAAAATCGTTTTAGCCGCATAAATATCTTAATCGCTTCTAGGGTAGGAAGACTTCTGTCGTTTTTTGTCTTCATTTCTGTCGTTGTAAGACCCATCATCTTCTGTGTACACAAAATCCATAAACATTTCCTGGCAACTCCTATTAGATCAATCTCGGTTGTGCTGCTAGGTCTTTTAGCTCTACTGCATGCATTTAGGAGCTAGCTCCCGCTTTTGGATCCTGGCCCCCGAGACTTCTTTTTATAATATAAAAATTATAAAAAAACAATTGGTTATAAGCAATTCAATAAAAAAACAATCTACAATAAACAACGTAATGAACTGGGGGTCAGTCATAATCATAGCTTAGGCGTACTTAGATTTTCTAACTGCTCTTTTATTTTTTTAACTCATCTTATGTCCCCTAATTATATAATTTCACTAAACATTCTTCAAGACTAACAATGTCCTTAGTGTATATAATACAACCGATATTTAACTGCGATCTAAAGTCCCTTTAAACAGATTGTATTTTTTGAGTAAGAAGCCCACAACAGAACTAAGGCGGTGGGACACTAAAGGCCAGCTTTGACAGAGGTTTCTTTTTAAAAACAATGTCTGTTCAGGCCAAACAGTCATCAATAATAAACAGCGTTTCAGTCCCTCAAAAGACCTATTAGTAATGTCTGAAACAGTCACTCAGTTTGTCGCTAGGATCAACAAATAAATTATCCGTCTGTCCAATATAAACTTCCTTTCTTTGTAAGACTATGTTGTGCTTAATGGTTGTGCAGAATATAACATTGTGCTCATAATGAAACCTGAAAATTGTTAGTAACAAATCAAGTACGAATACAGATTTCCCACACCCAGAAATCCGCAGATCAGAGAAACAGTGCGGACATTGGGCATAAACATCAAACTGTTATTAGAATATATCTTCAACATTTAATAAGCCGCGTCCTTTTATCCTGTTTTCTACAATGTTTATCTGAGCAACACAACAAAAAACATGCAATTATTTATGGGGGCCTTTTCCGTCTGCTTCTTGAAATATTTATTTTCTACCATCTTGCCCTATCCTTTCTCCATTCCAAACAATCTGTTGTCAAATGTGGATCCTAAAATCCAGCACAGCCCATATGTGGAATATTAATATTCTTCGAGCCATAAACATCATAAAGGCGAAGTTTTTACATACACGATCAACAGCAGGATCTCTTGCCAACCGTCCAGCGGACAACTTTCATTTCAACAAAGATGGTGAGGTAAAATCCGCGACCCAATACAACTGATTAGACTTTGCATTTATTGCACATTCGACCTTCCTCATTTTTGGCATTATAAAAACGCATCTGATTCTCTTGAAAGGAGTTGTTTCTTCAGTAAATAAGAACAAAATTCCTTTTTAAAGACTTAGAGACTGATTTAGAAGTTGTACCAGAGAGTGTCTCGCTTGTTCCCTATTTTCTGTTAATGAGAGTGTAATAACGATTTCATAATAAATAACCGTTTTACATTTATAATGGGTTACGATTGTACTTGCCAGTCAGGGTATAAGTAAACAAACATCAAACTCAGAGAGAAGTACTCTGACTGTGGTATTTAGCTTCAGGATCTTCAGACCGAACGACAGAAATCGCTAGGATTAAAAGTTAGATGAGTAAGTAATTTTTTATTTCTTTTAATAGGGCACCATGTAATATGGCATATGCGTTTTTAACAGCTCAAAATCTAGAGGGATGTCAGAATCTGTTGCCAAATGCTTCTGCTACTGCCTCATCTTTTAACATCATTCGTTGCATCCCCCGCTTAAGCCTGTGCTTGAGACCGATTGGCTTTGAATTCCTGATAAACTTTACTCCTTACCTTTTTAGGCATCCAAATGTTAGAATAGAGAGCAAAAATGTCTGGCCTCGCTTATTACAAGACTTCTCTGCCTCCAGTATGATTGCTATATGGTTTAACGATAGCCCTGCCTAAATAAGCAACAACAGTAGCATAAGATCTGCTGATGTTAATAACTCAATTGATGATAGTTTTAGCGGTGCCTGGCATAATAACCTCAACATCGCCAAGATCAGGGAACTTGACTATTAAAGTTTTGTTCAGGCTGGAACAGTAGAATGAGAATTTACACTAATTACAGTCCTGCCTTATACTTTTACGCCGTGGGGTACTTCTCTTTTCCTGGTAATGGATCGAGGATCACCACCGTATGAGTATTCTTTTTATAAAACAAAAAAGAATATAAAATAGAAACATAGGATGAAGATTGACGCCATTGATCTTCTGAAGAAGAAAAATCTTGCCAGGCCTTCATTTGAAGAAAAGTAAACAGAATAACTCCAGTCATTGCGCGAAGAACTTGAAAGAGCAGCAGAAGGTCTTCAATCCCTTTCATAAAGAAGAAGCCAGAAACACCCCCTTCAGTTAGCGCTCTCGAGCAGACCTTATTACAAATAGAATAACTCATCAACATAAGCTAAGGACTAGAGCCGCCAGAAGGCCAAAGTCTTATGATTTTAATATAGGATAAAAGCAGCTCGAAAAAAACCTAGCAAGAAATTTTGAAAGAGTTACTACAAAGCCGACCCAAATAAGTTTTTAAACAAAACACAATTAGAGGATTCCCGTTGCCGACCAAAGGCGAAAAAACATTTTAACTTAAAGCCAGAGGCTGTTTAGTCTTTTACAGAACTTGGGTGCAAGAGTATGCCAACGCGAACTGAAAAAAGAAATGACCCCTTTACATCTCAAGATTAGGGCCAAGAAAAAAAATGGATGCGCAACAAACAAGAGACGGTGTTTTAATGACGGAAACAGTCATAAAAACATTAGAAACAATAAACGATTTCGCCCATTGCCTATGCGTGAAATCCTGGTGGCTTAATGATCGTCAAAAGTCAATAAGGGCGAACTGGAAAACAATTTGGGAAAACTTGGTGAGGCTAGATAGAGAGATAAGAAGAAGAAAAAAATATACTGGCTGATGCAGACGATAACAATTTAGGGCGAGAAGAAAAGGCTAGAAAACCGCAGAAAATACAAGATTAATGCTACAAAGGTGGCCAGGTTAGAAGTGCTTTCCTACAAACAGGAGGCGCAGCTAGCAGTCACAAACAAGCATAAAAATGAGAAACTATAAACAGAATACTTTAAAGAAAATACTATGGGGCGCAAGCTGAAAGAATAAGGACTCTGATTCAGGGAACAGTTGTACAATAACAATAGTTAGTTAATTAACATCTGTTTGGGTTTGCTATCTCACACTCGTATTATGCTTTAACAGGCGGTGCCCAACAGGGCCAGTAGCTCCTCCAACGCTCAGCCTGGTAAAAGTTGGATGAAAACAATTGCATCAATCCTAGCAAACTTATTAAAGAAGTAGCAGCCAAAGCTCTTGATGCGTCATCCAGGCCTAATAGGCAGTGTTGTTAGTTGGGTTTGTCTACTATCTGCAAAGTTGCTGGAATATATTGCTGACCATCTGTGGACGTTAGGAGAGCTACTGCCTGGATTAATTAATAGTGAAATAAAGTATTGCTAATCCATAAAATTTTAAACACAACGAGGCTGTCTTTTCGCAGTGGCTGTCATTGATGAGGCAGATATCACCAGGTGTGTGCTTTCTGGGCTGCCTTCTGCTGTGGGTCACTTATAAGTGGGGTTGTTAACTGGATCGCTTTCTTCAGGGCTAGGTACTTTTTTAAAAATGGATGAGGCAGTCTTAGGTTTAAGCTTTGATTGTGCCCTAATTTTGGTCGTCTCAGCTATAGGATTTCATCGTTAAAATTCTGTATCCATGCCAATCTGCAGTCAAAGTTCAGAGGGTAGCATGTATAATCCATGGCCTACAACAAAGTCACCCTGTACCCTAGCATGTGCAAGAACGTCATGATACCTTGTATGCATGCTGGAATCAACAGCAGAGTTAATAGCATCTTCTAAATTGGCTAGAAATTGTTTTTCTGGCAATCAAAGCCGTAGTGATTATCTACTAAGCAGACTTATACTGTGCTTTGAGCTCCTAATATACACCAAACGAATGTCCGTATGGAATCATTGAGTCATTGCACGCCTGGCATAGTTAGGCCTTCACTATTCATCTAAGATAAATGTTGCCCCAGCATTAGGATGTTTTTGATCTATGGATCCCAATCGCACTTAGTTTGTCTATTTGAAAAGAGGTGTGGCTCATACAATGACATACGTAATTCTCATTTACACCCACACAAACAATGTGCCTAACCCAAGCTTGCGGTCCTAACTATTTGTCAAAATCAGTTGAAGGATAATGTTAAAATTCGTTACAAAATCGTTTCATAGCATTATGTCCATTGGGACTTTTAAATGGAATAAAACGCGTATGTCGTTAGAGGGGGCACTTGCAGTTTCAGTTATAATCGTCTGTACTGGTAATAAACATGAAATTATATACAGAACCTACAAAAGTGATTAGGAGGTTTAAATGGTTTGCTAAGAAACACCACCAAAAAAAAAAAGCCAGTATTGTGCAGTAAATGGCAAAATTTAACTGATTCTGGTAAAACGTCCAAGGCGGGAGACATGCCTGATGGCACTCTGTCACCTGCTCATTATTGGAGGATTTGAATATTTAGATAGTGGGTTTACAATTCTTCCCTGGAGCAATATGATCCATCTACTGCAATGGTTAAGATTGCTAATGTTCAAAGATTGGGATATAAAAACGCTCCTACATCGTAAGTGCACATACGTATATATTTAAAAAGGATCCATTATTTAAATTAGTTTTTTAAATAGTTATAAAAAATATTACATCATATAACCAAGCAAACGATCGGTGTGTTCCTTAACGCAAGCCTAATGACAAGAGGCACAGGATGAAGGAATTACCATAAAGAAATTGCATTTAAAGTTTATGTGGGTTAACATAACTGAAGGGGATCAAATAATGATTAATGTGTAATGACGAACAAGGCAATCAAGTAAAGCATATAACAATACCTGAAGGTTATTGACAACTTTGTACTTTTAAAAGAAGTACTTAGGCGAATTTTGGTATACTGCAGAAAATAACAGGCAAACCTCAGAATTACTATACATTTCCCACTAGACGAAAGAAGATCGTACCTAACCACAGAGGTCTGTGCGAAAATCTTAGCTATTCATAGTAGCGATAATCTTATAGATTTAGGTACAAGAGAAGAAGCTTATCAATTTGAGGGTAATAAACCTTCTGATTTTCACGTCACCCAATTTTGTATAGTCCATATACCAACAGTTAAAAACAGAAACAAATGTTAATGCTATCCATCTACATTATCTAAAGCACTGCCGGCAACTAAGGCAGGGTTTGTGATTATCAGTATATACAGATTTGGCAGAGACAGTGAATTATTAAAGAATTAATTGAGGTTCTTTAAATACATGGATGTAAAAATAGCTAATCAAGACGTAAAGTCCAGTAGATTGTTCTAATTTATATAGTGCTGGGAAGTAAAGGAACAAAATAGAAAGTAGTAGGGACATCAGTCGCACTGACGTTAATAGCGCTGAAAGTAAAGAGCGTACTGTATATCATAAGATTTTTGATATTATAGGGAGAGAATGTAAAGATAAGTTTGTTCACGAGTCACCCATCTTAATTTCTCTTGTTTTGCGCAAAGAATCAGAAGAAGAAATATGTGCTGTGGTTTTAAATAACTAGTCAATTAATCGCAGATCGAAATGACCTAGTAAACTGCCCTGGCCTTTAGTAGGAATAAAACGTGAGTGTGTGAGTGGGGTGGGGTGGGGTGGGGGTGGGTTGAGTGTGTGTAGGGATGGGGTGGGGGGTGGAGGCAGTGTTTGTGTGATGCGATGGTGGGGGAGTGCAAGCAAGGTGTTGGGGGTAAGGGGTAGGGGTGTGGTGTGTGTGGGGTGCGAGAGTGAGTGGGGGTGGTGGTGGGGGTGGCAGGAGATACCACCCATAGTATTATTTTCGGCCCTGTTGGAGGTCCCCTTTCTGTGTCAAACGGCGGTTACGCCGAATGACTATAGTTCAGTAGTAATTATTTAGCCTTTATCTTGAGTCTGGTTTCCAGGGCTAGTATTGATTTTCACAGCTGCTAGACAGACGGCCTGATATAAACCACGTCTGGCCAAACTCCCGCGAAATGCCAACGACGCTTTGCATATATTTTTAAAATGATCCTTGTCATTTCTCAAACAAGCTGAGGATCAAAATACCCAGCTTGTGAACATTGGATAGAGTTAACAACAAAAAGATAAAACATCAGTTTACAACACGCGCGTGGGATCCAACAGAATTCGTTTTTTCAAATAAATCTCCCCAGTACGCAATTGGCTAAGAAAATATAAAAACAGATTATTGATCTTACAAGCCAAAGGCCTAAAAGCAAAGAAAGTCGAAGAGTTTAACATTTTCCGCATTGATCTCAGAAACCGCCTTCAGTAAAACAGGTCTAATTTCGGCCATGTAATAGCAGCTTACAAAAAGAACCATCTACATCGCCTCAAAATCAAGTTGCTCTACAAAACCATTACGTAAAAAAGCATCCAGTTCACTTACTGTCATTTGACGTTTTCCTTCCTTCGTTTCCAAAAGATTTAAGGCTCTCTTTTTGGCTGGGGTGGTTTCGAGCAGGGCTCGCCACGTTCTAATTTTTCAGATACAAAATCATTTCCCCGATAAACTTTTTGTATTTCAATATTATTCTTTTTTGATCATCCGAATAAAGCAAATGCTCAGTTGGCTTACTGAGAACTAGCATCCATTGTGATTTCTTGTGAAGAAGGCCCAGCTTCCAGACTTGAATCAGCCCTGTTTTTTCAGTGAAGGTGAGAGCGCAAACACACGCACGTCTATACGCTTAAGCAGTCCGATGTACAATGCCAGCACCCGTCGGATTCAACTCCCCAGCAGAAAAATGATGTCATAACTCCCCCCCCTCTGTCGATTGGTTGAACGCGCACACGTGACAGCTCTGCCATCCGCAATGATTAAATAATGCATTATAGGTGCAAGCTCCTGAGCAGCGACCGTGCAAAATCTGATTGCCGCCGACCAATATTGATAGGACCCAGTCTGGGGTGGGACTGTCAAGCATATAAATGTTTTAGTTGATTTAATGTGCCTGGAGAGAATGTAATATGTTCGTTCACGATCACCCTATGCATAACTTGCAACGTAAGCCCCCATTTTAATGAACTGAAAACGCGATTTTAGAGTTTTGGCGTGTTAATTTTGTTTGTGAAAAGGTGTTAAATTTGGTCAAAACCAGACATGAGAAGGACGAGTGATTTGTAAGTGAAAAGGGGGTTTCGTGCAAAATAAGATGGTTGAGCTTGACGAACATATTAAACATTCTCACACGTTCCATGGCACCGTTGTTGTAGATAATCAAAGAGCAGAAGATGGTGAGCCAACGCAACAAGCCTCTGTAAGTCCAGAGAAACTCAGTCATCTGACACCAGAAGCTTCGACTCACATACTTACAGGATCCTTGTATCCAAGCCCAAACAATCCATTTAGACGTCTTGGAGCTACGAAAGGCGCCGGGATTTGATTTCGAAAGACTTTCACTCCATGTTAGGGCACTTACCACAACTGCACAGCACAAATAAGACTGCTTCTGACTCAAACAACAAAGACACCAGACGAAGAAGGTCAGGACCTTGAGAGAGGCAAGATGACTTTGAGAACACGATACCACAGCAGCAGAAGAACTGGCAATATTCAGATGAGCACCATAATGGCAAACACGTGGAACATGGTCAAGGTGACAAAGACGCAAAGGAGTCCTAAGAGGTCTGAATGTGAAACTCAGGCATTCTTCAGTGAAAGTGCAGACCAAAGGACGCAGCAAAAAAAAAAAACAAAAAAAAAAGGAAGACATGAGCCACCTGGGCCACCACCAAGTCATAGCTATTAACGCATGCCTCTCACAGAAATGGTCAGACAATACTGAAGTCTAGCACCACTGTTAAAGACACCACCCACAGACTATGCACACACTACACTGCTCTGACGCCGACACAGGATTTCCGCTTTTATCGTTGCCCTTGAAAGAAACCACTCAAAACGCTGACCTTGATCCTTTTTTTTTTTTTTTTTTTTTTGCTTGTCTCCAACCATCTGTGCTACCTCAGAGGCAGTGCAACCCCACTCAGCTCAATATCCTGACACCCCGTCCACAGCCACACCAGCTGGCCACGCCGCAGCCCCGCCCTGGCAATCCACAGGTAGCAGTCAATGTCAAGTCTTCATGAGGCAACCCACCGAGGAAACAACTGCACTGGCTTCCGATTCACTTCGTGTGGTGTTCAGTGGTGCCTGTTCCTGAACTAACATACTCAGGACACAACCTCCTAAGCTCCTTACAGACGACATTAATTGCTTAGTCGCGGAGCCGGCGTGATGAGCTCTCACCTCTGAGGGCGCCAACCGACGGTCCTTCAACGACAGCCCCCCAAGGGATCGCCGTACCGGTGACCCCGACGAACCAAGCCAAGGCCACAGACGCGGAGAGTACATCGAAACTGAGGTCACCATGAAGAGCAGGCATGAAGGGCCACAGAAATTGAGACATTTTTTTTTAATGCTGATCAATGGGAATAGGATGATTATATGATGCAACGGATTTTTCCATTCGGTCTGAGACTACATGACAGGGCTGTACTCCTGAACGCTCCTTCATAATAAAATCCATGCGTCCAACCAGCCTGATAGATTACAGGTAGCCTGCGTGTTGTCATGAAATTTGAGCAACAACTCTCAAAAACGCATCCATTAAGTGGATGAAACCGAACTTGTTGTTGTCCCAGTCATCCGACAGAGTCACCAGCAAACCAACTCTGGGTAGAGCCTGTCGGGGCAGAAAAAACCCACATGACTCTGATGGATTCGAACCCATGACCTCCCGCTCAGGATGTCGGCGCGCTAACCACTTCGCCACGGGCGGCTGGTGCTTGACCTTGATCTTAAACAGCTGCGCTCAAGAACCAACAGACAGTCGGGAACAAAAACAGGGTCCCTCATAGCTGGTGCTCTACACCATTGTGTTTGCACCTGCATGCTCTGCGAAGACCATCGATGGAAGTGGGCACTTCACATGCACCATTGAAAGTGCACTTACACTCAGCAGCATTACTGGGATTTAGGGGGGTGGGGGCAAATGCCTACAAGCGAGAGTGGAGTTCCATTTGACGACGAGCCTTGCTATTATGATGAAGAAACTTGATTCCATTACTCCTGCCTTTCACTGAACCTCTTCGTGCACAATGTGATGCTTCAAAAAAGGGCCTTGCAGCCCGCAGCCCAGACCATGTTCAAGATTTATGACACATTCAGTCCTGTACTTAGAGAAATCTGAACACTAGAAAGCCAGTGAAAAGGGAATGGACGAAGTCACCAGATCCTCGCACAGTATCTGGAGCAGGTCGAAAAGTATCTTGCAACTCACATTCCTGCCGCGCAGGTGACTTTGAGGCTACCTGGCAGCAATGGAGAACCTCAACATGTACTATTTTGCACATGACCTCCTGAACTAACTCGCCCTCATGCCAGTCCACCTAGCTCAGAAGAATGCCATGGAAAAAAGATTATTAGAAGGAAGAACCAGCCACATGGACAAGCGCAGAATTCAGGAGCATTTGAATGTAGCAAAATCAAAAGACCGCATTTACCGGTCACTGTCACTGACCAGGCCCTGGCAGCGAAATAAAAAAGAGATCACAGATTTGAAGCGACATGGCCGGGATTGTTGGCTCAGTCAAGATGAAACAGCCTGATCGACAACTCACCACAGCCCCTCCCTCACTCACAAGTGAAACAGATACCTCAGTGACTCCCCGATTTTCCCAGTCCCTACCACGCGATGCTAGAACTACCATCTGTAGGAGACATGGCTGCGAGGAATGTCACAGACGCGCTGAACTCCGCACTCCATGAAAAGGCACAGTTCCAGCAACCCCTTTGCCAGACAAGACCCCACAGCAGAATACTGGATACGTCAGCTCTTGATAGGCAAGAAAATGCCAAAGGAGACATTTTTGCTTAATCACAGAAAGGTGAAAAGCGGTTATCAGGAGTTTTTTGTCAGGAAAGACTGCTCAATGCCATCAAAGTGAGTGTTGGGACTCACTGAAGAAGATGAAGCTTGAAAGCTTTCTCAAAGGTGGTGAAGAAAACCAAGGTTTTGGTCGTCAAAGTGTACTACCAGATCAATGAGGCAAACGCATCAAAGAAGAATCTCGAACTGCATCAAGCGCAGTCGAATCCCATATGCTAGGCTACACCATAAGGTCGCATCATCTTTGACCGATAATTGGATGACCAGACAGAAGAGAGCAGCAACATCAACTGCTTTTGAAATCCACCCAGAAATGAAGCCAGACAATGTCTATCAAGAGCCTCTGTCTGCGTCCGAGACAAAGAGAAGTCTAACTTGCATGCTTGCTCCAAGTTGCTCGATTACTTTGGCAGGCAACACAAGCTGTGAAGCTGTCGTTGTATACGGCAACAAGATCAAGGGCTCAACTTTGAAGATCACTCGCGACACCCTGATTCCCCATCAAGTCCCCTGGCTGCGGTTGTCTGAAGATGCTTGGAGAGAAGTCTTCGTCTGCCGACTTCCTCGTCCTTCTCACCTTGTTCATCATGTCACCTGAGTCAGACACGCCTAAAAATTTCTTTGACAGAAGGGCACTAAATTTCGAGAAATCGAGTCATGGTACGAGTCCAAGCAATTGATGTCAAAATGCCAGGACTGTTTGAATCCCACAACTTCTCTGGCGCCGGGACGGGGGTGCTAGTTGGTTGGTGGTAAAGTCAAGAAGACTGGGTTGATGCTTACCGAGGCTCGACGAGGACGACCCAGCTGTTCTGTCTTCAAGCAGCTTGGCCAGTCCAGCATGTTCCAGAAAACTGGTGCCCCAGTGGCGATAACATTTGCTGGCATCATTCTCGTTCAGTTCGTGTACTTAATACACACACACACACAACACACACACACTCACCTCACACAACAACAGACCACACAACACCCACACACAACAGCGCGCGTGTAAGTGCTTGTGTGCGTCTTGTGTGTCTGCGTATGTGCGTTTGTGGTTTGTACGTGTAGTGTGTTGTGTGTGTGTGTGTGAGTGTGTGTGTGTGTGTGTGTGTGGGTGTGTGTGTGTGTGTATGTGTGTGTGTAGTCTGTGTGTGTGTGCGTGTGCTGTGCGGGCACGCGTTCACGCGCTCGTATGTGGTGTGTGCGTGTGCGGCGCGCGTGTGTGTGTGTGTGTGGTGTGTGTGAGTGGTGTGTGTGTGTGTGTGTGTGTGTGTGTGTGTGTTGAGAGTGTGCGTGTGTGTGTGTGTGGTGGCGTGGTGTGTGTGCGTGTGTGTGTGTTCACAAACCACCATCTGCAGAATTGGTATGTTGTGTGGTTGCCTATCTCATGGCTTTCAGCACCATGTCGGCTGTAAAAGAGATGCGGACATACAATTCTCTCTCAAGCCTAATGATTAATGTGTGTTGTGTGTGTGTGGTGTGTGTGGTGTTGTGTGTGTTTAGGTGTGTGTGTGTGTGGATGTGATGTGTGTGTGTGTGTGTGTGTGTGATGGTGTGTGTGTGCGTGTGTGTATAACGTTGTGTGCGCGGGCACACGCCTGCGCGCGCTCATATGTGTGCTAGCGTGCGTGCGTGCGGATCGTGTTTTTGTATTTGACTGTGTGTTATGAGCTTGGTGCTTGCTTGTGTGTGGAAGTGCGTTTGTGTGATACTAGTAATTGTGTAGTGTGTGATATGGAGCTAGTGAGAATGTGTTGTGTGAGTGTGAGAGTGAAATGTTTGCGTGCGTGCGTGTCGTGCTGTGCGTGCGTAGCGGAGCCGAGCGATCGGTGCGTGCGTGCGTGCTGCGTGCGTGCGTGCGTGGTGTGTGTGATGTGCGCTCAGTTTGTGTATCCTTGCTTCATGGAGTTGTTTTCTCTATTGCCCAGTCATATTGAACGGCGCTGTCATATCTTTGTATTGTCTGCCGGTTGTGTCCTGTATGCAAACCGCAGTAACGTCAATAATCCTAAACTTGTTTTGTGCCCGACCTTTTTTCTAGTACAAAACATATGTGGAATTCGTTTTCTATTTGTTCCTCTCCTCTCACTCATATGTCCGTTGTTACCATTTTTGATCAGTTTTACGGCTGTCCGTTAGCCACGTCCACCAATAAAATTTCTGTCGAATACAATTTCATTTTCCCGGGCCTCTCACGGCCATGGACTTGAGATCGTATGTTGTTTTTCACTTTTTGTACATTTGTCATTCTTTGTTGGGGGATAATTGTTTTATAAATCGCTCCAGCGTGTTGAGCCAAACGCGATAACCAGGGAAAAATGTTCCCGCTTTGTTCTGTTCTGTTGAATTTTTACTCCGTGCTGTGACATGACTGTTGCCTAACCCAGTTCAGAGCCGGGAAATCAGGATGTATCTATGCCAGGGCCCTATAATTGCCTAATATTCAAATAGTCCTTTTTCACTCAATGACTGACGTTGGTCCGTTTCTTCTCCATTGATGATATATGGATCATCGCACTGAACCTCTCACTTTTCCTTTTTTAATTGATGACGACCGCTCGACATACGATCGTGGTAAGCGTCTCATCTCTGATTACCACTCTCCCATAGTCATGATGTGAAGACACTTCACGTGTGGGGACTACTGACCTGCATATTATTTTTCTTGTCGGATTTGCAATACAAGACGTTGCTACAACGTGCAGGTGATGTCCACCAAACCCAGTCGACTGATGATATATCAAAATGGACTATCCATTCATCCACTTGAATGTAACATAGCATAAGGCAAAAAATACTCTAATTCAGTGTGAATTAAGTGTTTTGATGAGGTACCATGTCTGAAACATGGCTTTTCAGACCAAATTTCTAATGGCGACATACTAATTCCAGGTTTCCAACCTCCAGACTGAGAGAAGAGTAGGCGATCCACCGGAGGTGTGCTGTGTACGTTAAAGATCCATTAGTTGGGCAAACCTGAACAGACCCGAGTGGGCCTTTTCTGAGGGCGAATGGATTGAGACAAAACTAGGACAAAACACTGCTGATAGGAACATTCAAACAGACCACCCTCTTGCTATGTAGCTTACTGGGACTTAATTGATCAGGCAGTACAGTTAGCTTGTAAATACTCCTAACAAATTCATCATTCTTGGCGCATTCAGCGCAGATTTGCAGTTCAACCAACACGCATCTTCAATATTATTCAACGAATAATTTATTTCAATAGTTAAAAAATCCACTCGAATTTCTGAAAACTCGTCCACCACAATTGATTTAATACTTACGCCATGTAAGGTGGGGGAGGGGGGGGGGGGGGGGGGGGGCAATTCTTAACAATTCAAGCTCAACTACTGTCACAGTCGGTAGCGATCATTTGTGCTCCGTATGTTGTCCTGAAAAACCACGCAGATTTAACACCTCATACAAACGTACAGTGTTTAATTTAGGCTAAATTAAATTCTCAGAGACTAAGTGCCGAATTATCAACACTGACTGGGATTCCATTTTAACCTTGAGTCTATTGATGAAGCTGCCGAGAAAGTATTTTCTGATCTGCTTTGTATGTATTTGCAAAACTATGTATGCCAATCAAAGAGGTTACAATTGATGAACGCGATGCGCATGGATTACGACTGAATTTAAAAAAATAATCAAAAAGAAAAAATAGTATCCATAAAACATTGGCTAAATCATAAAATGCCGGACTGGCGGGGAGGATTTCGTCGTACTCGAAACGAGCTTACACATATTAACGAGGAAGGCAGAATATGTATTAGAAGTAGTACAACAGAAGCTCCCTCTCCGAATTGCTTTGGACCAAGGATTGGTGGAAACTGGTCAAATATGAAAGTAGCGTAAACAAAGGATGAGATAAATTGAAATCCCATTGAAGATAACGATTTGATTTTATTACACTCCCAAAAGATAAGGCTACTGCTCTAATAAATACTTTGCCGCGCAATGGTTCGGTCGATGACGATGATGAAGGATAATACCTATGGGTAAATGAATATTACGGTTGATTAGTCCAGTTAGTTATTACCAAAGACCGTTGTTCTACAAATACTGAAGGTCTTGATAGTATAAAAGCTGTCGGGCCAGACTTTGTACACAATAGAAATTAAATAGCTTGCTGCGGCGTCATTTGTGAACCTTTAGCATACCTGTTTAATCGCTCATTAACAGAAGGCAAATTGTCCTTATATATGGAAACTGGCCTCAGTGTAACCCCCATATTTTAAAAAAGGTGATAAACATAAATGCGACAACTACCGTCCATTTCATTATTGAGCTGTATTGGTAAAAATCTTAGAAAATGTTTTCAGCCAACTGTGTTAAACACCTTTTAGGCAATAATCATTAACAGATGCCCGTCGGGGTTCATTCCAAAAGACTCAACTGTTTTTCAACTTTTTGTATAATGATGAATGTTTTTGCAAATTTCTAGACTCAAAAATTACTGAGCAGGCGAATTTTTTTACGTATCCAAGGCTTTGATAAGGTATGGCACCGTGGGTTACAATATAAACTTCTGCCTTGGGTGTTGCTCGATTGGTTTGCTGACTATTAGACAAATCGAACAGAGGCAGTAGTTTTAAAAAGGGAATAAATCACCGTATCTCCCGATAGATCCGCAAGGCTCCCCCAAGGTTCTATTCTTGACCAATGTTATATCCCTTATTTATATAAATGATATTGTTCATGATAATGAATCTGTGGTAAAGTATTGCCTGATGATACCAGTAGTATTAAGTCTGAAAATACACATCTTAAGAACAGAAATCTTAAACCAGATCTTGAAAAAAATCAATACTTGGACTCTCAAATGGAAAATCACATTTAACCATTCTAAAACTGAATGTTGACAATTTCTCACCATGCGGATGCCCCAAATGACTCGTGAGGTTTAATAACGGACGTACATGATACAGAATTTCCACAAACACCTAGGAGTTATCATTCAAAATAATTGAAAATGGGATCGCCACGGGGTTATCAAATCCATGTTGTCAAAATGTCGTGTTCTTGTTGCCTGCCTCCGTCATTTAAATACCGTCTTAGTCGAAATCCCTCAAATAATGTAATAAGTACCATTTATTTTGCCCCAATTCGATTTTTCGGATGTCGTGTGGTATAATGTACAACAAGCAGAAGATAATAAAAATGTGCCTCTGGATGCGATTGAACTATATCGGCACAGTTCCCGAGACTAGCCACCAAAAATTATATAAGAATCGCGTTTAACATCATTAAAAGAGAGACGACGCTCTAAAATCATTCTGTACATCAAAATTGTCAACGGTAAAGTTCCGATTATCAGTCTAATCTGACTTCCCCATCTTATATCCACTTAAACCGCTATCACCACAGGCGCCCCCTGAGAGGCAGAATCCAAAGTGTAAGATTAGATATGTACAAATACTTCCTTCTTTCCTTTCATCGGCTGCTCTTTTGGAATGACCTCCCTGACAATAATAAAGGGAGGATCTAATTCTCCAATAGTTTCCTCAAGCGTTTCCTCAGCAAGTACCGATAGTATCGTGCCTAAGAATGTTACTGACTTATCTGATCGGACGTACAGAAATAATTTTGTGTAAGACGAGATTGGAAATTGAGTGACTAAACCACGATCTTTTCAAACGACACCTTAGAAACAAACCCTTCCTGGACTGTGGCATCGGCAGTTGAAGAATGCAGCCCACCTTCTTGATTTATTGTCCACTAGGGGGGGATACAAGGCCCGTGCTCTGACAATAGAAATTCCTTCACGACACAGCAAAACGCGATATTTCAACATTGACTGTAACCTTGACCTGGATGTGGACGCAAAATACAGAGATACTTACTATGTTGGAATTTTATTAAGCTGTTCAATAGGTTTCACTTTAACTAAACTTACTCGGCTTACCACATTTACCTTCCTGGTCTTCTGCCAGTATGGAATTACATTGATCGAAATGGCATAGCGTGGTTCGGGCGTGTGTGGGTATAATTTTATTATGTGCAGTAGTTTGATTGTACTCTTTGTGTTAAACGATTTTTCGTTTGTTCGCTTGTCTTTGTTCATGTGGTTTTTTTTATTCGTGTCTGTGATTTTCCTCCTGTCCATTCATTTTGATAACTTTTTGACGCAGCCAATCCAAAGTACATTTTCTTTGTAAGAGTGCGGTTTAATCAGCCTATGCTTGTTGTACTCCATGAATGATTGATATTGCCGCATAATTGAACGTTGAACAAATTGAAATTAGTTAAAACCAAACAGGTAGAATGGGGAGCTACCACCCCATGTCCAGGCAATAGGAGCAGGTTTGTCTGTCAGGTGTTACAGCTCGGCAGTCCAACAACCTTGCCAGGTACTCAATGGAACTCTTCCGCTCCAAACTTGGAAGGAGAGATGTTGCCCCCCTACACGGTCTGCCTAGCTGCCACACATCAGACGTGCAAATTAATGTGGCCAGGCGTGATAATCGTACCCTGTCCAACCATCCCTGTACATCCACCTAATGACGAGAATGTGTGGACGGTCGAAAATGGTGTGTACGATGCCGCGGAGGTGTCTCGCTCTTCACAGCTCCACTTGCAGTCATTGACTGATCAGGGTCAAACGTGCAAGACTAGATGCGTGACAAATGCGTGCAGCAGTACAAAGAAGGTCCTTCCAGCACTCCTCTGTGCAAGTGTTTTGGACTAGGAGTGTGCAACCCGAACAAAGCGCCTGGCCTAATGCAGAAACGAATGAGTAACAGGAAAACGTTGTGGGCTATCTTGAGAGTTGAATGCCTTGTGAAAACCACGTTATAGAATACATGTCACCATTTTCGCATGACTTTGCAGTGGCTGCATGTCCTATTAAATGCCAGCAGTTTTTTGACATGGAGGGATTTAAATTGATTTGTAGTCTATCATCACACTGTCTCATCATATGACTATTGATTTCACCTTTTACTAGCTGAACTGAAATGTGCGCATTTAGAATGTTGAATCTTTAAATTGCAAGCCTGTGAAAAGTTAATCTGTGGACTGAAGGTGCATTAGCGATAGTTCTTTGGTTTCTGATCAACCTAACAATTATCAAGAAGCATACAGCGCCCCCAGAAACCTCTAGAAATACCCCTGGATACCAAAATAGGATGCATGAATAAGATGCTGAGAAATGGCGCTTAATACCGCCGACGCGCGTTACAAAGGAGGGGGGGAGGTAGAGAGGTCGTACAATTGAACCCGTTCTATTTTTCATGAATATTAGATAATAGCAATAAAACAATTTACACACGTTTTTAACCTACGGATCGAATTATGACATATCAGTGTGCACTAATAGGACAGAGATGAGACTCGCGCACGCGTCCGTCCTAGGTCCGTCGTCCGTAGGTCCGTCCGTCCGCAGTCCATATTTAGGAATCTAGTGGACGGATTTGGTAAATTTGGGAAAAAACATGCAGGCGCATATGGGACACCCTCCCTCCATTTTGTTATTCCCCCCCTATTTCGCTCAAAGGTCAAAGGACACAGGTCAAAACCCTAAAAATTATAAATGATTATCGACTTGAGCAACAACAACATAAACCATTACTTACATGTATGTCCAACTGCGGACTGGAACACTTGTTAGTGCAGGATGGTAGTTTATTGGAATGGCTTGTCCATCTTGTTTTGTTTTTTTGTCTTGCAACCCAAGCCTTCTTTGTTTTTTTAGTAGTATATATGAATCCTTTTATTTGGAGTGCGTGAGATCATTCTTCCCCTGCTGTTTAGGACTTTCTCCAAACTCTGGTGTGGTGCTTCATTTAGTGGAACAATAATGAAGTAAATTTGATGTTGTATATAAAATTTTATTTGTTTGTTTTGTAGCCTACCTATCAACGTTGAACCAGCTGGTTGGGTACGGCCTACGCCATCCAAACCTTTGGCACTTCATTCGCAAACTGAAAGACTGTCAGCGGAATCTGAGACCAAACTGACGCTGCCCGAGCAAGGAGATCCCCAAGACAACTCCGCTGAAAGAGCGCATTCAGGCGCACGCATTTGCCGCCCCAAGCAGCTAGTATACAAACGGCGCGATGCACCTGGATTCATAATGGAGAGCTTATCACTCATGTCAATTGGAGGCCCCTTGGTTACGTTCGACCAAAGAACTATGTTCGATCATCTCAATCTGAAGGCAAGTCACAACGGGATATCACAGCAAGTGGACTGTGCACAAAACATCCTATACAGAACTAAATTCTCGTTGCTTTAGTTTTCACTTAATATTCAGTTAACTCCATGGTGTTTTCTACTCGATTATAATAGAATACAGTAAATCAACAAAGTAAAGCATGCTCCTGAAAGCATACGCATCGGGATATCACAGCAAGTGACCCTCCGTGACTTGCACACAGCATCTGAACTGACCGTAAACATTCTCTTTGCTTTAATTTCAGTTAAGTTTTCAGTAATTAAACTCCGATGACGTACATTTGATTTTAGATCAATACAGTAAACCGCAATCTGAAAGCATTCGCAACGGAAAAACACGCAAGTGCCGAGCCATTCAGTGACGATGCTCAAAGCCTACTTTATTGACAAAGTAGTTACTATTTTGAGACCAGTTTTAAACATTTTTAAAAATATTTCTTTAATGATTTTGTAGTAATACATTGAATCCTGCACTTACAAAAGTCCATATAAAATGATTTTGGAATTCATCGTTTATCTATTAGTTCTAAATTGATTTAGTATTAAACAATATGAAAGCAATTACATGCTTGTATAAAACAAAGGTAACTACGCTCTTTTTTAGTACAAGTTCTATTAACTTGATCAAGTGATTTCATGTTGACTAAAGTTCAATGACTTCTTGGTAAAAAAAACCCCTTATTAAATGTAACCCTCGTCTTTGTTTTCGGTTTGAAATTAAAATCTACATGGCCTTTCATTTGACTTAGTCCTGTGAAGTAATCTATAGAAATCATTTGAATTCCTACTTTTACAATTAGTTCAATTGGTTTTTGTTAAACAAAAATAAGCCATTACATGCCTGTATAAAAAAAAGTAACTCGCTCTTTTATTTTATTAGTTCATGTTTCTCTAACATATCAGAGTTTGTTTCTTAGTTGACTAAGGTTCAGTCGTCACTTGATTAAAGACAGACCGAAGCCTCACATCAAAGCATGTAGACGCCCATCCACAGTAGTTAAGTGAAATTAATCATTTCCCAAGCCAAACTAAAAAGGAAGAATAATATGAGGCAAGACAAAGTGTAGCGGGCGTCGCCAAATAAATGTGCGAAGTACTCCCTTAAAGAAACAAACGAGTCATCTTGGGTAGAAAGTGACCACTGAGATATAGATTTAACAAGGGTCTGGTAAGGTGCAGGACATGTGTTTTGAACCTGAGTATGCACTCACTAGGAGCTGAGGGTAGCTCAAGATCCGATTTTAATGCCCGATCGAGGAGGCGCGTAGAGACCTCGAACCTGTCAGGACGCTGGTCCTCACTTGCTGACTCAGTCCAATAACCAGGAGAGCCAATAGATAGTAAGGTAGAAAGCAACAGGGGAAAACCTACAGAAAGAGAAAGAAATAATACAAAAATAAACAGGGTAAGCAGGTTACATACACGAACCTTATGTCGTTTTCAGCCCTTCACCCTATCACCTTACACCCGTGAGGTGGTTAAAGATGGCATGGTGTGGGGAACACACCGTATTTCCGAGCCTCAGCAATCAGGACTCCATGGAGAGGAGACGGACGTCATAACACCAGAGATAGGAACGACGAGGAGAAGGATGGGAACTCATCACTCCAGTGACACAAGACGAGGGAAGAGAAGCCGGAACAGCATATCTCCAGTACGGGAGAATTCAAGGGGCGGCGCTACGATGTCTGAGAGAGACAGGGAATCGAGAAGTATTGAGTCTTAAAACTGATGCAGGTATGAAATCGATGAATTCAGGAGAAATTATAATCTGCCTGGTCTGGATATTGTCTAACTGAAATGTTAAGGCCAAGATTTGAATGAATTAGATTCTCTAAATGTAGAAGAGAGATGCATGCATAAAATCTGTTTATAAATTGCTTGATGTGATATAGTAAAGTGTTATCCCGAAGTAAGGGGAGAATAAAAACATTCGTAGTGCGCCTTTGTTGGATTGATTGGAGAAAGATTGCGTGTGCGTATGGATTAAATGCTGTCATGAATGCGCGTGAGCAAAAGATTGACAGTGTAGCCCTTGGTGACCCCGACGTAGCTGCCTGTTAGTTTTTGTTTCCCCTAGAAAAAAAAAAAAAAGAAAGAAAGATTTACTTATTTGAGCCTTCGGGGCCTGGACAAAAAAGAAAGATATAACTTTCATATAGAAGAAAAAAGATTTGAGATTGTTCCCCTCAAGGGTTTGATGGAAGAAAAAAAAAAGATTAATATTTATGTGTATTTGCATTTGGTTTTTTTCATGTTATGTGAGGAGTGAGTATTAAAATTTCAGTGCGAGTGAGGACTTTCTCTCTTATTTCAGACTCTGAGTATTGCTAGTGTTTTGTTTAGTTGATTCCCTATTTTGTCCTTTTCCTGATCGATGAGCCCCACCGATTCTCGCTACATTGAAGCTTTAGTATACAAGAGAGGCGCAGCCATGATCGCCCTTATTAGGTGTTTATATTGTTTTTTTTTTCTTTCTCTGTCCTATCGTTTCATTTCAAGATAGTCCCCCTTTACCCAGATGTTTGAGAACCGACCTTGTCTCCTTCAACAGGACAGAGGTAGACAAGTGCGTGGGAAAGACTCCTCCTAATAAATTCTTCTATTGTTATTTCTTTGGTGTTGTGAGATTTTCTTTGCGTTTGGGTGGAATGTGCATTTATTGATTATTGTTTAATCATTTTGTATTATTACTGTATTGTTTGTGTATATTTGTGACGTGATTTGTTTTTCCCGTCTCCATATTTATATCACGGGAGAACATTGACCACTAGTGTGCGTCCGAGGGCTATCATTTGCCTTTTCTAGAATTTCTTACTTACTATACCGACCCTTTGTAATCCTTTTCAAATATTCCATTTTCACTCCGCCTTTTCAAAATCTCTACACTCTATACAATAAGCACCTGTCTAGTTTTTTTTCTCCACAAAATGCATCTATTGCGTAGAATACCGCTAGTTAGTGTTTCTTCCCCTCTTTTTATTGTTTGTGCTTCCATTTTTTTTTGTAAATTTAATTTCATTTATCTAAAAGGGCGATACATCGTTTTAAATTCATTTGAAAGTAAGTAAAAAAGACTGACAACAAGAACATTTAAAACTAAAACTTTAAAAATAATTTTTTTTCAAAAAACTTTATTGTGTTTTCCTTTTTAAAAAAAAACAGTTTTACTTTGAACGAAATTTTTTTTAAAATTAAAAATTTGATACCTTTTTCGAGAACAAATTTTTCTGGAAAAAACATTCCTTGTTTTTTCATATCACCTTTTTTTAAAAGCCTTTTTCTTTATCGGAAATTGAATTTTTTTATTTGTAATACAAAAAATACAAATGGAGTGCGATGGGGCGAACAAGAAAATTTTTGGGAAATTTTTGTTTAGAACTTACCGCCATGACATTGAAAAACAAAGCACTGACAAGACCAGCATTTCAACCCGGGTCTTTTTTTCAGCAAAAAAATAAATCACATTTAACATGTGGACAGTACAAACAAAGAACGAAAAAAGAATGAAAAATGACTCATCCTTTTTTCCATGTGTCGGAGGCGGAAATGACAGGGGCCCGGGGGGAATTAGGGGGAGAGGAAACGGAGGGGGGGGGGGGGGGGGTTCTTTCGGGGAGGTGTGTGTGGTGATAGATGGGGTTTGTTCATTTTAATGGGAGGGTGGATATCTTTGTGATGGTTTGTAAAGGTGGATTGATAATAAGAAGGGAAAGAAGGGGGGGAAACGAGGAAAAAAAAAAGGTGTTACCTGGGGTTTTTGCTGTGGTTCTGAACAAACCACACTACACCACCGTCTCACCCCGCTCTAAACCCAACGCAAAACTTCCCCCCATAAACCCAAAACCATCTTACAGGCCCCAAAGCTCCTACAGCAAACGCACATTCCAGTCAGAGCCGCAACATTAATAGCCACCCTGCCACGTGTGGAAGATCTACAAGGGGAAAAGTCACGACACTAAAACACGCATCCTTTAACACCTGGGGTGATATCCGCCACCACCGACCCAAACCCGTCGCCCTACCTTTAAACCCCACCCAACACAAAAGGGCCATGTCAAAATTAGGGACTCTGCAGTCACAGGTGACAGCTTTTAAACGCACAATCAAGAATCCCCCTCTCATTGCCAAACTGGGCACACACAACCCCCAACTCAATTTCCAACAATAACCAAACCCCATACCCACCACTTCCACATCAGTTGGGGAATACCCCTCCAACACAAACATACACACACACATACATCACCCCCACCCCATCCCCTTTCCCCAATATACAGGAGTTTTCAGCAAACCCCCATCATTAATCTTTAATTTTTTTTTTATCCTTCCCTTAAATCCCCCCCCCCCCCACCCTTTTTTTTTTTTTCCTCATTTCCCCTCCCCCCCCCCCCCCCCCCCCCCTTCTTTCCCCTTACCATTATTATCAATCCACCATTACCACAACCATCACAAGATATCACACCATCCCAATAAACTAGACACACAACCCTATCATATCACACACACACACCTCCCCCGACGCAACCCCCCCCCCTCCGTTTCCTCTCCCATAATCCCCCTGGCCCCATGTCATTTCCGCCTACCGACCACATGACAAAAACGGATGAGTCATTTTTCATTCTTTTTTCGTTCTTTGTTTGTACTGTCCCACATGTTAAATGTGATTTATTTTTTTCGCCTGAAGAAGACCCAAGTGGTTAAATGCATCGTGTCTTGTCATGTGCTTTGTTGTCAATGTCATTGGCGGCAAGTTCTAAATAAACTCTATTCCTAAATTTACTATAATTACGTTTTGTGAAACATAAAAACATCATCATATATCGCCTTATTTTTATTCATACTTAGAACTTGTTTTGTGTTTATATCTGTTGACGTTCATTATGGATGATTTTGATAAATATGTTCAACAAGCGGAACGCTTGGTTTTGATGGAGAAAAACTTACCAACTATGTGCAACAATGCATAGATAGGGCAGACAGGCTAAGAGAGAGAAGAAAATCAAAGGAAACTAGAAAGTGAAGAAAGAAGATTACAGAGGGAAGCTGAAGTTGAAGAAAGAAGATTACAGAGGGAAGCTGAAGTTGAAGAAAAAAAGATTACAAAGGGAAGCTGAAGTTGAAGAAAAAAGATTACAAAGGGAAGCTGAAGAAAAAAGACTACAGAGGGAAGCTGAAGATAAAGAACGTCAATTTAAGTTGAGGCAGTTAGAATTAGAGACTGATGCTGAAATAGAAGAATACAGGCATCGAGAGAACCTCCACCAGCTCCACCAGTCGGTTCCGCAAGCGCGCCTCAATCAAAATCAGCATATATTCCAAAGTTACCGCCTTTCGAGGAAAAACGATGACATCGATAGTTTCTTTCCGCTTTGAAAGTCACGCAACGTCTTTGGTTGGCCAAAGAAAAGTGGACATTGTATATTGCGTCGTTGTTTAAGGGTAGCGCTTGGCACGTACCACACACTCGCGGCGAAACAAAATTTAACTTGGGATCAGTTGAAGGAAGAACTCCTCAAGAAATTTCAATGTTCTGCTGATCGTTTCGCGAACGTTTCCGTTCTGTGCGCCCTGACAAAGGAGAATCGTTTCCGTCGTTTCTAATTCGTATGAGTCATTGTTTTAGATCGATGGATCGATTTATCAAAAACGAACAAAACTTTTCAGTCACTGCGAGATCTCCTTCTTAGAGACAACTTTTCCAGAGCGTGAGCAAGATCTGGCCACTTTCCTTAAAGAAAGGCAATTTGAAAGCGTTGAGGAAATGTGTCAGATGGCTGATCAGTATTGTATCGCTCCCCAGATAAGGGCGTGGCTAGAAAGGAGAATTTTCCATCTTTGAGTCTCATGCGTCATGTACTATCCCATCGGGACAGGGAGTTACAGGAAGGAAATCGTGGTCATTTCTGAGTCCTCAAGGATATACCTATCCTAGGAACGGACAGGATCTTTCCGCGGTTCGAGTGACTTTCGTCAGTACCAGTACTCACCACCGGAAAAACCCGTTGCTCCTCAGCAACGTTCCGAAGTCGTGGACAACGACCACCGCGTAGATCTTTTGGGCCAGTTCGTGGACAGAACCGAAGTTCACAAAATCAGTCAGCTGCCGATCAGACAATGCGATGTTTCTTTTGTGATTGCAAGTTCCATTTGAAAAAGAAGTGCCCTTTCAAACCAAATGTTCAAAATCCGCATTAGTCTCCACTGATTGTGAAGAAGCCTTGTTTTGGCACCACATCAATCTGTTGATGGACTGGTGTTAGAAAACGGAGCCATCAACGGATTGCAGGCTTCGGTTTTTGCGAGACACTGGGTGCACCACCGCTGGTGTAAGAAATCTTCGTGTTTCAAACAGTATCTCGACACTGTCCAAAAGTGTAGGTCGTTTGGAGGCAAGATTGAAACGTTCCGCTGGCGAAAAATTCGGCGATACACCGTACTACTCAGGATTTCTTACCGCCTGTGTTATTGATAACCCAGTCTGCGACTGTATCTTGGCAATTTGCCAGGTGTCGCTACAGTACATGGTGGTGCTGGAGGATCGTTCATTCCTTGTCTTGTGAGTACCAGGTCAGACATCATAGAGCAGGGAAAGGCTACAAAGCCGCTAAAAATCTCAAAACGGATGAACTCCAGATTACCCCAGATGATCTAAAAGAAATGCAGGGAAAAGACGAGACGCTGACGACAATACTTTCTGCTGCTAAACAGACGTCACTGACATACCAACGGACAAACCAACGTACATACTGACTCTGGACATTCTCTACAGGTGTGTACCTGGACAGGACAACAAACAAGTCGTCGTTCCAAAGCCACTTAGAGAGACAGTACTACACACTGCTCCATGATGCATTGTTCGCTGGTCACTGTGGAATCAAAAGAACATTAAAGAAGTTCTTGATTCTTTTTATGGCCAGTGTCACAAAGGAAGTTACAGAATACTGCCGCTCATGTGACATCTGCCAAAAGACATCTCAGAAAGGTCGCGTCCCATGTGCACCTTTGCACAAAATGCCTCTCATTTCCGTCCCATTTCGGAAGGTGGCTATTGATCTGTTGGCCTTTACCACTGTCTTCTTCCGGGTATCGCTATATCTTAACTTTGGGTGGATACAGCGACAAGGTATCCAGAAGCGATTCCACTGAAGAAAATTGATACAGTGTCTGTCGCTGAAGCCTTACTTGCGATTTTTTCCATGGTGGGTCTTCCAGACGAAATTCTCTCGGATTGTGGAACGCAATTCATTCCGATCTCAAGAAATTTACAGACTGTTGTCAATCTCTTCCATTTCAAACCACGCCATATCATCCCCAATCGAATGCACGGTTGAAACGTTTCAATGGAACGTTAAAGTCCATGTTGAGAAAGGTTGCAAGGCAGGAACCCCATGAATGGGATCGTTTCATTGCGCTTTGCTTTTCGCATACAGGAAATGCCCGAACGAAACGCTGGGATTCTCACCATTCGAGCTTCTTTTCGGACACTCACCAAGGGGTCCTTTGGATCTACTGATGACACAATGGACGAAAAAGACGGACATACCTGACAGTAAAACTGTTTACCAATACGTTTATGAACTGCATAATCGTTGAAGGATGCATGTGAGCTTGCTCAACAGTCAGCTGATAGAAAAACAGATGTGTACAAGTCTTTGCAGAAGAAAAAGAACACCCAAGGTGCTGGGGAGGACCCAGAGAAGCACTGTCTTCACCTG
>CM031613.1:66215421-66220421 GCA_018398815.1 Conus ventricosus
AAATTTTTAAAAAAAACCAAATTAGGGGATTCCCGTTGCCGACCAAAGGGCGAAAACTTTTAAATTTAAGGGGCCGGGGCTGTTAGTCTTTTAAAATTTGGGGGCAAGAGTTGCCAACGGAACGAAAAGAAATGCCCCCTTTTCATTCAAGTTTTAGGGCCAAGAAAAAATGATGGGGCAACAAAAAGACGTGTTTTAATAGAAACAGTCAAAAAACATTAGAAAAAATTTAACGATTCCCCTTGCCTATGCGTGAAACCCGGGGGTTTAAATGCTCAAAATCAAAAAGGGGGGCGAACGAAAACTTTTGGGGAAAATTTGGTGGGGCTAGATAGAGAATAAAAGAAAAAAAAATTACGGGCTGATGCAGACGATAACAATTAGGGCGAGAAAAAAGGGTGAAACGCAGAAAAAAAAATTTTAATGCTAAAAAGGGGTGGCCAGGTTGAAGTGTTTTCTAAAACAGAGCGCACTAGCATCAAAAACAAGCAAAAAGAGAAACTATAAACAGAATACTTTAGAAAATACTACGCAAGCTGAAAGAAAAAGGGACCTGTTCGGGGAACAGGGGACAATAACAATAGTTAGTTTTTTTAACACTTTTTGGGTTTGCTATCTCACACTCGTTTATGCTTTAACAGGCGGGCCCAACGGGGCCAGTAGCCCCCCAACCCTCACCTGGTAAAATTTGGTTTGAAAACAATTGCATAAATCAGCAAACTTTTAAAGAATTTAGCACCAAACCCTTTGAGCCTCCGGGCTAATAGGCAGTGTTGTTGGGGGTTTTTTGTCTACTATGCAAAGTTGCGGTTATATGCTGACCACTGTGACTTTTAGGAGGCTCTGCTGGATTAATTTTTAGTGAAATAAATTTTGCAAATCCAAAAAATTTTAAAAACAAACGGGGGCGTTTTTTTCGCAGTGGGCGTCATGTGAGGCAGATAAACAGGGGGGTGTGTTTTCTGGGCTCTTTCGGGCTGTGGGCACTTTTTTTAACGGATGCTTTCTTCAGGGCTGGGACTTTTTTAAAAAAGGATGGGGGGCAGGGCTTGGTTTAAGCTTTTATTTTGCCCTAATTTTTTTGGGCGTCCGCATAGGATTTCATTGTTAAAATTCTGATCCCTGCCAATCTGCAGTCAAGTCAGAGGGTACAGTATAATCCATGGCCTACAACAAAGTCACCTTTTACCTAGCATGTGCAAGAACGTCTGATACCTTTTTATGCTGGGGGGAAAACAACGCAGAGTTAATAGCATCTTCTAAATTGGCTAGAAATTGTTTTCTGCATCAAAGCCCCCTAGATTATCTACTACAGACTTATCTGTGCTTGGCTCCAATAACACAAACGATGTCCCTATGGAATCATTGGTCTTTTGGGACGCCTGGCATGTTAGGGCCTTCACTTTTATCAAATAAAGTTGCCCAAACATTGGATGTTTTTTTTTTCTATGACCCAATCGAAATTGTTTTTCTATTAAAAGAGGGGTGGCCAACCCAAAAAACATAGTAATTTTCTTTTTTAAAAACCCCAAAACAATGTGCCCAACCCAGTTTCGGTCTAACTTTTTTCAAAAACAGTTGAAGGATTTAAAGTTAAATTCTTACAAAAAACTTTCAAGCATTATTTTCCATTGGACTTTTAAATGGGTTAAAAAGCGTTGTCGTTAGGGGGCACTTGCATTTTCAGTTAGAAATTCGTCTGTACGGGTAATAAACATAAAGTTATATCTGACCTTACTAAAAGATTAGGATGGTTTAAATGGTTTGCATAGAAACACCACAGCCAGTAGTTGTGCAGTAAATGGCAAAATTTAACTGATTCTGGTAAAACTCATAGGCGGGATGCCCATCCCTGATGGCACTCTGTCACTCTTTTTTGGTGGATTTGAATATTAGTTAGTGGGTTTAACAATCTGACCTGGAAGCCATATGATCCATCACTGCAATGGTTAAATTGCAAAAGTTAAAAGTTTTGGGTTTATAAAACGCTCCTAAAACGTAAGTGGCACTTCGTTATATTTAAAAGGTCCATTTTTAAATTATTTTTTTAAATAGTTATAAAAAAGATGTACATCTATATAACCAAGCAAAACGAGGTGGTGTTCTTAACGCACACCAATTGACAAAGGCACGGGATTGTAGATTCCCTAAAGAAATTGGCTTTAAAGTTTTTGGGGGTTAACATACTAAAGGGGGTTCAAAAAATTTGGGATTAATGTTAATGACGAACAAGGAAATCAATAAGAAATATAACAATACCTGATGGTTTTTACAACTTTGTTCTTTAAAAAGAAGTACTTAGCAAATTTTTGGAATACTGCGAAATTAACGAGGCAAACCTCAAAATTAAACTATACATTTCCCACTAGAAGAAAGAAGAGCGTACCTTTCCCTAAGGTCTGGCAAAATTTTAAAGCTTTCATAGTAGGGGAAAAATTTTATGTTTTTAGTACAAGAGAAGAGCTTATCAATTTGGGGGTAAAAAACCCTTCTGATTTTCCGAAACCCAATTTTGTATGTCCATTTACAACAGTTAAAAACAGATACAATTTGTTTAATGCTATCCATCTACAGTTCTACAAGCACTGCCGGCAACTAAGGCAGGTTTGTGATTTCAGTTATACGGGTTTGGCAGAGACAGTGAATTTAAAGAATTAATTGGGGGTTTTTTAAAATTTCATTGGATGTAAAAATAGCTAATCAAGACGGAAAGCCAGTTGATTGTTCTAATTATAATAGTGCTGGAAGTAAAGAACAATAAAAAGTAGTAAGGACTCAGTCGCACGACGTTAATAGCGCTGAAAGTAAAGAGCGTACTGTATATCATAGATTTTTATATTATGGGGAAGAAATGTAAATAGTTTGTTCACGATCACCCATTTTAAATTTCTCTTGTTTTGCGCAAAAGAATCAGAAGAAGTTATATGGCTGGTTTAATTTAACTAGGTCAATTAATCGCAGATCGTTTTGACCTAGTTTACTGCACTGCTTTGTAGGAAAAAAACGTGTGTGTGGTGGGGGGGGGGGGGGGGGGGGGGGGGGGTTGTGATGGGGTGGGTGGGGTGGGGTGGTGGCAGGGGTGTGTGTGTGCGTGGGGGGGGTGCATGCAAAGGGTGGGGTTGGGGTTGGGGTGGGGTGGGGTGGGGGGGCGGTGTGTGTGGGGTGGGGTGGGGGTGCAGGAGTTACCTCCCTTAGTATTATTTTCGGCCCTGTTGAGGCCTTTCTGTGTCAATCGGCGGTTTTCGCCGAATGACATAGTTCAGGGTATTTTTAGCCTTTACTGGAGCCTGGTTCCTGGGCTAGTATTGATTTTTTCACAGCGGGTAGTCAGACGGCCTGTTTAACCACTCTGCCAGAACTCGCGAAAGCCAACGTCGCTTTTCATATATTTAAAATGAGCTTTCTTTTCTCATACAAGCTGTGATCAAAATCCCAGCTTGTGGAACTTTGGATAGTGGTAAAAACAAAAATAAATTCCATCAGTTTTACACAGCGTGGGGTTTCCCTCAGAATTCGTTTTTCAAATAATTCTCCCCAGGACGCTTTTGGTAGATTTTTTAAAAACAGTTTTGTTCTTTCAAGCCAATGGCCTAAAAGCAAAGATTGTCGAAGAGTTTTACAATTTTCAGCTTTGACTCAGAAACCGGCCTTCATAAAACAGGCTAATTTCGCCATGTTTTCAGCTTCAAAAAGAACCTCGTCAATCGGCCCCATAATCAAGTTGCTCTACAAAACAATTACGTAAAAAAGCATCCAGTTTCACTTACTGTCATTTCACGTTTTCCTTCCTTCGTTTCCAAAAGATTTTAGGCTCTCTTTGGCTGGGGTGGTTTCGACAGGGCTCGCCACGTTTTTAATTTTTTAAGATACAAAAACATTTCCCCCATAATACTTTTTGTATTTCAATATTATTCTTTTTTGATCATCCGAATAAACAAATGCTCAGTTTGGCTTTCTTGAGAACTAGCATCCATTGTGATTTCTTGTGAAAAGGCCCCTTCCAGACTTGAATCAGCCCTGTTTTCAGTGTGGTGAGAGCGCTAACACACCACGTCTAACGCTTAAGCATCCGATGTACAATGCCAGCACCCGGTCGGATTCCAACTTCCCCCGCAGAAAATTTATGTCATACCCTCTGTCGATTGGTTTGAACGCGCACACGTGACAGCTCTGCCCATCCGCAATGATTAATAATGCATTATTAGGTGCAAGCTCCTGGCAGGACCCGGCAAAACTGATTGCCGCGACCAATATTGATTGGACCATCTGGGGTGGGGCTGTCAAGCCATATAAATGTTTAGTTGATTTTATGTGCCTGGAGAGAATGTAAATATTTCGTTCACGATCACCCTATCTTATCTTGCACTAAGCCCCCATTTTAATGTACTGATTACGTCGATTTTTTGAGGTTTTGGCGTGTTAATTTTTTTTGTGAAAAGGTGTTAAATTTGGTCAAAACTGACATGAGAAGGACGTGATTTGTATGTGAAAAGGGGGGTTTTCGTGCAAAATAAGATGGGTGAGCTTGAACGAACATATTTACATTCTCTCACGTTCCATGGCACCGTGGTTGTGATAAATCAAAGAGCAGAAGATGGTGAGCCAACCAACAAGCCTCTTGTAAGTCCAGAGAAACTTCAGTCATCTGAACCAGTTGCTTTCGACGTCACATACTTACAGGAGCCTGTTATCAAGCCCAAACTATTCCATTTTGACGTCTTGGAGCTACGAAAGCGCCGGGATTTGATTTCGAAAGACTTCACTCATGTTTGGGCACTTACCAACTACTGCACTGCCACAAATAAGACTGCTTATGACTCAAACAACAAAGACACCCAGGACGAAGAAGGTCAGGACCTTGGAGGAGAGCAAGATGACTTTTGTGATCAAGATACCACAGCTGCAGATGATCTGCTATATTCAGATGAGCACCATAATGGCAATACACGTGAACATGGTCATGGTGACAAAGACCAGAAGGAGTCTAATGAGTCTGATTG
>CM031613.1:66225421-66239850 GCA_018398815.1 Conus ventricosus
TGATGTGGTAACCATGTCTGAAACATGGCTTTCAGACAATATTTCTAATGGCGACATACTAATTCCAGGTTTCCAACCTCCAGTCAGGAGAGATAGAGTAGGCGATCCACACGGAGGTGTTGCTGTGTACGTTAAAGATCATTTAGTTTGCAAACCTAGACCAGACCCAGTGTGCCTTTTCTGGAGGCTGTATGGATTGAGACAAAACTAGGACAAAACACTGCTGATAGGAACATTCAACAGACCACCCTCTGCTAATGTAGCTTACTGGGACTTAATTGATCAGGCAGTACAGTTAGCTGGAAATACTCCTAACAAATTCATCATTCTTGGCGATTTCAACGCAGATTTGCAGTTCAAACCACCACCGCATCTTCAAAATATTATGTCAACGAATAATTTATTTCAGATAGTTAATAAATCAACTCGTATTTCTGAAAACTCGTCCACCACAATTGATTTAATACTTACGCCATGTACAGATCTCATTCAAGCTTCAGACGTACTGTCACCAGTCTGTAGCGATCATTGTGCTCCGTATGTTGTCTTGAAAAACCACCGCAGATTTAACACCTCATACAAACGTACAGTGTTTAATTATGCTAAATTAAATGCTCAGAGACTAAGTGCAGAATTAATCTAACACTGACTGGGATTCCATTTTAACCTTGGAGTCTATTGATGATGCTGCCGAGAAGTTTTCTGATCTGCTTGTGTATGTTTGCAAAACTATGTATGCCAATCAAAGAGGTTACAATTGATGAACGCGATGCGCCATGGATTACGACTGAAATTTAAAAAATAATCAAAAGAAAAAATAGTATCCATAAAAATTGGCTAAATCATTAAATTCTGACTGGGCTTGGGCTTTCTTTCGTCGTACTCGAAACGAGCTTACACATATTAGACTGAGGAAGGCAGAATATGTATTAGAATTAGACAACAGAATCTCCTCTCCGAATTGCTTTGGAACCAAGGATTGGTGGAAACTGGTCAAAACATTCATTCGTAACAAAGGCATGCCTCAGGACGAAATCCCCCCATTGAAGATAACGATGTGATTTATTACACTCCAAAAGATAAGGCTACTGCTCTTAATAAATACTTTGCCGCGCAATGTTCGGTCGATGACGATGATGAAGATATACCTATGGTAAATGAATATTACGGTTTGATTAGTCCAGTTAGTTATTACCAAAGACTTGTTCTACAAATACTGAAAGGTCTTGATAGTAGAAAAGCTGTCGGGCCAGACTTGGTACACAATAGAATTATAATTGCTGCTGCGGACGTCATTTGTGAACCTTTAGCATACCTGTTTAATCGCTCATTAACAGAAGGCAAATTTCCTTTAATATGGAAACTGGCTCATGTAACCCCCATATTTAAAAAAGGTGATAAACATAAATGCGACAACTACCGTCCTATTTCATATTGAGCTGTATTGGTAAAATCTTAGAAAAATGTGTTCAGCAACATGTGTTTAAACACCTTTTAGGCAATAATCATTTATCAGATGCCCAGTCGGGGTTCATTCCAAAAGACTCAACTGTTTTTCAACTTTGTGTATATATGATGATTTTTGCAAATTTCTGACTCAAAAATTACTGCACAGGCGATTTTTTTACGTATCCAAGGCCTTTGATAAGGTATGGCACCGTGGGTTACTATATAAACTTTCTGCCTTGGGTGTTGCTCGATTGGTTTGCTGACTATTTGACAAATCGTACACAGGCAGTAGTTTTAAAGGGAATAAATCACCGTATCTCCCGATATCGCAGGCGTCCCCCAAGGTTCTATTCTTGGACCAATGTTATTCCTTATTTATATAAATGATATTGTTCATGATATTGAATCTGTGGTAAAGTTATTTGCTGATGATACCAGTAGGTATTTAGGTCTTGAAAATACTCATCTTAGAACAGAAATCTTAAACTCAGATCTTGAAAAAATCAATACTTGGACTCTCAAATGGAAAATCACATTTAACCAGTCTAAAACTGAATTGTTGACAATTTCTAACCATGCGGTGCCCCAAATTGAACCTCTGAGGTTTAATAACGTGACGTTACATGATACAGAATTCCACAAACACCTAGGAGTTATCATTCAAAATAATTGTAAATGGGATCGCCACATCAAATCCATGTTGTCAAAATGTCGTGTTCTTGTTGCCTGCCTCCGCTCATTTAAATACCGTCTTAGTCGAAATCCCTCGAAATAATGTATAAGTCCATTTATTTTGCCCCAATTCGATTTTTCGGATGTCGTGTGGGATAATTGTACAAACAAGCTGAAGATTTAGAAAATGTGCCTCTGGATGCGATTAGAACTATAGTCGGCTCAGTCCGAGGGACTAGCCACCAAAAATTATATAAGGAATCCGTTTTACATCATTAAAAGAGAGACGACGACGTCATAAAATCATTCTGTACTTCAAAATTGTCAACGGTATTGTTCCGATTATCTGTCTAATCGACTTCCCCATCTTATATCCTCTGTAAACCCTTATCACCTCAGGCGCCCCCTGGAGAGGCAGATGCCAAAGTGTAGATTAGATATGTACAAATCTTCCTTCTTTCCTTCATCTGCTGCTCTTTGGAATGACCTCCCTGACAATATTAAAGTATCTAATTCTCTTAGTTTCCTCAAGCGTTTCCTCAGCAGTACCGATAGTATCGTGCCTAGATGTTACTACTTATCTGATAGGACGTCAGAAATAATTTTGTGTAAGTCGAGATTGGAAATGAGTGACTTAAACCACGATCTTTTCAAACGACACCTTAGAAACAACCCTTCCTGTGACTGTGGCACGGCAGTTGAAGATGCAGCCCACTTCTTGATTTATTGTCCACTCCATCAACAGGCCCGTGCTCTGACAATAGAAACTCTTCACGACACAGCAAAACGCGATATTTCAACATTGACTGTAACCTTGACCTGGATGTGGACGCAAATACAGAGATACTTACTATGGTTGGAAATTTTATTAAGCTTTCAAATAGGTTTGCACTTTACTAAACTTACTCGGCTTACCACATTTACCTTCCTGGTCTTCTGCCTGGTATGGAATACTATTGATCGAAATGGCATAGCGTGGTTCGGGCGTGGTGTGGGTTATTTTATTATTGTGCTGTAGTTTGAGTGTACTCTTGTGTGTTAAACGATTTTTCGTTTGTTCGCTTGTCTTTGTTCTTGTTGTTTTTTTTTATTTGTGTCTGTTGATTTTCCTCCTGTCCAATTCCATTTTGATAACTTTTTGACGCAGCCACTCCAATGTACATTTTCTTTGTAAGAGTGCGGTTTATAAGCCTATGCTTGTTGTACTCCATGATTTGATGAATATTGCTGCATAATTGTTCTTGAACAAATGAAATTTGTTTAAACCAAACTGGTGAATGGGGAGCTACCACCCCAGGTCCAGGCATTGGAGCAGTTTGTCTGTCAGGTGTACAGCTCGGCAGGTCCAACAACCTTGCCTGTACTCAGATGGGAACTCTTCCGCTCCAAGAACTTGGAAGGAGAGATGTTGCCCCCTACACGGTCTGCCTTGCTGCCACACATCAGACGTGCAAATTATGTGGCCATGCGTGATAAATCGTACCCTGTCAACCATCCTGTACTTCCTCCTATTGACGAGAATGGGTGGACGGTCGAAAATGGTGTGTACATGCCCGTGAGGTGTCTCGCTCTTCCAGCTCCACTTGCAGTCATTGAGCTGATCAGGTGCAAGACGTGCAAGACTAGATGCGTGACAAATGCGTGCAGCTGTACAAAGAATGGTCTTCCATGCACTCCTCTGTGCAAGTGTTATGGACTGGAGTGTGCAAACCCGAACAAAGCGCCTGGGCCTAATGCAGAAGACGATGAGTAACAGGAAACGTTGTGGGCATCTTGAGAGTTGAATGCTGTGAACACAGTTATATGATACATGTCACCATTTTCAGTGACTTTGCAGTGGCTGCATGTCCCTATTATATGCCAGCAGTTTTTGACATGCTGGTTTAAATTGATTTGTAGTCTTCATCTCACTGTCTCATCATATGACTTTGTTTTCACCTTTTTTACTATCTGAACTGAAATGTGCGCATTTAGTATGTTGGAATCTTGAAGATTGCAAGCCTGTGAAAGTTAATCTTTGAACTGATGTGCATTACTGATAGGTCTTTGGTTTCTGATCAACCTAACAATATCATAGATGAATTCAGCGCCCCCAGAAACCTCTAGAAATACCCCTGGATACCAAAATAGGTGCATGAATAAGATGCTGAGAAATGGCGCTAATACCGCCGGACGCGCGTTACAAAGGAGGGGGGGAGGTAGAGAGGTCGTAAAATTGGAACCCGTCTATTTTCATGAATGATTAGATAAAGCAATAAAATCAATTTACACACGTTTATCCTACGGGATCTGAATTATTGACATATCAGTGTGCACTATTAGGACAGAGAGTGAGACTCGCGTCACGCGTCGGTCCGTAGGTCCGTCCGTCCGTAGGTCCGTCCGTCCGCAGTCATATTTTAGGATCTAGTGGACGGATTTGGACCAAATTTGGCACAAACATGCAGGCGCATATGGGACACCCTCCCCTCCATTTGTTAATCCTTCGCTCAAAGGTCAAGGTCACAGGGTCAAAAACCCTAAAAATTATAAATGTGATTATCGACTTGAGCAACAACAACATGAACCATTAACTTACATGTATGTCAACTGCGGACTGGGAACACATTTGAATGGCTTGTCCATCTTGTTTTGTTTTTTGTTTTGCAACCCATGCGTTTCTTTTGTTTTTAGTAGTATATATGAATCCTTTTATTTGGGAGTGTGAGATCATTCTTCCCCTGCCTGTTTAGGACTTTCTCCAGAGCTCTGGTGTGGGTCTTCATTTAGTGGTACAATAATGAAGTATATTTGATGTTGGTATATCATATTGTGTTTTTGTTTTTTTGTTTTTGTAGCCTACTATCATTCGTTGAACCAGCTGGTTGGTGTTCGCCATCCAAACCTTTGGCACTTCATTCGCAAACTGAAAGACTGTCAGGCGGAATCTGAGACCAAACTGACGGCTGCCGAGCAAGGAGATACCCCAAGACAACGCCGCTGAAAGTGGCGCATTCTGGCAGCACGCATTTGCCGCCCCAAGCAGCAGTATACAAACGGCGCGAGAAACCTGGATTCATATTGGAGAGCTATCACTCATGTCATTTGGAGGCCCCTTGGTTAGTTCGACCAAAGACTTTTGGTTCGATCATCTCAATCTGAAGGCATGCACATCGGATATCACAGCAAGTGACTGTGCACAAAACATCCTATACTGACTTATATTCTCGTTGCTTTAGTTCACTTAATATTTCAGTTAAACTCAATGGTGTTTTACTCGATTTATTTGAATACAGTAAATCACAAAGTGAAAGCATGCTCCTGAAAGCATACGCATCGGATATCACAGCAAGTGACCCGTCCGTGACCTTGCACAAAGCATCCTGTACTGACCGTAACATTCTCTTTGCTTTAATTTCAGTTTATGTTTCAGTTAATTAAACTCCGTTGACGTTACATTTGATTTTATTCAATACAGTAAACCGCAATCTGAAAGCATTCGCATCGGGATATCACAGCAAGTGACTGTCCATTCAGTGACGATGCTCAAAGCATACTGTATTGACAATGTAGTTCTATTTGTGACCAAGTTTTAAACATTTTTAAAAATATTTCTTTAAATGATTTTGTATAATTCATTGATTCGCACTTTCAAAAGTCCATAGAAAATGATTTTGAATTCTTCGTTTTTCTATTAGTTCTTTTGTTTTTGTTAAACAAATATTAAGCAATTACATGCTTGTATAAAACAAAGGTAACTCGCTCTTTTTTTTAGTTCATGTTTCTATTAACTTGATCAAGTTGTTTCTTTGTTGACTAAAGTTCATTGTCTGCTTGTTAAAAAAACCCTTTAAAATGTAACCCTCTCTTTGTTTCGGTTTGAAATTAAAAATCTACATGGCATTTCATTTGACTTAGTCCTGTGATGGATTCTTTTGAATTAATTTGAATTCTTCGTTTTTCTATTAGTTCATTTGTTTTTGTTAAACAAATATTAAGCCATTACATGCCTGTATAAAACAAAGGTAACTCGCTCTTTTTTTTTAGTTCATGTTTCTATTAACTTGATCAAGTTGTTTCTTTGTTGACTAAAGTTCATTGTCTGCTTGTTAATGTCATGTGACGTAGCCTCACATCAAAGCATGTGACGCTCCATCACATGTAGTTAGTGATATGAATCATTTCCCCATGCCACAACTAAAAAGGAAGAATATTTATGTGGCTTGACTAGTGTAGCGGGCGTCCCCAAATAATTGTGAGAATTACTCATTAAAGAAACAAACGTGGTCATTGGGTGAAAGTGACCACTGAGAGATAGTTTAACAAGGGCTGGTAAGGTGCTGGTCATGTGTTTTGAACACCGAGTATGCACTCACTAGGAGGAGGGAGGAAAGAATCAGTTTTAGCCCAGCAGATGGCCTAGAGACTCGAACCTGTCAGGACGCTGGTCCTCACTGCTGACCAGTCATTACCAGGTGAGCCATAGATAGTTGGGGAAAGCTACAGGGAAAACCTAAAGAAAAGAGAAAGAAAGAATTCATAATTAAACTGGGAAGCAGGTTACTTACACGAACCTTATTCGTGTTTCAGCCCTTCACCCTTCACCTCTTCACCCCGTGAGGTGGTTAAAGATGGCCATGGTGTGGGGAACACACCGGTAGTTCAGCCCCAGCAAATCAGGACTCCAGGGAGAGGAGTCGGAACTCATATCTCCAGAGATAGGAGAAGACGAGGGAGAGGAGTGGGAACTCATCTCTCCAGTGACAGAAGTCGAGGGAGAGAAGCCGGGAAATCATATCTCCAGTGACGGGAGAATTCAAGGGGCGGCGATACGATGTCTGAGAGAGACAGGGAATCGTGATAGTATTGAGTCTTATATCTGATGCAGGTATGACATCGATGATTTCAGGAGTTATTTATTCTCCTGGTCTGGATTTTGGGCTAATGTAATGTGAAGGCCATGATTTGAATGAATGAGTTTCTCTAAATGTAAAGAGAGATGCATGCATAAAATCTGTTTATAAATTGCTTGATGTGATTTAGTAAAGTGTTTTTCCCGAAGGAGAGGGGAGAAGAAAAAACATTCGGTAGTGCGCCTTTTGGTTGATTGGAAAGATTGCGTGTGCGTATGGAGTAAATGCTGTCATGAATGCGCGTGTGCAAAAGTGACAGTGTGACAGTGGTGACCCCGACGTAGCTGCCGTTGTTTTTGTTTCCCCTAGAAAAAAAAAAAAAAAGAAAGAAAGATTTCTATTTGTGCCCTCGGGCCTGGACAAAAAAGAAAGATATATCTTCATTAGAAGAAAAAAGATTTGGATTTGTACCCTCAAGGGTTTGAGGGAAGAAAAAAAAAAGATTAAGTATTTATTGTGTATTTGCATTTGGTTTTTTTTTCTGTTTATGTGTGTGAGTGAGTTTATTTTCAGTGCGAGTGAGGACTTCTCTCTTATTTCTGACTCTGAGTTTTGCTAGTGTTTTGTTTGTTGATTCCCTATTTTGTCCTTTTCCCTGATCGGTGAGCCCCACCGCTTCTCGCTACATTGAGCGGTTAGTTCAAGAGTGGGAGCAGCCATGATCGCCCTTATTAGGTTTATTTTGTTTTTTTTTCTTTCTCTGTCCTATCGTTTCATTTCAAGTAGTCCCCTTTCCCAGAGTTTGAACCGACCTTGTCTCCTTCAACAGGACAGAGGTTGACAAGTGCGGGGAAGACTCCTCCTAATAAATTCTTCTATTGTTTTTCTTTGGTGTTGTGAGATTTTCTTTGCGTTTGGGTGAATGTGCATTTATTGATTGATTGTTAATCATTTTGTATTATTACTGTAGTGTTGTGTATATTGTGCGTGATTTGTTTTTCCCGTCTCCAGTTTCACGGGAGACAGTGACCACTAGGGTGCTGTCTGAGGGCTTCTTTTGCTTTTCTTGATTTCTTCTTACTATTCCGACCCTGTGTATCCTTTCATTTCCTTTTCACCCCCTTTTTCAAAATCTCTACACTTCTTTACAATAAGCTCCTGTCTAGTTTTTTTTCTCCACATTTTAATCTTTTGCGTAGATTTCCGCTAGTTTGTGTTTCTTCCCCTCTTTTTAATTGTTTGTGCTTCCATTTGTTTTGTAAATTTATATTCATTTATCGTATAAGGCGATACATCTGTTTTGTAAATTCATTTGAAAGTAAGTAAGAAAGACTGACAACAAGAACATTTAAGAACTAAAACTTTATAAATAATTTATTTTCAGAAAACTTTATTGTGTTTTCCTTTCTTAGAAAAAAACAGATTAGCATTGAACGTCATTTTTTTTAAAATTACAAATTGATACCTGTTTTTCGAGAACAAAATATTTCTGGAAAAATACATTCCTTGTGTTTCATATCTACCTTGTTTTAGTAAGCCGTTTTCTGTTTTATACCGGAAATTGAATTCTTTATTTGTATATACTATAATTACAAAATGGAGTGACTGATGGCGGCGAACGAAGCAAAATTAGGAATAGAGTTTGTTTAGAACTTACCGCCAATGACATGACAAACAAAGCACATGACAAGACACGATGCATTTCAACCACTTGGGTCTTCTTCAGGCGAAAAAATAAATCACATTTAACATTGTGGGACAGTACAAACAAAGAACGAAAAAAGAATGAAAAATGACTCATCCGTTTTTGTCCATGTGGTCGGTAGGCGGAAATGACATGGGGCCAGGGGGATTATGGGAGAGGAAACGGAGGGGGGGGGGGGGGGGGGTTGCGTCGGGGGAGGTGTGTGTGTGTGATATGATAGGGTTGTGTGTCTAGTTTATTGGGATGGTGTGATATCTTTGTGATGGTTGTGGTAATGGTGGATTGATAATAATGGTAAGGGGAAAGAAGGGGGGGGAACTGAGGAAAAAAAAAAAGGTGTGTACCTGGTGGTGTAGCTGTGGTTCTGAACAGAACCACAGCTACACCACCAGGTACTCACCCCTGCTCTAAACCCAACTGCAAAATCTGCCCCCTCACTAAACCAGACACCATCTTACAGGGCCCCAAAGACTCCTTCACAGTCAAACGCACATTCTCATGTCAGAGCCGCAACATTATATATGCCATCCACTGCCAGCTGTGTGGCAAGATCTACATAGGGGAAACGTCACGCACACTAGAAACACGCATCTCTGAACACCTGGCTGATATCCGCCACCACCGACCCAAACCCGTCGCCCTACACTTCAACCACACCCAACACAACATCGACCATGTCAAAGTTATGGCACTCTGGCAGTCACAGAGTGACAGCTTTGAACGCACAACTCAAGAATCCCATCTCATTGCCAAACTGGCACACTACACCCCCAAGGCATCAATATCCAACAATAACCAAACACGCATACCCACCACTTCCACATCAGTTGGCAATATCCCCTACCAACACACACATACACACACACATACATACACCACCACCACATCCCCTTCACTCACTTCATACAGTAGTTACAGCAACCCTCCATCTATTTAATCTTAATTTTGTTTTATCCTTCCCCTTAAATCCCCCCCCCCCCACCCTTTTTTTTTTTTTCCTCAGTTCCCCCCCCCCCCCCCCCCCCCCCCCCTTCTTTCCCCCTTACCATTATTATCAATCCACCATTACCACAACCATCACAAAGATATCACACCATCCCAAAAACTAGACACACAACCCTATCATATCACACACACACACCTCCCCCGACGCAACCCCCCCCCCCTCCGTTTCCCCTCCCTAATCCCCCTGGCCCCATGTCATTTCCGCCTACCGACCACATGGACAAAAACGGATGAGTCATTTTTCATTCTTTTTTCGTTCTTTGTTTGTACTGTCCCACATGTTAAATGTGATTTATTTTTCGCCTGAAGAAGACCCAAGTGGTTGAAATGCATCGTGTCTTGTCATGTGCTTTGTTTGTCAATGTCATTGGCGGCAAGTTCTAAATAAACTCTATTCCTAATTTTACTATAATTACGTTTTTTGTGAAACATAAAACATCATCATAAATCCCCCTTATTTTTTTTTCATACTTAGAAAATTGTTTTGTTTTTAAATATCTGTTGACGGTTATTATGGATGTTTTTAAATAAATATGTTCAAAAAAAGGGGAAAACGCTTGGGTTTTGATGGGGGAAAAAATTCCCAAAACATGTGAAAACAATGCATAGTTTGGGCAAAAAGGGGCTAAGAGGGGGGGAGAAAAATAAAAGGAAACTGAAAGTAAAGAAAGGAAATGGGAGTTTGAAGAAAAAAAGACTACAGAGGGAAGTTTAAATCTAAAAAAAAAAAGGGACTACAGAGGGAATCTGAAATTGAAGAAAAAAGGGGCAAACAGAGGGAAGTGAAAAAAAAAAAGACTACAGGGGGAAAAGCTGAACATTGAAAAAAAAAGACAACAGGGGAAGCTGAGATAAAAAAAATTCAATTTAAGTTGGGGCATTTAAAAATAGAGATGAGGGTAAAATTAAAAAAAATTACGGGCATCGGGGGAGAACTCCACCGGGCCAAACCAGTGGGTTTTTCCGGGAAGGTCGCCCCAACCAAAAACGGTAATTCCAAAGTTACCGCCTTTCGGGGGAAAAAAACCGGTGACATCGATAGTTTTTTTTTCCCGTTTTAAAAGTCACGAAAAGTCTTGGGGTTTGGGCCCCAAAAAAAAAAAAAGTGGACATTGTATTTGCGTAGTTTTTTAAAGGGGGTGGGTTTTTGACACTGAAAACCCACACTGCGGCGAAAAAAAATTTAACTTGGGTTTCCAGTTGAAAGAAGAACCCCTCAAGAAATTTCAATGTTCTCCCGATGGGTTTTTCGCGAACGCTTCCGTTCTGTGCCCCCTGAAAAAAGGGGAGAATCTTTTTCCGTCGTTTCTAATTCGTTTAGGTTTTTCAATGTTTAGACCCGATGGATCGATTTTTTTCAAAAACGAACAAAACTTTTCAATCACTGCAAGATTCCTTCTTAGAGAAAAATTTTTAAAGAGGTGGAAAAGTTCTGGCCATTTCCTTAAAAAAAGGCAATTTGAAAACGTTGAGGAAATTTTGTCAGAGGGGCTGTGATGGGTTTTGGTATCGCTCCCCCAGAAAAGGGCGTGGTTTGGGAAAAGGGGGAATTTTTTCCTTTCTTTGGTCTTTTGCTTTCATGTATTTATCCCATGGGGGCCCGGGGAAGTTACGGGAAAAGGGAAAACCCGTGGGTAAATTTTTTGGGTCCCTCAAGGATATACCTATCCTGGGAACGGACGGGGATTTTTTCCCGGGGCCCCCGGGGGTTGATTTTCGTCAGAAACCAGTACTCACCCCGGGGGAAAAAAACCCTTTTGCTCTCAGCAAAGGGTTCCGATGTCGTGGACAATGACCCCCGCGTAGACCTTTTGGGCCAGTTTGGCAAAAACCGAAGTTCAAAAAAATCGGGTCAGCGGGCCCCCACCCGCCCAAAGCGATGTTTCTTTTTTTTGCTCCCGGGTTCCCATTTGAAAAAAAATTTGCCTTTCAAACCAAATATTCAAAATCCGCTTTTGTCTCCCGTTTGGGGAAAAAGGGGCCTTGTTTTGGCCCCACATCAGTCTTTGATGGACGGGGTGTTGGGAAAAGGGGGCCCAACAACGGATTCAGGTTCGGTTTTGCGAGAAAATGGGTGCACCCCCCGCTTTTTTGAAAGGGAAAAATTTTTCGTACTTAAAAACCCAAAGTACTCAACATTGTCCAAAAGTGTAGGTCGTTTGGAGGCAAGATTGAAACTTTTTGGGCTGGCGAAAATTTCGGTCGAAAACCCCCGTACTACTCCGGTTTTCTTACCCCCTGTGTTTTTTGGAAAAACCCAGTCTGCGACTTGATCTTGGGGGAAAATTTTCCCCGGTGTCGCTACAGTAATGGTGGGTGCTGGAGGATCGTTTGTTCCTTGGGTTTTTGAGTACTAGATCAGGAAAATCTTTGCGCAGGGAAAAAAAAAAGCCGCTCAAAGTCTCAAAAAATGGGATGGGAATCCCGATTTTCCCCAGGAAGGGTAGTGAAGGGTTTCTCATATTTTTTAATATATTCCCCCATGGTTTTTTCATCTTCAATTTTTTTTTTTTTTAAATTTAAAGGGGGAAAAACTTTGCCCAAATCATTACCCATAACGACGGAAAAAATTGTTAACCTGCACTTGTTTTCCCCCACTATTAATTTTTTCAGCATGGAAATTTAAAAAAATGCAGGGGAAAAGACGAGACGCTGACGACAAAACTTTCGGTGCTAAAAAAGACTGTCACTGACCCCCCCCAACCCCGGCCCCCCCCAAAGTCTTTTGGACTCGGCCCTTTTCTACAGGTTTTGTAAACCCGGACAGGGGCAACCAAAAAAAGTTTTTCGTTCCAAGGCCACTTAGACAGTATTCACACGGGTCTTTATGCCCCTTTTTCGCTGGTCATTTTTTGGAATTTAAAAGAACTAAAGGGGAGTTCTTTATTCTTTTTTTTTGGCCAGGGCGTCAAAAAAGGAAAGTTTCAGAATTTTTGCCCCCCATGTGACATCTGCCCAAAAAACATTCAGAAAAAGGGCGCGTCCCATGTGCCCTTTGACCCAAAAAACCTCTTTTTTTCCGTTCCCTTTCGGAGGGTGGCTTTTTGATTTTGTTGGGCCTTTACTTTCTGTCTTCTTCCCGGGAACGCTATATCTTAACTTTGGTGGGGTTTCAGCCCAAAAAGGTATCAGAAGCGGGTTTTACTGAAGAAAATTGGCCTCCCCACCCCTTCTCAAACTCCCCAAAGTCCCATGAACTTTTCCCAAATTGTCCACTCGGGGTCTCGAACTCCTTGGGGCAAAAAGCATGTTTTGGGAGGCCCAAATGAAGTTTTTTAGAGCCTGCACCCGCTTAGCTCTGGGAAAATGCAGTTTTGTCTTTTTTTGTTGCCAGAACATCTACCCCTTTGGGGCGGGCTGGTATTAATTTTTGTTGGGTGTATACATCTGTGATTATTGCTAAAAGTCCCTCACAGTTATGGATAAAGGGAATCAGTATAAAAAAATTTTCCTTGACCAAAGGATTTTAAAAGGGCCCAAAAGGGGTCCCAAAAGGACCAAATGTGCCAAAAAAATGAATCAGCACCTCAACATCGTTGGATTGAAAGGTTTTTACAAGTGTATATATTGCCAAAAACCAATAGTCCGGTTTTTCACTGCGGCGGGTGGTGGCCATATTTGAAACGGCCATTACGCCCAAAAAGAACCGGGTGGTGCTCGTCACCTCCGTGATTTTCATGCTAGGTGCCCCTTGACCCAAAACAAGTGAGAAATTTCCCCCCAACACCCCTAATGTACACGGGACCCTTTTAGCCAGGTTCTGGACCCAAAGTATAAATTTTAACCGGGCGGGGAAGGGAAAAAGGGAAAAGGGAAAAAGAGTGGTCCCCCAGCACGAAACCCCCCCCGCGATAATACCCAAAAAACCCCCCAGAGGGCGGCCCCCAAATGATGAAAAGAGGAAGATGTAAATGGTTCCCCTTTAAAATTTTTTTTATTTTTTTTCCCTTTCACAAAAGAAAAAGCTGAAGGTCAAATATTTGGGTTTAAAAAAATAGGAAAATACTAATAGCTTTAACAAATAGGTCTTGTGTTTGAAACGCAAATCTCTCAATCGTTTCCAGAAAAACGTAAATAGCTCCCATATGACGAAAAATATGTTGATTTGATACAGTCAATTCGTCACGTCCCCTGCGACAAGATAAATTCATTTTTTTTATAAGTTTGATTTGGGATTCAAAGGGGCAAACATACGATCGATTTTTTAAAAAAAGCGGAAAGAAAAAATGATTTGCTGGCCCGATTCTCTTTGTTTAAACCCAAAAGTCTGGGAGCGGGGTTTGCTTATAAAAGTCGCTAGGACAACCCGAGTCCCCGAAGTTTAGATCAGAAAAAACATTCACGGGGAAAGGAAAAGAAAAAAAGAAAAAAAGAAAGGGGAAAATTCCCCCCACCAAACGCCCTTGTATCGTGACAAGAAAATGATTTTGCCTTTCAAGTAAAAATAAAGAATTACGACATATCTATGGCACCCCGTGAGTGATTTTATACAACTACAAGCCTTGGGCCCTTCCCGGGCAGGAAAAAGGGAGCGACAATGTGAAGAGTCAGGTATAAAACCTGCTGGGAATACGGGCGCCCCCCCTAAAAATGAAGGACCCTCTTATCAGTCCAAACCCGCCCCGGGTTTAAAGAAACCTCTTCCTTGTTGCAAACCCCCTGGGTTGCGATCTGTTTTACGAAAGGTTTTTCCCTCGAAAACCATCTCTTCCAATCAAATGAATGCATCCTTTTAACAATTTTTTTTGCTAGGTTTTTTTTTTTTT
>CM031613.1:66240850-66402317 GCA_018398815.1 Conus ventricosus
CCTTAGAGCATCCTGTACCACCCCTGGAGGCCGCGCTGTGTTGACGATGGGTACAGGCACGCGCAGGACACTCCATTAAGATATCAAGGGACATAACTGCTCCTGAACAGAGGTAAATTAGACTACAGATGCAGCTCATAACAGTACAAGTCTTTGCAGATAGAAAAGCGAAGGCACGTTCCTTCAGTGTAGGGGATAAAGTCCTTGTACTACTCACTGATGAACATAACAAGCTTCGTGTTATGTGGAAGGGTCCTTTTCAGGTGGTCGAAAAACTTTCTGCAGTTAATTATAAGATCAAAATGGCAAACACTGAGAAGGTATTCCATGTGAACATGTTGAAGAAGTATGTTGAAACGTACAAATGTTGCCATCAACCAGTCAGTTGAGTGGATATGTCCTATGTCAAAACCTGATGTCAACATGACAGATATTATCAGTGATGATTTTGTCCCCAAAGTAACTACAGGACAAGTCAAAGGTTGTGAAATCAGCAAATGTAGGAGTGTTAACATCTACCAGTGCAGATGATGTTGTACCCCTTCCTACTCTGTCTATCAAAGGTGAAACCTATGACGATGTGGTTCTGTCAAATGATTTGTCTGCAAGTCAAACAGAACAGCTCAAAGACATTTTGAAAGACTTTCAGGATGTTGACAGATACCCCAGGTACAGTGACTGGTATTGAACCCCATAGTATCATTTGACTACTGAAATACCAGTGCGAACCAGACCATACCCCCTCCCGTTTGCAAAAAAAGAGGTTGTCGATGAGAGAAATCAAAGTAATGCTGGATTTAAAGGTCATAGAACCTTCTACATCTCCGTACAGCTCACCAGTTGTATTGGTGGACAAACCTGATGGCTCGTGCGTTTCTGCATCGATTACAGGAAATTAAATAAGATCACTGTGTTCGATGCCGAGCCCATCCCAGACATTGAAGAACTTCTGTGTCAGCTCTCAGAAGGAAATTATTTTGTGAAAGTAGACTTGACTAAAGGATACTGGCGATTCCATGGCTGAAGCTGACAAGGAAAAGACAGCATTTCAAACACCTTTTGGTCTTTTCCAATGGACGAAAATGCCATTCGGTTGCAAAATGCCCCAGCTTCTTTTGCTAGAATGATGCGAGCCCTGAAACTCCATGAATGTGGTGCAGTCAGTTTTTGACGATATTTTGTTGGCTGCAAAGTCATGGAGTGACCTCCTTTCTAACTTACAAGCTGTTTTTCCAGACTCATAAGTTTTGGTTTGACTGCGCGACCATCCAAAATTCGTGCCGGTTTTCAAACTGTCGAGTTTTGGGTCACACTATTTCAGTGGGAAAAATGATGCCAGAAGGAAAGAAAGTGGAAAAGATTTATCCTTACACAAACCCACTACAAAGAAACAGATCAGGTCACTCATCGGATTGTTGTCTTACTATAGACGATATGTAACCCCACTTTGCGTTCCTGACGGCCCCTTTGACTGAACTGACGAAAGGGACGAAGAACAAAAGTATTGTGTGTCTGATGATGCCAGAAGGCTTTGGAGTGTGTTCAGAACACCCTCAACTCATTTCCTGTTCTTTTGTTACCCTCCCTCTCAGAAGACTTTATTTTGAGAACCGATGCCAGTTCCAAAGGAATGGGAGCGGTACGTTGCAGGAAAAAAGTGCTTTGTTACATCCCGTGCAATACGCCAGTAAAAAGTTCTCAAAGACACGGAGAAATACTCCACTATTGAGAGAGAGTGCTTGGCTATTGTATGGGCATGTGAGAAGTTCGCCAGGTTCTTGACTGGACGAAAGTTTCGGTTACAGACTGACCATAGGCCATTGACGTTCTTGCAATCGTCCAAAAACTAAGAACAGCAGATTTGTAAGGTGGTCTTTGGCATTGCAGGAATTCCAGTTACTATTGAACCAGTGCCTGGAACGCAAAATGTCATGGCAGATTTATTGTCACGTGTATGAAATATCATGGACAAATGTAACTGTCTTCAAGGAAAGACTATTCCTGTTTTTTGTCTTTCTTTATGATTACGGTGTGTTCACATTTGACAGTGCATTGTATGCTACTGACTATTAAATCAAGTGGTATTTATGCTTAATCTTGTTTGAAGTGACTATATGTTTTACAAGCAAAAACCTACTTGATGTTGATGTATTACATACTATTCTTTGCTTTATTCTTTGGTAAACAATGAAAAATCATCATGTATATTTATGTCTAACTTGCTTGTGAAGGTGAATATATGTACGTGTCATGAGCAAATAACTCTTTAGAAATGTATATACACATTTTTGATTGTGTAGTGAGAACAAACCTATTGTTTTCATTAGTTTCATTGTCAACAATGGAAAATGTTTTCACCTTTCAATGGACTATAACAATTGGGGGGGAAAAAACTATGTTTACAACTATGTTAATTTGTTTACATGTCTATTGAGAAACACTTACACTTAGAAATATTCTATTCATGAGGTTTTGAAACATATGTGAGACAAAGATCAAGGGGGAAAAATGTGCTTCACATCGTAATATATAAACACAATTTGTGTTTTGAATTGTTAATATCCCTAATGTTTTTATCCATGTAATTTGTGAAATGTATTTTGTGACATATGGTGATCAATTATGAATTCTTTTTTTAGAAAGACTGAAAGTTTGAAATATGTTATTATGGTGGATCACGATGATTGATTCTATACGTTGATTGTTAATTTGGTGAATCATGTGTGATGGTTACACATTTTGAGATTCATGGCTGAAGATGTGTTTTAAGTGAAGTTGTATATCCTTTAAAAAAAAATTTTCTGGAGAAAATTTTTTCACCCCAGGATGGGGGGTGTCATGTGACGTAGCATCACATCAAGCATGTGACGCTCTATCACATGTAGTTAGTGATATGAATCATTTCCCCATGCCACAACTAAAAAGGAAGAATATTATGTGGCTTGACTAGTGTAGCGGGCGTCCCCAAATAATTGTGAGAATGACTCATAAAAGAAACAAACGTGGTCATTGGGTGAAAGTGACCACTGAGAGATAGTTTAACAAGGCTGGTAAGGTGCTGGTCATGTGTTTTGAACACTGAGTATGCACTCACTAGGAGGAGGGAGGAAAAGAATCAGTTTTAGCCCAGCAGATGGCCTAGAGACTCGAACCTGTCAGGACGCTGGTCCTCACTGCTGACCAGTCATTACCAGGTGAGCCATAGATATTGGGAAAGCTACAGGGAAAACCTAAAGAAAAGAGAAAGAAAGAATTCATAATTAAATTGGAAGCAGGTTACTTACACGAACCTTATTCGTGTTTCAGCCCTCACCCTTCACCCCGTGAGGTGGTTAAAGATGGCCATGGTGTGGGAACACACCGGTAGTTCAGCCCCAGCAAATCAGGACTCCAGGGAGAGGAGTCGGAACTCGTATCTCCAGAGATAGAAGACGAGGGAGAGGAGTGGAACCATCTCTCCAGTGACAGGAGAAGTCGAGGAGAGAAGCCGGAACTCATATCTCCAGTGACGGGAGAATTCAAGGGGGCGATACGATGTCTGAGAGAGACAGGAATCGTGATAGTATTGAGTCTTATATCTGATGCAGTATGACATCGATGATTTCAGGAGTTATTCATTCTCCTGGTCTGGATTTTGGGCTAATGTAATGTGAAGGCCATGATTTGAATGAATGGTTTATCCTAAGTGTAAAGAGAGATACATGCATAAAATCTGTTTATAAATTGCTTGATGTGATTTAGTAAATGTGTTTTCCCGAAGGAGGAGGGGGAGAAGAAAAAAACATTCGGTAGTGCGCCTTTTGGTTGATTGGAAAGATTGCGTGTGCGTATGGAGTAAATGCTGTCATGAATGCGCGTGTGCAAAAGTGACAGTGTGACAGTTAAAAAAAACTTTAAAATGTAACCCTCTCTTTGTTTCGGTTTGAAATTAAAAATCTACATGGCATTTCATTTGACTTAGTCCTGTGATGGATTCTTTTGAATTAATTTGAATTCTTCGTTTTTCTATTAGTTCTTTTGTTTTTGTTGAACAAATATTAAGCCATTACATGCCTGTATAAAAAAGGTAACTCGCTCTTTTTTTTTAGTTCATGTTCCTATTAACTTGATCAAGTTGTTTCTTTGCTGACTAAAGTTCATTGTCTGCTTGTTTAAAAAAACCTTTAAAAATGTAACCCTCTTTGTTTCGGTTTGAAAATAAAAATCTACATGGCATTTCATTTGACTTAGTCCTGTGATGGGTTTTTTTTCATTCTATATTTCATTCATTATATTTTAAAACCTGCTTGGGAAAAACCCCCTGAAAAGGCTGTCTCTTTCTCTCTTTTTTTAGTTCATGTTCCTATTAACTTGATCAAGTTGTTTCTTTGCTCACTAAAGTTCATTGTCTGCTTGTTAAAAAAAACTTTAAAAATGTAACCCTCTCTTTGTTTCGGTTTGAAATTAAAAATATACATGGCATTTCATTTGACTTAGTCCTGTGATGGGTTTTTTTTTCATTCTAATTTCATTAATATATTTTAAAACCTGCTTGGGAAAAAACCCCTGAAAAGGCCGTTTCTCTCTCTGTCTCTCTCTCTCTCTCTCTCTCTCTCTCTCTCTGTCTCTCTCTCCTCCCTCCCTCCCTCTCTCATAAAAAAAAGACTGTTCGGTATGCCGGGTTTTTCCAAAATGGGCACAATGGGACGGGGACACAATGGGACGGGGGCACAACGAGGACCACCCAAATATTCTGACGTTCATTCATCACTAGTTCATGCATAACAGCACGTCTGGAACCGAAGATCTTCCCCTCAGACACGGGTTACAGCGATGTCTTGTAAAGACGGTCGAAATATGATTTCAATGGATACGAAGATAGAAAGGTTGAAACAAAACCAAAAAAAACAAGATGCGAAGCATATAAACGTACTCCAGTTTTCCAAACCGCTTATAAATCGGCCAAGTGCTTTGTGAGATAAGAAATAAAGGCAAAATAACGGTTTTAACGGTTATTTAACCGATGTACACTTTTGAAACTGGTATTTTAGTCCTCGCTGGGCTAAAGCCTGTGTACATATCAAATTTCATCCAAATCGGACAATCGGTTTTTAACGGTCAGATTTTGAAACACTGCATGGAAGTGCCATTTGTGTGTGATGACCTTTCTATATACAAAATTGCATTAAAATCCACCAATATAAAAAAAAATAACGGCAAAATAACGGTTTATCGGTTATATAAGCGATATACCTTTTGAAACCGGTATTTTAGTCCTCACTGGGCTAAAGCCTGTGTACATACCAAATTTCATCCAAATCGGACAATATGTCAAGAATAACGGTTTTTAACGGTCAGATTTTGAAACATACATGGAAGTGCCATTTGTGTGTGATAACCTTTCTATATACCAAATTTCATTAAACCCACCAATATATAAAACATAACGGCAAAATAACGTTTTTAACGGTTATATAACCGATATGCACTTTTGAATCTGGTATTTTAGTCCTCACGGGCTAAAGCCTGTGTACATATCAAATTTCATCCAAATCGGACAATATGTCAAGAATAACGGTTTTTCAACGGTCAAATTTTGAAACACTATATGGAAGTGCCATTTGTGTGTGATAACCTTTCTGTCCACACTGTCACTTTTGCACACATGCATTCATGACAGCATTTACTCCATACGCACACGCAATCTTTCCAATCAACCAAAAGGCGCACTACCGAATGTTTTTCTTCTCCCCCTCTCCTTCAGGGAAAAAACACTTTACTAAATCACATCAACAATTTATAAACAGATTTTATACATGCATCCTTGTAACCAATTTTCCCAGTTACATCAATACACGTTTCTGTAAAGTCATGGCCTTCACATAACACTGGCTCAAGATCCAGACAGGAAATAAATACTTCTTTCACTCCTTGATGCTATGCCTGCATCAGAATTAAGACTCGCTCTATACTGCCATGATTCCCTGTCTCTCTCAGACAGTGTATGCGCCCCCTTGATTTCTCCCGTCACTGGAGATATGAGTTCCCACTCCTCTCCCTTGAGTTCTCCTGTCACTGGAGAGGTGACGACTTCCAACTCCTCTCCCTGGAGTCTTTACTTGTTGTGGCTGAACTACCGGTGTGTTCCCCACACCATGGCCATCTTTAACCACCTCACGGGGTGAAAGGTGAAAGGTGAAGGGTGAAGGGTGAAGGGCTGAAACACGAATAAGGTTCGTGTAAGTAACCTGCTTCCCAATTTAATTATGAATTCTTTCTTTCTCTTTTCTTTAAGTTTTCCCCTGTAGCTTTCCCCAACTATCTATCGCTCCACCTGGTAATGACTGGTCAGCAGTGAGACCAGCGTCCTGACAGGTTCGAGTCTCTAGGCCATCTGCTGGGCTAAAACTGATTCTTTCCTCCCTCCTCCTAGTGAGTGCATACTCAGTGTTCAAAACACATGACCAGCACTTTACCAGCCCTTGTTAAACTATCTCTCGTGGTCACTTTCACCCAATGACCACGTTTGTTTCTTTACTGAGTCATTCTCACAATTATTTGGGACGCCCGCTACACTAGTCAAGCCACATGAATATTCGTCCTTTTTAGTTGTGGCATGGGGAAATGACTCATATCACTTACATGTGATGGAGCGTCACATGCCTTGATGTGAGGCACGTCACATGACACTTTCTCATATACCAAATTTCATTAAAATCCACGTATATATAAAAATAACGGCAGAATAACGTTTTTTAAAAACGGTTGTTTAATCCATTTTCAGCATTACATCACAGGACAGAGAGTCCGATTGTCACAAATCATCCAAACCGCTTATAAATTGACCAAGTACTTTCTGAGATATTCCATAAAGAAGAAAAACCGTTACAGGCCGTTACAACCGTTTAGTAACGGCTATAACGGGGGCAAAACTAAAACATCAGCATCATCCCGTGCCTGCTAATTTCATAAAGGTCGGCCAAGTACTTCTGAGATATTCCATAAAGAGAAAAAGCTTTACGGGCCGATACAGCCGTTAGAACGGATGAAAAGGGAAATTTAAAACGTCGTGCACACCTTGACCCAAAATAAACTTTACCCAAAAAATTTTCAAAAGAACGACCCAGAAATTTTGTCGGACCCAGGGGAACAAAATTTTACCACAGACACACACACACACACACAAACACACACACAACACCCCCACACCAGCATTTTTTTCCTTTTTCCCCAAATTTCTAAAGAAATTTCCCCCTTTTTACAAAAAAGAAACAAATGCGAAGCTTTAAAAACCGTATTTTCCCCATTTTTCCAAACCGCTTATAAATGGGCCGGGGCCCTTTAGGAAATAAGAAATAAAGGCAAAAAAGGGTTTTAAAAAACGGTTTTTTAAAACCGATGTACAATTTAGAACGGGAATTTTTAGCCTCACTGAGCAAACCCCTTGTAACATCCCAAAATTTTTTCATCCAAATCGGACAATATGTCAAGAATAACGGTTTTTAACGGTCAGATTTTGAAACACTGCATGGAAGTGCCATTTGTGTGTGATAACCTTTCTATATAAAAAATCTTTCTATATAAAAAATTTCATTAAAACCCACCAAAAACACTGCATGGAAGTGCCATTTGTGTGTGATGACCTTTCTATATAGAAAATTGCATTAAAATCCACCAATATATAAAAAAATAACGGCAAAATAACGGTTTAAACGGTTATATAATCTATATGCACTTTTGAAACTGGTATTTTAGTTCTCACTGGGCTAAAGCCTGTGTACATATCAAATTTCATTCAAATTGGGCAATATGTCAAGAATAACGGTTTTTAACGGTCAAATTTTGGAACACTATATAGAAGTGCCATTTGTATACCAAATTTCATTAAAATCCACGTATATATAAGAAATAACGGCAGAATAACGGTTTTTAAACGGTTGTTTAATCCATTTTCAGCATTACATCACTTACAAATGGACAGAGGCTCCGATTTGTCACAAGATCTACCAAACCGCTTATAAATTGGCTAAGTACTTTGAGATATTCCATAAAGAAGAAAAACCGTTACAGGCCGTTACAACCGTTAGTAACGGCTATAACGGGCAAACTAAACCATCAGGCATCATCCGTGACCCATAATGAATATACCTGCTAATTTTCATAAAGGTCGGCCAAGTACTTTCTGAGATATTCCATAAAGAAGAACAACCGTTACAGGCCGTTATAGCCGTTAGTAACGGCTGTAACGGTAAACTAAAACGTTGGGCATCATCCTTGACCCATAATGAACATACCTACAAATTTTCAGAAAGATCGACCCAGTAGTTTTGTCTGGAGCGAGTGGAACACATTTTGACCACGGACACACAGACACAGACACACACACACACACACACACACACACACAACACAGCATTTCTTCGTTCCCATTCTAAAGTACTTTAAGAACTGGTAGTACAACAAGAAAAGGTGTCTTCCAGCCAAGGCCTTTAAACAAACGAAAACGCGAAGAAATGGAGCACAAACACAATAGATGGTCTTCTTTTTGGTGCTCTTTAAAATAGTCTTTTTTTACCCTTCTTCTTTATATAAAAAATGAAAATGGTGTAAATAATATTTTAACACACCAGAATATTACAGCGACCTACAAGAAGTGAACTGTATTGAAGTTGGATCAAGTTGGCATGTTAGTTAATAGTTATCCATGAGAACAGCTGTTTACCCTAAGCGGATATTGTTTCAACTGAATTCAGGGGACGTCAATTATTATTGATTACGTAATATCTATTTGACAATCGTCGAGACACGATCTAGTTGCTAGGTCATCTTAACAGGAAGTAAACTATTTCTTCTTATTTATAAAAATGATGGAACTAATATTTATTCAAATAATAGTTTTAATCCAATCTATGAATGATTATGGATAGTCAGAAGTTTTAGTTTTCTTCTTTTTTAACATTCTTAATCGCTAAATGAGGCTAGAAGAATGCACCAATGCTGTCAATGTCCGACGTCATAACGCTGCTACGTAAAAACAATTCGAAACCACAAAATATGTCATAAATGCAAGTACGATAATATCAAAGAATGACCAGATGTGAAAAAGAAATGAGAGCGCGCTTGGCGTCTGTTCTAAGCTGGTACTATTCAACCACAACACAATAAATTATAAGAGCTGAGGCGGACACGTTACACCCCCTCCCCCCCCCCCCCCCCCCTCCCCCCCCCCCCCCCCCCCCCCCCCCCCACTCCTCAAGAATAAAAACTGGATACTTTAATTCATAACTAACAACGTGTCAAGCCTCAGTTAATGACAGGATTAATTATTCATTAGTTATTCTCATCGATAACTATTAACTAACATGCCAACTTGATCCAACTTCAATACAGTTCACTTCTTGTAGGTCGCCCGGCTCAGGTAGTTAGTGCCCACGTTGTCTTTACCTGGTATCACCTTCACTGTGAATTGATATTGCTGTAATTGGATAGCCCATCGCATCAGTTTTCCGTTCTCTGTCCTGGACTTCCGTAAATACTGTAACGGTCGATGATCTGTCTCGATGGTGAACATGGTTACGAACAGATATGGTTCATATGCCCCAGACTATGGCCAAACATTCTTTCTCAATCGAGGCATACCTCGCCTCAGCGTCGCTCAGCTTACGACTAGCGTATGCCACAGGTTGCAGGCCTTCTCCCTGATCTTGCATCAGAACAGCTCCGATCCCTCGATCTGATGCGTCAGTCCTCAACACATACAGTTTCGACTTGTCAGGCATATAAACAACTGATTTCTTACACAACTTCTTCAGAGATGCGAAAGATCTTTTACACATCTCACATTTTCATCTCACATTTTCAGGCTGTCCTTTCTAAGTCTTATCAGTGAGAGGTAATCTTCTCCAACTTTTCTTCAGGGCGGATGGTTCCTTCTGTGATCTCACGCCCCAGAAAATGTAGAGAACAGTACCCAAAGAAGCACTTAGATGGTTTCGCTTTCAGACCCACTCCTCTAAGCGCTTGAGCACCAACTCAATCACCTTGATGTGTGTCATCCCAAGTCTCAGTGGCAATCATTACATCGTCTATGAAATTACTCACTTATTTTGGGGTAATGGACACAATAACTTCCGCATCATACGGGTAAAACAGCCCCTGCATTTTTGTTGTTGACCAAACGGCATGGTCACCCATTGGAATTGTCCCTGGCAGTGGTGAATGTCGTATTTTCCCTGTCTTCTAGCTTCATGGGTATTTGCCAGAATCCCTTGGTTAGATCTAATTTAGAGGAGTATTTTTTTTTTTATTGCTCAGCTTGGAAAACAGCAAGTCAATGTCAGGCACTGGTTCTGCATCGAACACAGTTGTCTGATTCAACTTCCGATTTGAGCCATGCTTCTTCTGAACCCAAACAACCAGGAGCATTGTAGAGTGAGGCAGCAGGTTCGATCACACCCAATCGCAGCATTGCCTCTTCCTCCTCACCTATAGTGGCGACCTTCGAGTGAGGTAGGGTAGAGGATACTGCCTTACATAGACTGGTGCCTGTTTCTCCTGCCTGATTCTGCACTCCAGGTGATGTGTTGTGCCTGGCAGATTAGAAAGTACGTTATCGTACTTCTGACAAATTTGGTGAAGCGTATGTTGCTGTGTTGCTGGCAAGTCTTCGGACACATGAAAATCATGACGGTGTTCTTTTCTCTGAAGCTCTACCACGGGTAACTTGGCTACATATATTACCATGGACTCCTTCACTGGCCTCATTGATCATCACGACTTCGCGGTCGTCAAAACGATCGATGTACTTTTTCAGTATATTCGCATGTAGACTTTTTCTTTATTATTCACTAGGATCTTGTAGTCGCACTCATTGAACTTGTTATTCACAATGAATGGTCCTTTCCACGTCAGCTGGAGCTTTTTGGGTTGGGGAAAGAACCAACACCTTGTCGCCCACTTTGAACTCTCGAGCCTTGGTTTTCCGGTTAAAATACTTTGCTTGCTTACTGGAAGCTTTGGCTAGGTTCTCTCTTGCAAGCTTGCAGGTTTCCTCGATCCTGTTGTGGAGATTCACAACATACTGGAAAGTGGTGCATGCTTCATTGCACTGTTCTTTTGTCCAAGTTCTTTGAGAATCTGCATAGGACCTCTGACAGTCCTGCCGAATAGCAACTCAAAGGGGGAAAACTTCAATGACTCCTGAGGTATCTCCCTTATCGCAAAGAGCAGTGCAGAGATAAATCTGTCCCATTCCTTTGGCCACTCTTGGAAAAGGTGGCGGAGCATCGACTTGATGATGCAGTTGAATTTTTCCACGAGCCCGTTCCCCTTGAGCATGTCTTGGAGTGATGGACAGAAGACCTTTGACGCTCAGAAGTCGATTGACTTACCCCGCGAGATCGCCCTTGATCTGTGAGGATCTCACGAGGAACGCCCAATATGGACCACATTTCCCATAACGTTTCGGCTACCTCCACTCTCTTCACTATCTTCACTGGTTTGCCTCCACATATCTGGTGGCGTAGTCAACCATTGTTAAAATGTAGTGGTGACCACGCTCGGAACCGGGTAGGATTGGTCCAGTGATATCGACAGCAACGCGGTCGAATGGTGTGTCGATTATAGGCATCTTTCCTAGTGGTACCTTCTGCGTACAGCCTCTCGGGGATGTCCTCTGACACGCGTCACATGACGTGCAGTACCTCTCCACGTCGTTGCAAATGCCTTGCCATACGAAATCATTCCAAATTCCCCGTTTGGTCTTGGTAACTCCAGATGGCCAGACATAGGTACATCATGGGCTCAGCACGGTTCTGTTTAGGTACTACTACCTGACGACACTCCTTTCCTTCACGGGAGAATATATGGTACAGAATACCATTCTTCCAACATTACAATGCAGTGCCACGGTTCTTTTTCCCTCGACTACCCTTGATACAGGTTTGTGATTCAGCTACCCCCCTTGCATTCTTTAAAGTTGGATCCTCTGCTTCCGCCTTGACCAGTGACTCGGGCGTGACGTCACTTAGTAACGATGGCGACACTCTCAATGGTTTGTATGTGTTTTTTTTGCTGTTTTTTTTTTTGCTGTCCCAACCTCTGCGCCACCTCAGAGGCAGTGCACCCACGCCGCTCATTCCGACACCCCGTCCACAGCCACAGCCCGGTCGGCTCTGCCGCAGCCCACAGGGAGCAGTCAATGTCAAGTCGTTAAGAGGCAACCCACCGGAGGACACACTGCGGTGCTGCCGAGTCACTTCGGTGGTGTTCAGTGGCGCCTGTTCTGATCTAACATACGCAGGACACCACCTACTATGCCCCCTACTGACGACAATAATTGCTTAGTTGTGGAGCCGGCGTGAGCGAGCTCTCCCTCCGGAGGGCGCCACCACGTCCGTCCAACGACAGCCCCCATGGACCCGCCGATACCGGTGACCCCGACGGAACCAAACCAAGGCCGCAGACGTGGAGAGGACATCGAAATTGAGGTCACCATGAGAGCAGGGCATGAAGGGCCACAGAATTTGAGACATTTTTTAAAAAATGCTGATCGATGAGAATGAGGAACACTTCAAACACAATTTATTCACACTGAATACACGACAAGATGATGATGATGATGATGATGCAAAGTGGTAGGATAGGCAAAAGACAGTAGATACGACGGATTTAGACAAATGTACGACTGATGAACGAATATAAGCCTATATATTAGCACTTACCTGTGCACGTCTTTTCTTAGAAAATAGTCTTCAGTTCATTTCATCACTAGTTCTCCGTGGATAACAGCACGTCTGGAACCGAAGATCTTCCCCTCAGACACGGGTTACAGCGATGTCTTGTAAAAACGATCGAAATGTGATGACAATGGATACGTAAATAGAAAGGTTGAAACAAAAAACAAAAACAAAAAAAAGGTCTCTCCTAGCCAAGGCCTTTAAACAAACGAAAACCCAAAATAATGGAGCACAAACACAATCGGCTAGATGATCTTGTTGGTGCTCTTTAAAATCTTTTCTGTTTTTCTTCTTCTTTATATAAAAAATGTAAACGGTGTAATAATGCCTCGAATAAAATAATAAGATCACTCGAAAACAAGAAATTGTAGCAGAGCAGACGAACCTTTACTCAGCATCTGTTTTTCAACAACGGTTACCTACGACGCATCTTCCTAAACAAGTAGCTGCGTAACTTCCTGTTTCCATAGATACATATTAAACACATACGACACTACATCCCTCCTCACCTTAGAATGGATTTCTTGTACAAAATAACATGTTGAAATATGCAATTGAATTTCAGAATCTTTAACCAGTCTACTAATCTTGTCTTGAGTAAGTTATGATAAAATAAGTAGATAATTTTCAAATATTTAGAGTTAGTTGATCTAGTTTGGCATAGGTGAGAAAAAGATGTGGCTTTGATCGAAACAATTCAAAACGATTTTGAAAAAAATCACAGAACAATGCAACATGTAATGATCAGAATAACTGAGAGTCAATTAGCAAATGGACACCACTCAGAGAGCTTCGCGGAAAGTCTTTCTGCTCACTTCCATCGCTTTTAAATAATTAAGTATGAACGCAAAACAGTCAAATGATTGTCATTTCCGACAAATGATTGTCACTTGGGAACATAATGTTCCAAATACAGAGGTTTGCGACGCTGTCGACTAGAACGTCTTGGGCTGCCCGGTTGTAGAGCAGGGTTGCTTCGTGATGGATTGGTAGAGGTTTGATCACCAGTCATGGTCACAGGATTTGGTGCTTCAGGGATGTTTTCCTCCTCATCTTCAGTTTCTTCTGGAACTGCAGTATCAGGGGATTTGTTGAGGGATGAAGGGATCTTCTTGAAGAAGGAAGAATTTCGGGTGATTTGGTGGCTACGGGAACAGGCAGTGACCATTGTTCCTTTGCGAGCAGTCACTTTCAGAGGAGATGGGAAATAGTGGGGAGTGAGTTTGTTCTGGCTGGGTTGACGTGCCAAAACAGTGTCTCCAACCTGAAAGTTAGACTGTGTAGCATGACGTGCCAAATCTGCTGCTGTTTTAATTTTCTGTTTCTTTTCAGCGTCTTTGGTGCGGATTTTCACATCAGTTGATGATTTTTCAAGAGTAGGGAGCTTTGTTTTGATTTTCCTGTTGAAGAGTGCTTCTGCAGGACTAACTCCAGTTGTAGAATGAGGTGTTGCACGGAAGTTTCGTAGAAACTTGAACAGTTCTTGCTTCCATGTTTTGTTTTCAACCTGTGCTGTTTGAATTGTTTTCTTGATGATAGACATAAAGCGTTCAACTTGACCATTTGCTTGTGGCCAAAGAGGGGTTATTTTGCGGTGTTTGAAACCGAGTGAATTTTGCGGTGTTTGAACCGAGTGAATTCATGACTGTTGAAAGGCGGGCCATTGTCAGACTTGACAATATCAGGAATGCCATGCCTTGCAAATATTGCATCTAGTCTGGGAATCACAGTCTTGGCCTTTGTTGATGACAGGACTTCTACTTCTGGGTAGCGAGAGTAAGCATCAACTACTACGAGGATGTATTCGCCAGATGGGAATAGACCAGTAAAATCAATGCTCACTTCAGACCAAGGACTTCCAGGCAATTCTGTCATTTTGAGAGGTTCTGTGGAGTGATCAGGGATTGTTGCCAAACATGCTAGGCAGTGTTTGATCTTGGCTTCCACTTGACGGTCCATATGAGGAAACCGTATCTTCTCACGAATAAGTCTCTTTGTTTTAATGATACCTTGATGACCATCGTGTGCTAAATATATAACTTGCTGCTGAAGGCTTCTAGGGATGACAATCTGTGTTCCTCTCAGGATCACTTGATGTTCTTCACTGACTGACAATTCATTGCAAACTGTCTTGAAGATTTGGAAATCAGACGTATCAACTATGTCTGATGGGGTTTGCCATACACCTGTTTTGACAGCGTACCGAACAGCTTCTAGAGTCGGGTCTTTTGTTGCTTTGGCAATTTCTTGCAATGTCATTGCTTTAGGAACTGTATGGTCAACTATGAAACTGGTGTATTCTTCAGCAATCTGGGATGCATGACTTGTCTTGACATCAAACTTCTCTACTGGGTGTCGACTGAGGAAGTCTGCAGGATTCTTTTCACCTGGTTGATAACGTACAGTGAAATCGTACGACTGAAGGCGAAGATTCCAACGTTCTATACGTGCTGATGGTCTTGATGTTGGGTTGCTGAAGATGTTCTCAAGAGGTTTGTGATCAGAGATGACAGTAAAAGGACGACCAAAGATATACAGATGAAAATGCTCGCAAGCCCATACGACAGTAAGTGCTTCTCTTTCAGTCTGTGAATATCTGGACTCCACGTTTGTCAGTGCACGACTGGCTTAGCCAACGATGTGGGTTGTGTTTTTGTCATCTCGTTGTGCAAGAAGTGCTCCAAGTCCAAATGGGCTGGCGTCAACGATGACTTCTACTGACAAATCAGGATTGTAGTAAGCCATAACTTCATTGTTGGTCAGCCGTAATTTTAGTTCTTGAAGTGCAGCATCATGTTCTGTGTTCCACTTCCATTCTGCATCCTTGTGAGTGAGATCACGAAGTGGTTTGGTGACAGCTGCGTAGTTTGGAATGAAGCGTGAGACATAGCTTGTCAGACCGAGAAAACTTCTCATTACCTTGACATTGGTAGGTGCTGGCATCTTGTGAATTGCTTCTATTTTCTTTGGGTCTGGTGAGATGCCATGTCGACTGAAGACAAAACAATAGAATTCTATGTTATCCTTGTTGAACTCACATTTGCTTTTATTCAGGGTGAGATTTTTTTCTTTGAGAGTTGCAAAGACCTTTTTCAAAGTCTCGTCATGCTCCTTCTGGTTCTTTCCATAGATCAAAATGTGATCACTTGTGTTTAAGGATCCAGAAATGTCTGCCAATATTTCAGCAATATGATTTTGAAAAATTTCAGCAGCGCTAGTGACGCCGAAGTTCAGGCGTTTGTAACGACGTAAGCCAACGTGCGTAAAAAAAGTTGTCATGTTTCTTGATTCATCATCAAGTTCCAGTTGATGATAGCCACTGTTGAGATCCAACTTAGAGAAGACTGTAGCTTGATTAAGTTTCATCAGAATATCATCAATTGTTGGCATGATGTGTCTTGTGCGCTTTATTGCCGATTTGGAAGACGCATGTCTACACATATCCGGATTTCATCTGGTTTCTTGGGTTTTGGAGCGACTACTATTGGTGATACCCATGGAGTTGGCCCATCATTTTTTCAATGATGTCTAGTTTTTCAAGTCGTTCAAATTCTGCTTCAACTTTCTTTCTCATATGTTAAGGAATGCGACGGTGAGGCTGTACAGTGGGCTGAACATCTGGATCAACATACAGTTTCACCTTAACGTCTTTAAGTTTGCCCATTCTGTTGAAGAGTTCGGGTGACTCCTCACACAGTTTGTCAGCAATGGTACATGATGAAGGTGTTGATGCCATGAAAGCAAAGTTGATCAGCTGTAATTTTTGGGCAGTGTCAGCACAGAGTAAGTTTCCACTTTTTGCATGTGGTCCAAACTGAATGACAGACAAGTGTGGAAACACTTATCTTTGTAAGAAATATGTGCCTGAAACTGTCCTAGCACAGTGAGTGGGTTACGTGAGCCATACGCAAAAATCTTTGTTGATGTTGGCTTTAGATCATGGCATGTCGACAGTTGTTGAATGTGGTTTCATCAATGACATTGATAGAAGCACCGGTATCAAGATAAAAAGGAACGGACTCACCCAATATCTTGAGGTTAACCTTGGGTGTAGACGATGAATCTGCACTAACACCAAACACATTCTTCTTCTGAAGAAGCTGACTCTGGTTCAATGTTCTCTTGAATGTTTACCACACGCACATTTGCTGCTTGCTTGGGTCTGGAACGACACACTTTTGCAAAATGTCCTGGCTTTGAGCACAAACGACATTGTTTGTCTCTGGCTGGGCAGTTGTCTCGAGGATGTCGATGACCACCACACGATCCACAAGGCTTGCTGCTTGGTTGATGTGACCTCTGGTTTTATTGACGTGGACCTTGTTGTACACCACTTTTAACTTGATCTCTTTTTGACTGGTTCCATTTTCTACGAACAAAATTCACACTGGCTGCATCACTGGGATTTGCTTCCATCTCTGTTGCTTGAAGATCAGAAAGTTCAAGGGATCGTGCTAGTTTCAGTAAATTGATTAAAGTCATATCCTCACGAAGACCACGTCTCCTGAGACGATGTGACAGACAACCTTGAAGAATCTGACTTTTGATCTCTCTGTCAGGATCTTGAAACTCGCAATGGGCAGCTAACATACGTAGACGAGTACAGAACGTGTCGATGTTTTCACTCGGCTCCTGCTTTGCTTGAAACTTGAACGTTTCAAAGTCAGCATTTTTTTGTGGCTCAAAATGATCTGACTGCGATTTGGTGAGCATTTTGTAGCCATCTGCGTTGTCTTGGCCTACCTGGTCTTCACTAAATGTTGTGTAGATGTCGTACACTTCTCCAGCTGAGTGAAGCAGTAACGCTTTCTTTCGTCCATGGTCCGTAATGTTCATCGCTTTCAGCATCAGTTCGAACCGCGCTAACCATTTTTTCCATCTTGTAGTGCCGACCCCGTCAGCATGAACAGAGAATTTTTCGAAGGTAGGGAGTGCAGTTGCCATAACTCGTCGCCTGTGTAATAATGAATATCACTCAAAGATCACTCGAAAACAAGAAATTGTAGCAGAGCAGACGAACCTTTACTCAGCATCTGTTTTTCAACAACGGTATAAATAATATTTTAACACACCAGAATGTATTGAATAGCTGTTTACCCTAAGCGGATATTGTCTCAACTGAATTCAGGGGACGTCAATTATTATCGATTACGTAATAATATCTATTTGACAATCGTCAAGACAATCTATCTCTGCTAGGTCATCGTAACAGGAAGAAAAGTATTTCTTCTTATTTATAAAATGATGTAACTAATGTTTATTCAAAAATAGTCTTAATACAATCTATAAATGATTATGGATAGTCGGAAGTTTTGTTTTCTTTTTTTCTTTGTATTCTTAATCGCTAGGTGAGGCTGGAAGAATGCACACAATGCCGTCAATGTCCGACGTCATAAAGCTGCTACTTAAAAATAAATCGAAACCACATACTATGTCATCAATGCAAGTACGATAATATCAAAGAATGCCCAGATGTGAAAAAGAAATGAGAGCGCGCTTGGCTTCTAAGCTGGTACTATTCAATCATAACACACAATAAATTATGAGAGCTGTGGCAGACCTATGGTGAGTCGTGACTGTTCCTATAGCGAGTCGCGACTTTTAAAATAAAAAAAAAAAATCTTTTATAGCGAGTCGTAACTTCTATTCGTATAGCGAGTCGTAAATTCTGTTCCAAAAGTGAGTCGTGACCCTGTTCCTACATTGAGTCGTAACTTCTGTTCCTTCATTGATACGTGACTTTAATTCCAATAGTGAGTCCTGACATTGTTCCTGTAGCGGGTCGTGACATTGTTCGTATACTGAGTCGTGACTTTTGTTCCTATAGTGAGTCGTGACTTTTGTTCCTATAGTGAGTCGTTACTTTGTTCCTATGGCGAATCACGGCATTGTGCCTATAGCGAGTCGTGACTTTCTTCCTATTCACAACTTTCCTGACCTCTAGTCAAGGCCACTCTTCGAGCAAGGTCAAGGTTACGCATGTGACAAACTTCCGGTTAGTGAACTCGATGTCTGTCATTGCACTGGTTGCAGTTTCACTATGTCTGAGTCGATGTTTTTTACTTCTTCCAAGGGTACAAAACGGTGGGAAGAAGGTTCGAATGTGTTGTTTCGATCAAGTGATTGTGCGATGGTCTCCGTGTATTTGTCTTTGTGTGTGTTTCACTGCACATCGCATGCGCGTGCGTGCGTGCGTGCGTGCGTGCGTGCGTGTGTGTGTGTGTGTGCGCGCGCGCGCAGAGATAGAAGTTAGAACTAGAAGAATGAGCATGGCGTATTCCCAGAGAAGAAACGCTTGGAACCATTTGAGAGTGATACTTTCGTAATTTACTCCCCACTTGGCGGTATTTGAAATATAAATGAGGCAAAATAACCCCTGCGCTGCAGGAAAGAACAAACAAACAAAAAAAAAAAAACGATTCACGGAGGCAAAGATATATATATATAATGTCGGTAAGAACAAATATCTTTCCTTTCGTTTACTACCTCAGTTGGTGATAACTGTCAGTATTTTTCTTAGCTTGCCAACTGGAAGCAAAAAAAAAAAGGAGGTTAGATCTATTGACTAAGAAGGTAGATGTATATGAAAACCAGCAGTAGGACTTTGTCTCAATTTTCTTCTTCTTGGCAGTGTACGTGGTCACAATCAACACTTTGATTATTCTGCCACCACAATATAAAGTAAACTGAATTACCTGTATTCAGTCGCTTTCTTGGTGATTGTCTGTAGAACCTGAAGGTGAGGACGATCGTCGCTTGCGGTTTCCGCGTATTGAGGGTTCAATCACTACACAGTTTTCCACATCTGAGCGACGAACTAAGATACTTCTTTTTACCACCTTCTTCTCATATCCAAGATTAATTTCTGGAATTGGGTTCTCAATCGTGGGCTTCTTCTCTCGGAAATGAAAAGAACACACACACACGTTTTTGGGTGGATTTTTGCGCCTGAGAGCAGCAAGCCACTTGTCTCTTAATATCAGGATCGTCTGGCATTTTGTGAAGTCGAAACGGCGGTTCACACGGACAGTCTCTCTTTGTGAGATTTTCATGCTCAAAACACGGCTGGTCGAGAAGATTGTTGTTTCCTTTGATTGTACGAGCAGCCATGTACTGACTCTGAGCAGTGACATCCACTACGTCTTGACGAAGAAGAAAAAGAAGAGCCAGTAGCCCCAAGCATTGTTTCTGCCATGTTTCTTGCTGAAAGTGGAAGTCATGCACATATTTCTTAATTTAGTATCAGCAATGGCGGCTTACAGTTCAAGGGGTCACAGGGGTCAGGAAAGTCGTGAATAGTGACACATGAATTTGTTCCTGTAATAAGTCATGACATTGTTCCTCTAGTGAGTCAAGACTTTGTTTCTGTAATGAGCCAGGACATTCCCAGACATCAAGGGTCCTAGGACCCACCTAGGGCCCACCTTGGTTCTGGCTAGATCCAGCTTATCCAAGCTGCAGCTAGCTAGAACCTAGGTGGACCCTAGTACCTGTAACGCAGGCCTAGTGCCCACGAAACCAAGACCCACACCCTTTCCCACTCTTACTCTAACACTAACCCACTAACACAGTTCAATTTCCAACATTTAATGACATTTCATAGTACACAAATCCACAACAATAAAATCACACAAAAAAACATACATCAAAACGCATATGATGAGGAGGATGGGGATGAGGATGATTATGATGAGTGCCAGAAAGAAATAATTCTAGTTATAGGACAGGTTGTGAAAAAACAACAACAACAACAAAAGCAAACGAAAAGATAACCAGAGTCCGGGCACCCGCGCCAGGGAAAAGGTTAACGGCGGGCACTGGGGGAAGATGGTAGCACGCAGGCAATGTAGCCCTGCGAGCGCAGAGAAGAATTCCTGAACTTGGGCGTCGAAGAGGGTATGAAGGTCCTAGGGCTCAATCTCCAGGGGGACAACTTGCTGAAGGAATGGCTGGTGATGATGAAGGGGAAGTTGACTGGGGATGGACAGTTCACACGCAAGAACAGAGGGTGTCACGGACAAAAATGAAACAACCCAACTCGTGGAGTCGCCAGCCAATTTGTTCGGACATAAGCTTCAACTCAAACATTCTAGGCGCCAGATAGACGGGCCCATGGGTCGGGTCCAGCCAATTAAGCTTAGCGGAGAGGCTTCACGGAGACGGTACGGTCCACCCAGACAGACTAAGCTGTTTGACCGACACCTCGATGTCTGCCCGGACGCATCTCAGTGCCTGGGCCGGACTCATCTAGCCAATTTTACACTGACCAGTGCCCACACGTTAAGCCACACGGCGCCAGTTAAGTAGGAAAGGGGGGAAGGTAGTGCGTGGTGGGGGGATGAAATCTAGCTAATCAATTAAATGACCAATTGACCACCACAGAGAGTAAGGCGTGTAGGCGTGACTGTCATGATTTGAATATCCAATGGAATTAGAGGGAGATAACTTCGGGTATCAGAGGTAAAAATACTGACCAATGGTACTCGCCCTTTTTGGACAGATCGGAACGGAATAAGAAGGATGTGAGAGTGAGAGAACGGCAGAACGAGGGGGAGAACGAACAGGGAGACAGAGAGAGAGAGAGAGGTTCTGGGGTGTAGTCTCTGCAGGAGAAAGGCAGAGAGATGAGAGGAGTGAAGTTTGAGCATTAGCACCAGATATAGTCTGCAAAGGGAGGACTAAAGAGAGATGTGGAAAGAGAGAGTTGCTAACTAATGAAGAGAAAAAGAAAGAAAGAAAAGGAAAAGAAAAGCAACCATGTCCATTTAATAGAGCAGACTAGGAGAGAGAGAGAGAGTGCAATGCGTTAATGCAGGAAGAAAGAAAGGAGAACAGATCGATGTTGATAGTCACTGTTCTATCTGAACCGGGGGTTCGACCTCATACTTGGCCAGCGCCACTTTCATCGGCAGTCCAACCTGACCAACGCCAGCAGTCCAGCCTGACCGGTGCCAGCAGTCCAGCTTGACCGGTGCAAGCAGACCAACACCAGTGCCAGCAGTTGTGTCGTGTTGTGAAAGTGACAGTGAAAGAAAAAAAAAGGAAAAGAAAAAGAGACAGTGATTCGTGAATAGTTAAGATCACCTGGCCAGGTAAAGTAGAAATCTATTTATACCCGGGTTAGTTAATGATGTTTTAGATAAATGATTTTGTGAAGTTCAGGAAAGAGAGAATGTTTTATTTCATTTGATTCCATATGCATTGATGTTTCGTTCTATGATCATGTGTAGTAAAGTTATAGACTTTACTAGTGGTTTGATGTGACGAATGCATGATATATGAATGAGATTGTAAGCAAGCTGTGAGTGTGTTTGGGCTGTGCGCTAGTCCTTCCTCCACCGACATCACCCGAGGTTGACAATTTATTGGCGAGCCTGCCAGGATATTCTGGCCCATTTATTATAATTGTTCAACTTCTCAGAGAGGAAGCTGGGTGGGATTCAAGTATTGTAATCCTAAGACAAGGGTTGTCTTACTGTATGTTCCCAAGATAGTTAAGTACTAGGCTTGGCATTGCTTCCAAGATAGTTAATACTAGGCTTGGCATTTCAGCCCCAGAGTACTCATTTCGCACAGATTGCCTATAATTCGCTCTCATAGTTGGGTCAGGCGCTGGGCGTCTTATAAAAACTAATTACGTTGTCCCAAGCTAATATTATCATTCATAGGATTGTGCTATTACGTCACTCGTGTCGGTAACCACCAGTTTGGCTGTCGTAGTAATAAAATCTTGTTCAAAAAAAAAAAAGAGAAACAATGGCGGAAGAAAAAAACACCCCTTTTGAACAACTTGTGAGCGTCGCTCGGGAACTGGGTTACTCAGGAGATGAGTTGCGTGAAATTCGTTAAAAACCCAACAAAAGAGGGGAAAGGGATGAACGCGGGGAAAAAGACCCCGTATCGCTTTGGGGGAAATAGCAGAGGGGGGGAAAGGGGCTAAAGAAGAGCAAGAAATGGGAAAAATTTTAAGGATTCAGGCTAATGATAATAAAGGCCGGGCAGGAACAGAATGGAAAAGGGGAACGCAGGGAAACGGGAAAAGGTTTTTAAAGCTGGGGAAAAAGCAGGAAACAGAAAGAAAAAAGGTTCTTTTGGGAAAGTTAGAGAAAGGGGAGAATACAAGGGGAGCCCACGATAGGGTATTTTAAAATTTCCATTGATTTTCCCCTGTGCGCAGCTATCCCCCCGACCCAAGTTGCCAAAATTTTCCCCCGGAAAAAGGGGAACGATTGATGCAAAACATAAATTTCGTTTCGAAACGTTTGAAACCCAGTCGGGTTGGCCTCCAGAAGAGTGGGCAGTCATTTTGTCGGCGTTACTGCCCGGGTAAGGCTTTTACAAATTTTACTGCTTTTCCCAGCAGAAAAACAGTCGGTTTTTCCCGGCGCGTGAAGGAATCGTTGAAAAAAAGGGAAATTGGGACCTCACAAAGGGGGTTCAGGAAAAAATTTCGCTCAGCAAAAATTAAAAAGCAGGTGATAGTACCCCAATTTGGTGCACTTTTTGATCACTTTTTATGAGAATTTGGTTAGATTTGAGGGGGTTTACAAAGGAAGGGGGTTCCGCCCGATTTTGAAAGGTGGGTTATAAAGGAACAGATTTTTTTCGGGGTGCGGCCCTGAGTTAACCTTACATTTGAAAGGAGAAACCCAAGAGACAGAGGGATTTTTGTTTGAAGGTTCGCAGAGGTGTATAGAGAGGCACTTTTTGGGCACAAAGGGTTTGCAGGGGAAAAACGGTGTGGCACGGGTGAGAAAGTCGGGGGGAAAACCAGGGGGGGGTTTTCGGGCAAAGTCTGCAAACCCTTTTGGGGGGGCCCAAAAGGGAAAGGGGCAAAGGGCATTGGGGTTTTTCCCATTTGTCACAAAAAGGGGGCCCTGTGGCGGGGGACTGTCCCCTTGGGGGTTTCCCGGGAAGGCAGCAGCCTTGCAAAGGTGGATAAGGGCGAAAGGGAAACGACTGCATTTGGAACCCAAAAGGGGAAACCCTTCTGAAGAGGGTGGGTGCAGCCAAAAGGTTAGCACGGACAGATTCAGTGTCAGGGATGGGGGCACTGGGCGAGTGGTTCGTTACCAGGGGAAAAAAAGGGGTTTGGTTGGCCAGCAGGGGGTTTGAAAGGTGTTCCGAGCACTGGTTTTTTCTTTGGGGGGATTTACGAACAATGCGGGTCAAAAAAAGGGGTTTTTAAAAGGGAAAAAATCCAAAAAACCTGAAACCAAACAAATGGCACTGTGGGGGGATTTTTCCAGTTGCTAAGAGGGTACGAAACCCCTTTTAATTTCTCAGGCAGATTGCCCTGCGTTGGTGAGGGAGAAACCCCTTTTTGATTTGATAAAGGGAAAAAACGGGTTAAAAGGATCCGGGGGATCCCGAGTTTTTGATTTGCTACAAGGGGCAGCTTCGGCACGGAGCAAAAAGGGGGGAAAAGGGTTGAAAAACCGTTAGTCTTTTCCGGAAAAGGAAGCCAGGAAAAAAGTTTTTGGTTTTTGGGGATAAAGTTTTAGACCCAGCGCGGGGGAAAAAAACCCTTCGCTGGGGGAAGTTTTGGGAGTTGGCAAAGGTGGGGAGAAAACGGGATTTTAGAGGAGGTGAAAAGAGTTTCTTGGAAAGGCGGGCTTTTTGCCCGAGTTTCCCCAAAGGGGGGAAAGACAGGAAGGGTTTAAAACCAACCAGTTGGGGGCCCAGAGGTTATCGTGACACTGATGTCAGTGGGCCCCCGAGTCGTCTTTTGGCGGGTCATTCGGCCCCAGCAAAACAGGGCCAAATTTCTTTGATACTTTTTTTTGGCCGGGAGCTTTTGGCGACATCAATGGGTTTTCTGCAGGGTAAAGTACGTTTTCCCAAAGGGTCGGCCACAAGGGGGTGAAGGGGAAAGGGCCCGCCTTTTAAAACCACCCCCTTTAAATTTGACACCCCAAATTCAGGAGGGTGGCGGTTGATCTGTTTGGGCCCCAATCGGCCCTGTTCCAAAGGGGGGCAAAGGTTTGTGTTGACGCTGGTGGCTACGCGACCAAATCCCCAGAAGCGGTTGCATTAAAAAGGGTAGTTTCGAACAGGTCGCTAAAAGGGTTTGGTTTAGACTTTTTCTCTAGCGGGGGTGGCCAGCAAAAATTTCTCGGGAAAAGGGGGGGTCCCAGTTCACCCGGGCGTGTGGGGAGGTAAACAGGTCTAGGGTCACACAGCTTTTTCACTCCCCCATACCCCCCCCCCAAGCAATGGTTTGGTGGAGAGATTCAATGGGTGCTAAAGGGCATCTTAAAGAAGCTCTGTGGAAAGGCCAAAAATTTGGGGGACCGCTACATTCCAGGGCACTGTTCGCCAAAGGGAACCCCCTGGGGGAGCACCGGTTTTTCCCCAAATTGGTTTCTGTATGGGCGGAAAAGTTGGGGGAACCAGTGGGCATTCTAAAAGAGCTGGGGGTCCGGAGAACAGGAGCCCGAAAAGGTCAAAACCATTATCAGAAATTTGGTGGGCCTACGAAATAGGCTCGAGGAGCCCTGAAGGTCCCCAAAGGGAGAGTTTGCAGGGGTAGGGTCGTCCAGAAAAAGGCAGTATGACGGGAAAGGGTTTGAGGAAGCAATTCCCCAAGGTGGGAAACAAGTCCTGTTATGCTTCCCACGGATCACAACCAAAACTGCTGATTTCATTGGAAAAGGGGCCATTCACCCCTCATTTAAAAGGTAGATCAGGGCTACCGAATCGATGTGAATGGGGGAAAACAAAACTTTTCCATGCAAATTTGCCCCAAAAACTTTTGCGTTGAACCCAGGGACATAAAGGGGCAGCCAATTTATTTATGGAGGTGAAGGAGACCCAGCGAAAAGGGGGGATTTTTTTGCCCGAGTTTCCAGGAGAAGATTTATACAGGGATGTGTCACTGTAAGAAGGGTAGACAGTAGGAGACAGGGGGGAAGTTTGGGGGCTCCCAAAAACGGGAAAAAGGGGGGTCCCCGGGCGTTAAAACCCCCGGCGGACAACTCTTTGAGCTTTTAGGGTTTGGGGTTTACTCGAAAAACCCGTACATTTTAAAGCCACCCCCCATTTTGCCAACCCCCGCAAGTGTTTGAGGAGGGGGGGTAGAAAAGTTTTTGGACCTTGGGGTTTGAACCGTCCCAAATTTATCGGGATAGTGGGACCCGGCGTCTTAGTGAGAAAAAAATTTAGGTGAGGGGGTTTGATTCTGTGGTTTGACTATAACGTCTGAACATGTCCCAAGGTCGAGCAAGGTCCTTTCCAAAAAAAAGGAAGACCTGTTCGCTCGATCGCCACAAGCAAGGCCCGGATTTCCCCCAGGTAGTCTGGCAAGGGGTTTTGGAAAAAGCCCCCGAGTGGGGGACCCCAAAGGGGTCACAGCATTCCCCACTCCCTTTTGGGGGGATACCAGTGGCGGTACTCCCTTTTGGGATGGTCAACGCCCCTTTCAGGCTTTCTTTTCGGATGATAGGAAGTTTGACGGGGTTTGGGAAAGGGGTTTTGAAATTTTATGGGTGACATTTTTGATTTCAATTTCCGGGGACAATGGGAGGGGGCATATGAGGCAGCTAGGGGGCAGTTTTAGAGGGTTTTAGACAACCAAATCACCCGCCAGGGCCCCAAAAAAGTGGGCCCGGGGGTTTTTCCAAGCCTGGAGTTCCTAGGTTTTTTTTGTCGGAAAAAGGGCACCAAAACAGCCAAAGGGGAAAGGGGGAAAGAAAGAAGAATTTTAGAGAGACCAAAGAAACCCAAAACCAAAAGTCAGGGTCTGCTAGGTTTTTTTTGGGGTTTTTTTTTGGGGGTTTGTTCCAAAAATTTTGCTCAACACGGTTCCCCTCAGTGATTTTGGGCCAAGGGAGGGGAAAAAGGGGGTGGGGCGAATGGCAGCGCTGCAGAGAAACCCCCAGCCCGGTTTCGGGAAAGACAAAGGGTTCCCCTCCCCTCTTGAAGCTTCCAGATTGTCCAAAAACCAAAATTTTTTTTGCGGGCAGATTTCAACAGGTGGTTTGGGGTAGGGCATTTTTGTTACAGGAGCATAAGGGTTTGAGTTTTCCCCGTGAGAATGCTAGCAGGAAGTGACAAATTTTGAAGAAGGGGACGCAACGGTGGAGAAGGAGTGTTTTTGCTTCGTGGGGGCCCTGCAGAAGTTCCAAAATACTTGTAAGGGGGAAAAAGTTCGTGATAGAGAAAGGGTCACAACCACTCAAAATTCCCCGAAGGGGGCGCAAATTTGAAAAAAAGCAGGGGTGCTGCGTTGGGCAATGGCTTGCGCCCTAAAAGGTAACGAGTGCAAATTTCATTCCAGGTGAAAAAGTCCCGGGGCTGAAATTTTTAAGTCCCCGTTTGTCTAGGGAACTTCAACCAAAAGGAAGCAGTCAAATCCCCGGGGGCCTTTTTTTGTAATTGTGGGGGTTTTACAGTTATTTTGAGTGGATATTTTTTTCATTCCCGTTGGCTTTTGGGTTTATATTTTTGTGTGAGAAATTGTTCATGTTTTTTCTTTGTGAGGCTTGTTCAGTGAATTTTATTTTTGCTTGGAGCATACAGTCGCTTGTGTAGGATGCATTTTTTGCTTTTAAATGAGGGGTGGAGAATTTTTTCAGTGAAAATGTCAAGGATCGTGATCATAAAAATATTGTGCTTTTTATAAGAATTGTGAAAGAAGAAGGGGAAATCCCCCAGGTAGGGGGGTTTCATAGGTTTCGCACAAAGGGCGTTAAAAAAATGAATTTTAAAAAACGCAAGAGCGCAAGTCAATGAAAATCCCTTGGGGTGGTTTCACTAATGATATATTTTATTTTTTTTTTAAACCGTTTGGTTTTTAAAGTAATTTTTTTTTTAAAATTTGCTGTGTAGCTGTGTGTAGGGAAAATTCGGGGGTTGTTGTTTTTTTTTGTACCGTTGTTTTGAGACAATGCGGAGCATGGTCTTTTGCAAGGGGAAATTGTCACGGACAAAAATGAAACAACCCCAACTCGTGGAGTCGCCAGCCAATTTGTTCGGACATAAGCTTCAACTCAAACATTCTGGGCCCGCCAGATAACGGGCCCATGGGTCGGGTCCAGCCAATTAAGCTTAGCGGAGAGGCTTCACGGAGACGGTACGGTCCACCCAGACAGACTAAGCTGTTTGACCGACACCTCGATGTCTGCCCGGACGCATCTCAGTGCCTGGGCCGGACTCATCTAGCCAATTTTACACTGACCAGTGCCCACACGTTAAGCCACACGGCGCCAGTTAAGTAGGAAAGGGGGGAAGGTAGTGCGTGGTGGGGTGAAATCTAGCTAATCAATTAAATGACCAATTGACCACCACAGAGAGTAAGGCGTGTAGGCGTGACTGTCATGATTTGAATATCCAATGGAATTAGAGGGAGATAACTTCGGGTATTAGGGGTAAAAATACTGACCAATGGTACTCGCCCCTTTTTGGACAGATCGAAACGGAATAAGAAGGATGTGAGAGTGAGAGAACGGCAGAACGAGGGGGAGACGAACAGGGAGACAGAGAGAGAGAGAGAGGTTCGGGTGTAGTCCTCTGCAGGAGAAAGGCAGAGAATGAGAGGAGTGAAGTTTGAGCATTAGCACCAGATATAGTCTGCAAAGGAGGACTAAAGAGATGTGGAAAGAGAGAGTTGCTAACTAATGAAGAGAAAAAGAAAGAAAAGAAAAGGAAAAGAAAAGCAACCATGTCCATTTAATAGAGCAACTAGGAGAAAAGGAGAGAGTGCAATGCGTTAATGCAGGAAGAAAGAAAGGAGAACAGATCGATGTTGATAGTCACTGTTCTATCTGAACCGGGGGTTCGACCTCATACTTGGCCAGCGCCACTTTCATTGGCAGTCCAACCTGACCAACGCCAGCAGTCCAGCCTGACCGGTGCCAGCAGTCCAGCTTGACCGGTGCAAGCAGACCAACACCAGTGCCAGCAGTTGTGTCGTGTTGTGAAAGTGACAGTGAAAGAAAAAAAAAGGAAAAGAAAAAGAGACAGTGATTCGTGAATAGTTAAGATCACCTGGCCAGGTAAAGTAGAAATCTATTTATACCCGGGTTAGTAATGATGTTTTAGAAAATGATTTTGTGAAGTTCAGGAAAGAGAATGTTTTATTTCATTTGATTCCATATGCATTGATGTTTCGTTCTATGATCATGGTAGTAAAGTTATAGACTTTACTAGTGGTTTGATGTGACGAATGCATGATATATGAATGAGATTGTAAGCAAGCTGTGAGTGTGTTTGGGCTGTGCGCTAGTCCTTCCTCCACCGACATCACCCGAGAGGGAAAGGCCTGGAGACAAAGCGAAAATTGCCGTAAGGGAGGGAAATGGAACATTTTAGATGACTAAAAATAAAGAAGTCTTTCCCCAGGTCTGTTTCTCCATGTAAAAGTTATGACTTGGTTAGCATCTTCCTTCCCTCTTACAGAAGTTAAACGTTAAGGAAAATTCCAGAAAGTGTCGGGCAAGTTAATGCTTTCTTGACTATAATAAAATGACTACCATAATGTCCCCTTCTTCAATATAAGGCTTCTACAATGTTTTCTTCTACTTCTGTATTAAATCCAGAGTGGTTTCAAAAGATTTCCTTTTATATACACGAGCCCCAAAAATGAGAATAGTAGAAGCCCAAAATAAACGCGTTTTCATCCAAACAATAGTATCATGGTACATTACACAACATCAAACAATGTGTTTACCGTAAAAGAGTATAACGATACAGTAATTCGAGTCGGAGGTGTACAAAACGAAATCTTCACCTTTCTGTGATAAGTTTGTTTTTTTACACATGAAATAAACCCCAGTTATTCAATACCGAAGGTCACACACCAACAACGAAAAGAATAAGAGGCGAGGCTGACTAGGGTTTACATCAAAACGCATATGATGAGGAGGATGGGGATGAGGATGATTATGATGAGTGCCAGAAAGAAATAATTCTAGTTATAGGACAGGTTGTGAAAAACCAACAACAAGAACAAAGAATATAACTATATAGCTATAAAACAATAGCAAACAAATGAAATGATACACGCACACAACAGATAGGTAACTCACCAAAACCCGTGAGTGAGCTCTAGAGACTATACAGGCTCTGGAAAACCAGACACCTCACCGAGGACACAAGACAGCGTCACTTCGATGGCTCGGGAGGACCCAAACCTCACCGGCGCGGTCACAACCGAAGATCTCGCTCTAAGACTCTTGAAAAAAAGAAAAACGAATGTTCCAAGTCAAGGCTAACGGAACTCGAACTTAGTTGCTATCAAAGTGAGCCAAGTGATCAGCATGGGCTGCACGGGATGTCTGTACACCGATGCCACTTTTAGCTGACAGAGAATAACGCGCGTAAAGCGTGCGCGCGAGGTACGCGCGCGCGCGCGCGCGCACGCACGCGCACACACACACACACACACACACACACACACACACACACACACACACACACACACACACACACACACACAAACATGTGTAAACACGCAGAGCATAGGCGCACGCCCTAAAATACTTGACAGTTCGTGACAGTACCCTTGCTGTAAGGGTTGTTCCTAGAAGAAAAAGAAACACCCGAAGGTGCTGGGGAGGACCCAGAGAAGCACTGTCTTCACCTGCCTTTAGAGCAGTCCTGTACCACCCTTGGAGGCCTGCGCTGTGTTGACGATGGGTACGATGGGTGACAGTACCCTTGCTGTAAGGGTTGTTCCTATAGTGAGTCGTGGGTTTTGTTCCTGTACTGAGTCGTGACATTGTTCTTACAATGAGTAAGTACGTTGAGCCACCAGATCTAGCCTGTATAAGTACAATGTTAGGAAGAAGTGGCAGCTACTGAAAATCATCACCAGTTCACGTGCGAAAAGGTGAGCGGGATGAGCCTGTCATGAAAATCCAAACGACAATAAGCTCATATCTCGTATAACATTGAAGAGAGAGAGAGAGAGAGAGAGAGAGAGAGAGAGAGAGAGAGAGAGAGATCTATATCTATCTGTCTGTCTGTCTCTGTTTTTCTGTCTGTCTGTCTGTTTGTCCGTCCGTCCGTCCATCTGGCTGTCTGGCTGTCTCGCTCTTCTTCTGTGTGTGTGTGTGTGTGTGTGTGTGTGTGTGTGTGTGTGTGTGTGTGTGTGTGTGCGTGTGCGTGTGTAATACAAATTTTCATTGGGGAAAACACGTGCAGGCTAACAACTCTCTGTCATTAAAATAATGAATTGGCACATGTTAAAGAAAAAGGTAAGGAAAAAAAAAGACAAAAGGGTTTTGAGATGAAAACGGAAATGAAAATGTAATCTGGTGTGACCATTTTCTCAACTATCTAGAGACAAACAAAACAAAACAAAACAATACAAAACACGGTTTCCGCTCTAACTTCTCCTGGATGACACAGTTACTCGCTATAGCTCATGATCTCATGGCTTCCAACAACAAAGGCAAGCAGGTTGATGCAGCATTGGACATCTCTAATTTTAGACACCATGTCCCAGAAGAAGCTCGTTTGCAAGTGGTTAGTAAGTCAGTATGCCATCACTGGATCGCACCATTCTTGGTTTGAGCAGAGAACCATAAATACGTAACGTCCTCAGTTGAAAGACCAGTTCCGAATCGACGAGCGTGATCTCGAGTACCCCAGGGTACAGTTCTTGGACCCTTCCTCCTTCTTTGCGACATAAATGATTTGCCAGACAGTTCCCCCCAGATCCGTCTCTTCGCAGATGATTGCCTACTATATTGAGAAATCAACACAAGTCAGCACAATCTTTCTTCCTCTTCTCTCGAGGTCTAAGATGGGGTGACCACATATGGTGATGAGGTTCATCCAACGACTGCTCTGAGAAGCCTCGAAGATAAGCAGGTCACCCGGTGAATAATTGGCAGCAGATAACGGCTGCCTTAAGAAGAAGCAAGTCCTTCCAAGATGTACATAAAGTGAAACGTGGATGCCATCTTCGTTTGAAAGCTGAACCTCAAATGTGTTTCATTCCCTTTGCTTTATCTTGAAGTCGTTGTCATCCATGCATGTGCCAAACGGCAATCAGCTTAACGATTGTTCTATTTCTATTAGCATGGAAATATTGATTTGAAGGAGAGAACATTATTTAGAGGTTGAAAGCAAAGTCAGATTTTGGAGGTTATAGTAGAGGTCAAGTTGTAAACCAGCTGCCATTTGAATAAATGGAAATCGCCTTGCTCGTGTGAAGAGACCTTTTATGTAATTCAAGACCATGTGTCAGCGAGGAAAGCTGAAATATGCATGGCTTGTGAACTCCTTATGTTCCTACACCGTTAGTAGGGAACAAGGATTTGGGAGTGAAAAGTACAGACGATAAAAGAAAAATGGAATGTCATGTTGACTCTGACCACAAGCCACAAATACGAATACGCACCAAAACCCTGTATAACTATGCAGGTGTTCGGGGCCATAGCATGAGATCACATTTCAGGTTTTGGAGCTCCCCTGAAACCCCATCTTTATGCTGGCTGGTCCTCCCTGGATTGTCCCATTCTACAGGTGGATTAGGGGGAAAGGGGCGAAACTCATGCAGTCTAGATCGTTTTCAAACTCGTCAAGCAGCCCACTAAGTGACGTTATATAAAGGAATCGTGTTCATGTGCTCACTGCCAAGACTTAGTAAAAACAACAACAACAACAACAACAACAGCAGGAGCAGCAGCAGCAGCAACAACAACCTTTTGGACTTTCTGCAAAGGAACATCCGCCATTGTTCCACCAGCTGCAAGTGCAGTGCACTCTGTCATTGAGTATTGAACAATCCTTTGGTAACCCCCTGTACCATGAAAGACATCAGCATGCTGGAATGGGTACAGAGAAGCGTGGCACATTTCATTGCTGATGACTACAAATCTCGCACGCCAGGCAGTGTACAGATTCTCATCATGCTGACCTACTGCGATGTGGCATTAGCAGCGGAAGGCGCCTAGGTGGTAAATAGGCATAGATCAGTTCAGCTTACCTTCCTCATATCAGTGGTGTCACGAAAGGACGACATTTGAGTCTGTGGAGCAGTGCAGTTATAAGGCACTACTATTCTGCAACTTCGACATGGCCTGCACGACCAACAGGGGGGAGGGAGTGGTGAGAACATTCCTCACGGACGCAGAGTGGACGTGGATCTTGGCAACAGATTGGCGACTGCTGTCCTGCCTGTTTCTTTAGTCGGCCTCACGCGACACAGGACCGTCGCCACTTAGCATGAAGACGACTCCGCCCGGAAGTCCTCAACATGGCCTTCGAAGGAAAGCAACAAGACCAGAGACTATCGTCACGTAGACACCCGTCTAGAACGACTGACAATGGAAGAAGTTAAACACCAACTACAAAGGAATGAACAACGACCCAGATTTCTGCCTCAAGGAACTGACTACCCTGGATAACTCTTTCCCAACGCAGACACAGACCTCACACAAGCCTGCCAGCTTCCAAGAGCCCCGGACAACTGACTACGTACTGCAGCTTAATGCACTATCCAACACGTCCCCAAAAGCCATGCTGTGAGGACGTTAAACTCAACCATTTACAGTTTAGAGGACTTCTGTAGAAACTGGACCTTCCTGCCCTTCAGGAATGAAGGAAGCAACATCGACTGGTACTTCTGGTTGAGGAATTGGTGCGCGCTGTGACTCCTGAGAGATTCATCAGTGTTCATAAGCCTGGTAGATTGATTTATTCAATGAAAAACAGTAGTTTATTTCAAGCAATGTGATCAATATCTACCGTTCGCAGCAACGACAGGAATTATCATCAAACCCTGCTCAGCAGATAAATACAGAAATTCTTTCTCTTATCGTAGGCTACTTAAGCCACCTTGACAACAGTGTGGTTTTAGCCAGAAAATATCAGCTCTTTTCGGGCTTTGTGATCAAGATAGCTGATCTCCTACCATCAACAGACCAGCAGCATCCCTCTTCAGTTCACGTCACGCATTCTGTGACGTTAACTTACAGCTTATGAAAAGAGAGAGACCGGTCATCTTTTCAGTATAACTGATTGTCAAAGGAGAGAGAGACTGGTCATCTTTTCAGTGTAACTGATTACCAAGAGAGAGAGAGAGAGAGAGAGAGAAGAGAGAGAGAGAGAGAGAGAGAGAGAGAGAGAGAGAGAGAGAGAGAGAGAGAGAGAGAGAGAGAAAGGAAGAAAGAGAGAGAGAGAGAGAGAGAGAGAGAGAGAGAGAGAGAGAGAGAGAGAGAGAGAGAGATCTTGAACACCCAAGGATGAAGGTTTTAGGCCGAGGCGTAGTCTTACAATCTGTCCTTGTGATGCATACATCTTTTCAATACATATAAGTTGTACTGGCATTTCAATATCTAAACACTTTAGTGTAATTCTAATATCTATAATCAGACTGTTTATAAAGAGACGGATACGGATTTTTTATTCAGACAAGCCATGGCCCCTACTGAAGCGGGTGTTGTGAACAAAACAATTTAGAGAAGGAAAAAAATCAAGTATCCAAAGATCTGCGACAGGAAATCGACAAATTAGAGATTAAGCAATACACAACAATAAAGACCTAACTGCATTCCGTACTTCGATTTTTAAATGCCTCGTACAAAAATATAGCAAAACGCTTAACAGGCCTAGTTGTTTTGTTTGTAGATGCTATAAGTAATGAGAGTCGAAATGAGAAGGACGTCTATAATATTTTTGATGAATTAACTGATTCCTGAGGTCATTCAACTTGGGACAACACAGCACAAAATGAACTTGATTTTCTTCGGGACTTTTACATAGTGAACAGATTAGATCCAGCCTACTCTTCTTCTTCTTCCTAAAATACTGGTTCACTCAAAAACGAGTAGGTCACCAGCGCGCATGTTAAAAAGTAAAATAAAAGAACATAAAATAGTGCGACTCAGACTGTTGGCCCCTGGAGCAAATTTGGCAACAAGGGGTCGCACTCGATATTCAAGAAGTTAAAAGCAATGGCCAAATTCAGGCCCAGGTAACAGTAAAATATCTGGGGAAGTTAAAATAGAAGATCGTCAATATGCAGATCTCAAAACTGTCGTATCAATTTGTTTTTTTTAATGAGACTGCATTTGTGGCAATCTTGATGGCACCCGGCAGTGAGTTCCATAGCCGTACAGAACTAGGATAAAATGAATGTAAGTGGCTGTCAATATTTGATGCAGGTATGGTATAACATTGACCGCCACTCCTGGTGCTACTTTTATTCAAATCTAGTTGTTCCACTGGAATATCAATTAGTTTAGCTCTGCCTGTGAAGAAGATGTTAGGTTTGATAAAAGCTCTTCTCTCTTCTAAGGGTTTCCATTCTAATTTCCTCATGTTCTTCCTAGTATTCCCCTTTTCTCTGATGTGGTTCCCTGTTACGAACCGTGCTGCTCTCTTCTGAATCTTTTCGAGGTTATCAATGTCCTTTAGATGGTAAGGATTCCAAACTGAGCAACCATATTCCAGTACTGGTCTAACAAGTGTTTTGTAGCAGTCGTCTTTAACCTTTTGGGGGCAGTCGTTGATATTCCTGTATAAGAAAGATAAGACGTTATTTGCTTTCTTACATACTAAATTGTAATGGTCTTTCCATTTGAGACGACTGTCTATAATCACGCCTAAATATTTTGCAGCATTGGTTTCTTTAAGAATAGTATTATGAATAGAATATTCTGATCTAGTTGGTGAGCGTTTGTTACATATACGCAACACCTGGCACTTTTCCCACTCTTGTAAAGCGTTTAGATCTTCTTGTAGAATGCGTGTATCATTCTTGCTTCTGATTGTTCTATATACTAAGCTGTCATCTGCAAAAAGCCTTATAGTAGTTCCAGGAGAGAGATTTCTACTTATGTCATTTATATAAATTAAGAAAAACAAGGGGCCCAGAACAGTTCCCTGTGGTACACCTGACAAGACTGGTTTACAATGGGATGACGACCCTTCCACAACAACTTTCTGCGTTCTCCCAACGAGGAATGATCTAGCCCATTTTAGCAAAGAACCGCCAATGCCGATGTGTTCTAATTTAAGCAGCAGGCCCTCATGGTCAACCTTATCAAAGGCTTTAGAAAAGTCTAATAAAATTGCATCTATTTGCTGTCTGTTGTTAAGACAGTTATTAAAATCATTGAGAGTTGTTATAAGTTGAGTCTCACAACTCCTTCGCTGTCTAAAACCATGCTGGGCGTTATTTAAGAAGTCATATTTGTCAAGATGGTCCATTATGCTACTATATATTATGTGTTCAAGTAGTTTAGCTGATATGGATGTAAGAGATACAAGTTAATTTGATATAATACCTATGTTTAAAACCCAGTTTGTTTTCCCACTTGCATCTATAGCATATTATAGGCTGCGCTTTCCTGGGCAACCTTGAGATTTCCATTTGTGTTATTTTCAAGCAATAGGCTAACGTGCAGCCTACAGTTTGTCGCAGAATTCAGAGATGTATTCGATAGGCCTAGCCTATTGCCTATCTGTTACTTCGCCATTGACTAGGCCTAGGGCCTAAATCATTGGGGGTTCGCATGTTCACTCCAAGAAATTTTTCGACGCAAACGTTTGCGTTAGAGAGAGAGAGAGAGAGGGGATGGGGGGTGGATAGGAGAGAGAGGGAGTAGGCCTAGGGTGAGCGGTTTAATGGAGTAAGTTGTCTTCAGACGGTGCGTTCAAAGTATGGTATACGGAAGAATGTAGATATGGACGTTAATTATTTTGAATCAAATAATCAAATAAGAGAGAGAGAGAGAGAGAGAGAGAGAGAGAGAGAGAGACGTCAAGAAGTGGCAAGTTTTCTGTTCAGTAGGCCTACTTTACTTTCCATGCGTTTCCGGTAAATAGAGTAACCGCACGAAATTGTACGGCGTTCTGCGACATTGCGAACTGCGTTGGTGATAAAATTAATTGAAAGTGGATAATCATGCATGCAGTTGTGTTGAAGGTAACCTCTGTTTGGATGGTTCGGTTTTGAAAACCAGCAGTGATGAAAAAATGTAATTTGTTATTGTTGAAGTTTAAGGAATTGATCTTACTTCACAATTTACCCATAGTGGCATCGGCCCTGGCCCATCTGTGGGCGCATGCCGCCAGCGTGTGCGGGCATAGATATCAACGAGCAGACAGCACTAAGCTACGGTAGCAACCGTTTTGCGGCGTCCGCAAGTCATTATGGACAGTGTTTCCACTAGTACTCTTCGTTTTTCAGATTCAGTTAAGCTAATTTGAGTCTTTTGCCTAGCACCCTCAATCCATCAATCGTCAAGCTGATTTTATTTCTTTACCAGTAAGACCTACTGGTTCAGGGTTGAGACTCGGGAGGAGGGAGTGGAGAGTTGAGTAGAAGAGAGAAAGACAGGTGACTCCTGTCCAGGCCCATTCATTGGGTCCCAGAATACTGCCCAGTTCTGCTAGAAAACTCAACCAGTGTGGTTACTCAACTTAACTAAGATTAATCTAGAAGTAGGCCTAGTAGAAGACAAAGAAAGGCGAGAGTCAACAGGTATTGGAATCAATGGAATATGTGGCATTATAATTCTTTTGACTGACAGGTGGCAAGAGTGATGGCACTGGCACTGGCACTGTGGTAGTCTCTGCAGCAGCTCATGCCAATCCCTGATGGTCCTAAGAATGACATCTGCTGGTAGTGGGTGTGTATCACTGCAGGCAGCAGTATTGGTGGTGATGAGCACATTGTGGCTAGGATCTGGCATCATTTGGTTTCGTTCACCAGGATGATGTTACTACAGATCTTAAAAATGTCTTTCACTGAAAGTTTAAGTGCTGATGAAGGGTAGGCCATCCAGACTTCTTCAGGATGACACTTCAGGTGTGATGAAAATGGAGTACAGAATGATCTGCCCTAACCTGTATGCTCTTTAATCTTCTTCACATTCCTCAGTCAGTGTATTAGGATCTAACACAGAACTGGCAAACATCAAGAGAGATCTGACAAAAACCAGATGTACCTTATGCATCTTGCCTAGGTTCAGGGGACCAACCAGAGAAGTAGCATCCAAATGGGAATCCCAGCTGACTTTCTTGAAGATGATGCCCAAGTATGTAACTGATGACAAGAGGGTCTGGGTATGGCCATACAAGTTATAGGTGTTCTGTAGAGGCTGGTCTTGGGGAGAACCATGCACTTCTCAAATGGAAGACCATACATGTCATAGCTCTTTTCTTATTCTGAAAGTCATTCAAGGTCTTGATGCAGGGTGCAACTGTTCTCTAGGCTGTAAATGATATCAGCAAAAAGCACAATGGGTGCAGTTACTTTTTCTTGAGGTTCCTTGGTGTAGATCTAGAGGAACTGACAAGGTCCTGGCACTGTTCTATGTGGTATACCTTAACCTCACACTCACAAGTCACATACTTTTTCTTGAGGTTCTTGGTGTTACTGTAGATCTAGATGAACTGACAAGGTCCTAGCATTGTTCCTTGTGGTATACCTTATCTTATACTTACAAAATCTTTCAGAGCTCAGTTCCATAGACTGCTGGTTGCTGTCTGATATAAATTTATCCATTCATCCATTGATTGATCCCTGAAGTTACAGTAAAGAAGCTTGTGTAAGAGATGTCTAACTCTAAGGCTGACCTTTTCAAATCATGCTTATTTGAAATCTACAATAAGTATGTCTGACTGTCTGCCCTGTTCAGAGCTGTCCATCAGCTTATCAATGAATTTTACTGGGGCGCTGTCTCCTGAAACTGTTTTGTGTGTGTGTCAGTGTGTGTGTGTGTGTGTGTGTGTGTGTGTGTGTGTGTGTGTGTGTGTGTTGTGTGTGAAATCCAGCAAAAAAAAAGGGAAGATCATGATACATTGCAATTTACGGTATGTACAATCAGTGCTTGCTGCAGTTGAGGAAAAAGCCCTTGATTAGTGTATCTAGATTCATTTACTCAAGTTACTGAGATGTCACTCTGGGACTGGCAGTGGTACAGAGCTAACTCTGTACAGTGCAGTATAGAAATAGGACATGTGTGTACTGATGTTAACCAAATGTTACCATACATGTATGTGAAAAGAAACATAATAAGTTCTAATCTTGTACTAAAATATTTATCTGTTGAAAGAGCTTTAGTGCTAACTGTTAGTGGTGACAGATTTTAAGCCATTTGTTTTTTTGTAAGTGGATCATTTTGCCAACAATTTAAAAATTCAAGCACACATTAACTTGCCCTTAGGACTAACAGTTGCTAACAATTAATTGGTTACTTGTTTCCTGCGCTATTTTAATGATATTACCAAAGAACAAAGGAAGACTAGACATGTATTAAGATTTAATGGATTTATTATTTTATAGTACTTGACAAACTGATAGCCATGTTAGAATTTCCAGACGAGTCCCTGATCCCAGTATACAATTGTTCCAACTTCCAGATGAGAAAGCTTAAAATTGTATGGTAGAACAGTACAACAGTGCATACATTTACGCATAGAATGTATGCAGGGCTTCCCATTTCCTGAATGGTTAAGGAGGATTGCTCCATGCTCAATGTATCTACCTCGATTTGGAAACACTGAATGGTGAGAAATCAAATACCTTGCCAACTCAGTGATCAGTGTACAAGTTAAGACTATAGGCAAACTGAAACATTTTGATTTTGTTGAGTTCAGCTGCTTTTCAAAAGGGACTGGGTCGTATGTATGCAAAAGCTTGATAAACTCAAGAGCTACTGTGCCACCTGTTGCCATGGGTGCAGAGTTGATGCTCACATGGTATCAGAAACTCTCGACTTGGTGACTGACGACACTTGACAGATGCCTCCAACTTAGCTGCTTACTTTTATTTTAGTTTTTCTAAACTAAAATGTACTCATAGCACGAAAGGGTGTTCAATAGTACATTGTAATGTTTTACTTTAGTGATGAATCCTTGTGTTCATTGAAAATAGGAGATAATTGAAGCTTGAAAAGATGGTATTTGCACAGAGTGTGCATTGTTAGGAGCCCAGTGTACACCTACATGTGCACACTGCAAAAAGGGATAAAGCAGGCTCAATCTGGGGTCCATTTACATAATCCCTTATTCTGTTCATCACACAGACTAGACCACAAGAGCTAAAATATCCCCAAGTAAAATTTCTTCCAGTTCCATGAAGTATTAATAGAACTGTAATGTGTATTCTGAAGTATTGTCAGTGTATTTTAACTTTTTTTCCAGCAATTGTGTGCTGTCAGTATGCATGATGTAGGTGTGTGTGTGTGTGTGTGTGTGTGTGTGTGTGTGTGTGTGTGTGTGTGTGTGTGTAGGCTTATGCTTCACCTGTAAATTCATAATTCTGTGTTATTGTTTAGAATATTATTCTAAGCATAGGACAAACTTTTTGTGTGTGTTGTTTTTTTTGTTTTGTTAGCTTTCTGATTTCAACAGATTGAATTATGAATTTGAATCTCGTACTTTTGAAATGATAATAAGCTGCATTGAAAGAAGTTCTTTACTATGTCTGGGTTTTGCTTGTAGCAGAACATCAATTGATGTTCCTCAGTTAAATTCAGCACATTGAAAACAGATCTTCTCACCATGGGATACGTTATGAAATATGTCATCAGAGAGGCAGCTTATCTGTCATGTATTTTAATGTTTCTAATTGTTCAGGTGATTTTACATTTTGTTATTTTATATTTGAAAATGATTTTTGATTCACAAAGAGAAAGGTTTGGGACTGTAGTAAGTAAAATAAAAACTTTTAAAAGTAAAGGAGTACCAAAGCCTCCTTACGAAACAAAGATGCTGTTTTGAAACAGTGATGCTTTTGTCCTACTTAACTAGTACAAGGGTTGCATATTTCATGAACAGAAACAGAATTACGGTAGATCTTTGGTTAAGGGAAATAAATTTCATATAATTTCTGAAAGCTGAAATGGAAGGATTTTCAAAACCTAAACTAATCACTGAATGAGGTTCCTTGCTATTTATTTCCTTCTTCACTGTTGTTGTGCCTTAAACCACAGTGAAGAAGACAGCTCATCTGGGAGTGCAAGCAAAGTGGTCCTCTGTGTCTCTACTGAATTGGTGAAGACAAGGGGGAAAACATAGCCGGCAAAGCACGCAGTGAGTGTCTGCAACTTGACGCTCTCTGCGCTGGAAGGTAAATGGACATATATGGTGTTTGGTTACAGTCTGGTACAGGTCTCCATAAGCTTAGGTCTGAATTGCTGGGCAGAAGAGCACTTTTTTGAAAAATTGTTAAACTGCATTGATTTTAAATTAACAAGAATTGTTCTAATGAAAAAGAGACAAGAATAAGTTTGCCCTTTTGACTCCTGTTAATGATTGCAAGAGCAGGACAAAAGGCATGGGGTGAGTGGGGAAAGAGAGGGGTGTGTAGCTCCTATAGTTCCAACAAGTACTTCTTCAATGTGATAATCAACATCAAGCTTCAGATGAATCATAAAAAAAATATCACATTTTAGGCGTGAAACCATAAGGAGGAGAACAAGAGAGCGAGATCTGAAAAAGTGGTGTCATATTAGCCATGTTCAGATTCCTATGTGGACAGACAAGTATTAATCCCATCCACCCAACAAAGGGAGTGGAGTTTTGTGTGTATGACCATTTTTTATCCTGCCATTAAGGCAGCCATACTCCATCTTCGGGGAAGGTGCATGCTATGTGTAATGTGTCATCCATAGCAACGGCCAAACTGGCCTTCGCTTCTGAAAGTTGATAATGGGATTTTACGTGTGTGCAAGATGTTATGCGTGCGTTCACACACGGAACCTCAGTTTTTAAGTCTCATTCAAAGGATTGTATGGGATATGGAGTCAGAACTAATGTTAACTCTGAGGGAAAAATCCCCCTGTACCAAAACAGCCTGGCGGAGATTCGAACCCGCAACCCTTGGATTACAAGTCCGGCGCTCTACCAACTGAGCTATTCTGGCCCCCTTTGTCCATTTTGATTACAGAGAATGTTTGACAGAGAGAGATAAAGGAGATAGAAGACGGGGAGTAGCTGGTTCAGATGTCAAGCACTGCAATGACATGCTGAAATTGAGAACTCGAAGTTGCTGCTATATCTAGTTAGATACTTGATAATAATGAAGATCTTGGAAAATTTAATTGAATCAAAGAGGGGACTTTAGCATGCATTCCACTGAATCTGTAAGGTTCCAGTTATACATTTTGAGTAAGGTAAGGTATGGTAATGTTGCTTATAAATAGCCCAGCCGACCGCAAAGAGCCATATCACGGCTGTCACCACGTCGAAGTCAACTCACAAGTCATTCATTCACACAACTCTTTAAAATACATCTTCTAAAAACCCACCCGAAATTTTGTTGAAAATCTTTCCACTATAAAATCTCAGATCGGATGAAAAATGTTAATCTTTTTCAAGAATTCGAAGATCGCATCAGGTGGAACATCTCTGAACAAGGTTTTCATGGAATCTGCTGTAAAATGTTTGTGTCTCACATCATGTAAGTCCTAACACTCTAAAAGAATATGTTTCATTGTGAGTGGCGCATGACATGGAATGCACCGTGGAGCTTCTTCACTCTTTAAAAGGTATGAATGAATTAAATATGAATGGCCGGTGTGCAGCCTGCATAGAACGGTTTCTTCTTTGCGACCACCAGAGGTGGATGAGAGGAACTTCTTTAGGTTTGGATGGATCTGGAAGAGTTTGTTATCCGTCTGTGTATTCCAATCCTCCTGCCAGAGGTCTCTAACATAACCAGCGCTTGTCGACAGACAGATGATGATGGAGGTATACAAGGAACAAACTGTCACTGTTTTATGTAGAGAGATTCTGGCAGCTAAAGCTTGAAGAGAAGATTTAAGGTTGACAGGGCTGAAGAACAAAGACTCGTGGATGAGTAACGAGACCCATGCAAAACTCCAAGAGCTGTAGGCTGGGCTGGCTTTGAAAGTACATTAAAACCTGAAAGAGAAAAGGACTTTTCTTTGTGCATCTGTGTTTCCTGAAGAGCTACTACAGCTGGCTTTAAATCTCGGCAAAGAAGTTGAAGCTCCTCATAATTGGAATGTAGACCTCGGATATTCCAAAGAACATGGTTGTGTCCATCATAAACTGATAAAGGTGATAAGGTAATGGTAAATAAATCTTTTATCTAGAGCTTCATCGTCATGTCCCTTTCATTCCATGTTGACATCTTCAAGATCCAAGAGAACTGCAAATCTGTTGGAGTTTTTTTCTGCTTTTTTCTCTCAATCTGATGAAATATTTAGCCCTTCTTGAACGGCGATTTTGCTTTTCCTCCAGAACCGCCAGCTCCCTTGCTGACAGCTGTACGGTGCCTTTTGGAGGATTTTGAGGGGGTGGCCTTGTCTGGAACCCCAGTAATTTCCCATTTTTGACGCTCTGTAGGGACTGTAGGTCTTTAGCCCCCCTGAAGGCTTGGGGGCAGGTGTGGGTTTTGAAGATGCTGCATCAACTAGTACTGGTGAAGACTGCCAGGAATCCTGGGGCTCATCATACACAGAGTTTCCGCCTGAGGCTACTGACTTTGTTTCCGATTGTGTCTCTGTTGCTAGTGATGACTCAACCATCTACATGCCAATGCTAACCATTGATGGTTTCTTTACTGCAGCTGCAAACGAAAGTCCAGCAGTTGGTTGGCTGTTCATGACAATTTTCTGTCTTGATCCTCTGAATCTGTTTCTCTTTCAGTTTCATCCATTTAGGGCAGGTCTTAGAAGATGATGGGTGACTGTCACACACGTCCTTGTGGACTGGCTGGCAGCAGGTACCGCATACCTCTTCTTCTGTACATCGATCTCTCACATGGCCAAACCTCTGGCACTTAATGCAGCGTAGAGGGAAGGGATGTACAAAGATACTGGAACTCTCAGGTAGCTCACCTTGAATGACTGAGGAAGTGGTGTTGAGCAAAAGGTCAAGAAGAGGGTGTCAGTTGGGACTCTGTTATGGCCCTTGTGCACGAGAACTCGATAGACGTTGGTCACTCCCTGTGATGCAAGTTGTGCCTTGATTAGTTGATATAGATCTGCCTCCGATACTCCTCATAGATCTTTGCATCTGATTACTCCCTTGCATGAGTTAAGAGTCTTGTGTGGAGATACCTTGATCAGATGATCAACCAAAGAAGTGGATTTCAGCAACATTTCCAAGAGAAGCTTGGAGGAGTACCCCACTAAAAGTAATCCATTCCTGAGTTTCTTCTCACTTTTTCGGTTTTCCACTGAGTCCATTGATTCACTTGCAAAATTTGCAAAAGGACTCAAGCCGACAGAGGTATCTCCTCATCTACTCCTTCAACTATCAGCCAGCTGGGCCAGAAGCCTGAAAGTGAAAACATTTCTTACCTCATGATCTGAATCTGAATCCGGGTCCGTATTTGAATGTTGCCTGTTTCATTTATGATTTGGAGCCATGTTGAGTTAGTTTGTATTCATCAGTCTCAATTCCCACCCGCCATCGAGTCCCAACAAGGGGGATGCCCATTTCATACAGATATCCAGTATATCAGGGCACCAGGATTTTGACAGAAGTATACACAGGCCTGAAACTAACCTCCCTGCCATGGAAGCTCCCAAACCCATTTGACCCAAGCCGCTGCCTTCTAGCCTCAGCTAGGGCATGCACATGACCAGCCGCTTGATCGAAGTGGATCACTTTGACCACCTGTCTAGAGGAAGTCCAGGCCAAAGAGGTGTGTTGACTTGATGCACCACAGTCACATCAGTGGTCTCAACCTCCAGGATCCTATTCTCCCCCATCACAGGACGCACTGCACGGCAAACACAGTGGGCCTTAAGAATGCCACAGAGAGAAGAAGAATGTGGGAAAGAAGACTTGGTGGGGAGATGAGGACAGAAAAGGGCCAAGTAAGAAAGGCAGAAGATAAGAAAAGAAAAAAGGTGGGTTACTATTTGTCAGGGCCCTCACTTTCACTTACCCTTTCTGATATGGGAGACCCTACCAGGGGCATCAGTTCCTACCACGTGGTGCTTAGGCCAGTCAGCAACTTGCCTATACAGGCCTAGAAGCGTAAACAAGAACTAGCCATCTAGTCGAGTACTGGTGCCCCCTTCAGCAAAGCCTCCCTCCGGGGGTTGCAACCTTGCCATGGTTAGAGGGCTTGCGTGGTCCAGTGATCCCTTAGGCTTTGCTGATGGGGGCATCAATACTTGACTAGATGGTTGTTGTCAACGCTTCTAGGCCTGTATAGCCAAGTTGCTGACTGGCCTAAGCATTACATGGAAGGAATTGATGCCCCTGGTAGGGTCTCCCATATCCAAAAGGTTAAGAGTGAGGGCCCAGACAAATTGTAACCCACCTTTTCCTATTCTATCTTTTGCCATTCTTAATGGATCTTTTCTCTCTTCATCTCCCCTTCAAGCCTTCTTTCCACACTCTTTTTTCTCTGATACTTGAGTCGCTGCCGTAAGCAGCGGGAAGCCCAAGCTACAGTTACCTGGTGAGTGGCTGATCCCAATTCAGTCGCAAAGAGCACTGTCTGGTTTTCATGCGGGATGGTACCAGGCTCAGGGACGCCATACTATGGCCATCCATTGTCCCTTCCCCAGCTTGGCAGCTCTCCTGGGGTGACTGTTTATTTCTGCCAGTATTTAAAAACCTTCATGTCCTCAAAAAACACAAAAACAGGAGAGAGAAGAAAATTGGGTTCCGACCCTTCCAGGGACAGGGACTCAGATTCAGACACAGAAGTCTGGAAGATGATAGGTGCTTGGCCCTCTTGGCTGATAATCCAGTGGGCGGATAGCGAATGACCTATTACCAAGGTGAGTCCCTTTGCTGTTGCAAAGGAGCTAAAACGTCTTGTAGGCGCAGAGCCGAAATCAGTTAAGAGGTTGAGGGATGGTTCCCTGCTCGTGCAGGTTGACCGAAAAGTCCACCCGGAGAACTTATTGAGATCAGAAAGTCTTGTAAAGTACCCGATCCAGGTGTCCCCTCACAAAAGTCTAAACTCCTCGAAAGATGTCATCCATTGCCGAGAGTTGTTTGGGATATCTGAGGGAGAAATCAAGGCTGAGTTGGCTGATCGAGGAGTGGTAGAGGTCAGGAGGGTGACTTTCCGAAAAGGTGCGAAAGAAAACCAACCAACACTCTGTTCCTCACCTTTGCTAAACCGACTTTTCCAGAGTCCATAAAGGTGGGGTACCTAGGAGTAAAAGTAGCCCTGTATGTGCCATCCCCACTGAGGTGCTTCAGATGTCAAAGGTTTGGCCATGCCAAGGAGAAATGCCCGGGAGAGGAGGTGTGTGCCACATGCAGCAAAGCAGTTCATGATGGTGGATGTGAATCCACGAAATGCGTGAACTTTGATGGTGACCACCCTTCTTCTTCAAAAGATTGCCCTGTTTGGTGAGTAGAAAGTGAAATCCAGCACATAAAAACAGAAAAAAAGATTTTGTTCCATGCTGGCTGCACACTGGCCATTCGTATTTTACTCATTCATACCTTTTAAAGAGTGAAGAAGCTCCACGATGCATTCCATGTCATGCGCCACTCACAATGAAACATATTCTTTTAGAGTGTTGGGACTTGCATGATGTGAGACACAAATATTTTACAGCAGATTCCGTGGAAACCTTGTTCAGAGATGTTCTGCCTGACGCGATCTTTGAGTTATTGAAAGAGATTAACATTTTTCAACGGTTCTGAGATTTTACAGTGGAAAGATTTTTAACAAAATTTCGGATGGGTTTTTTGAAGATGTATTTTAAAGAATTGTGTGAATGAATGACATGTGAGTAGATTTTAACGTGGTGACAGCCCTGATGTGGCCCTTTGTGGTCGGCTGGGCTGTAAGCAACATTATCTTATCTTATCTTTGTCTTCAGCAAAGCCTAAGGGATCATTGGACTGCGCAAGCCCTCCAACCACGGCAAGGTTGCAACCCCGGGAGGGTACATTTCGAGTAAGACTTTGTAGCAAAAAGAAAGCAGAAACATGTCTCAATCCTTCCACTAAAATTACGTGGCTACTTATGCTTACAGAGCTGCAAAAAGCTTTGAGCCAATGATGGAAAATGTTCAATGCCGTTTCCAGATGAAACTGATATTACAAGACCACCTGCCCTGATAATGCATACATGTATACTGACTTCCATAAAAAACGCGAAAGCAAAACAAGCTGAAGGTTAGGGGTGAATTTATTGGTCACAATTGTACAGAGTGGAAGCGAGAATTCAACGTGATTTGATTCATTACACCGGCAATGTGTGAACATGTCATCAGCAATATGTCTTTGTGTGGAAAATCCAAGGTCACGTGACAAACCAGCTTGAAGTCCTAATACCGTGTGTGGCCACCATTTGCATGGACAACTGCTTGACACCTGCGCTCATTGAGTGGACCAGGTGGTTGATGCATCCCCTTGGCACACCAGCCCACACATGGACGATGGCCTGGTGAAGTTGAGCCGCTGTTGCTGGTCGTGGACGCAGGAGGTCCAACCGTCTGCCAAGTTCATCCCAAAAATGTTCTATTGGGTTTAAGTCGGGACCGAGGGCTGGCCAGGGCAGCACATTGACATTGTTATGCTGAAGAAATTGCTGGTGGCCCTGGCTGTGTGTGGTCTTGCATTGTCCTGTTGGAATGTCCAGTTTGGGTGTTGCGCAAAAAAAGGAACGACATGGGGTCTGAGCACCTGGTGGATGTAGCGCTGTGCATTGACACCCTGTCCGCGACCAGGACCAATGTTCTGAAAGATGACTGGTCCTATGGCGTGGTTAATGCCAATTGCACCCCATATCATAACGTTCGGGCCTCCCCAGGGGTTCCGCTCTACCACACAGGAGTCAGCATAGCGTTCACCAGGTCGACGCCATATTCTGACACGACCGTCAGCCATGTCAATACAAAAACGGCTCTCATCTGAGAACAGTATGCGTCCCCACTGCTGCCTGCGCCAGTTGATTCGGGCTTGTGCCCACTGCAGCCTGTCCTGCCGGTGTCTTGGGGTCAGTACCGGACCTCTGTGAGGACGCCTACATGCCAGCCCGTTCTCCTGAAGACGCCGCCGCACAGTGTTGAGGCTGATTCGTTGCTGGAGATTCCCAGGCACCTGTCGAGCAGTGTTAGCGGCTGTTTGCCGCCTGTCCCGCAGATGGGTTCGAACAAAATGGCGATCCTCTCTTGGTGTGGTGACCCGAGGACGGCCTGGCCGGGGACGATCATCAGTGGTACCAGTGACTCGCATGCGGTGCTGCAGACGATAGATGGTTGAGATGTGGACGTTAAAGATGTTGGCGACCTGCCTGGCATCCACACCAGCCTCCAGATGGCCTAGGGCACGATTGCATTCCTCTGCTCGTAGTCTTGGCATCTCTGTAGCGCTCAGACGGCAAGTCGTTATCTGAACCTTGTAGCGCGGCTTTATAAAGGCTGCATGCCTGCGTACTTGTCGCTGGTTAACTTTGCTCTGCATGGTGTGCACGTGCCTCACATGCAGCAACCAGTTTGCCATTTTTGTTGACCCTCCAATGCCTGAATGAGTGTTGCTCACACAATGTTTTCACTGCACGTGAGTCTTGGACCCAAACAACTTGCCACAATGGTTCAATATGTATATTCACCCCTTTTCACCCGAAAAATAGCCTTTCAATTTTTCGCGTTTTTTATTGAAGTCAGTATATGTTACAGTCAGCAAGTTGTCACAGCAAATTCTCACTTCTGAGAATATGTTTAAGACCGTTATTTTTACAGTGCTGTACATTACCCCAACTCCACTTTTCCTTTTTGCTCTGTACTCCCTTAGCCTTCTCCTACTCTCTTGCTCCACTTTTCCTACTCTGCTCTGGCTCCACTTTCCCACTCACCCATCCATTCTTGACCCGCCTGTCCTTTCTTTTCTTTTGCTTAATCTCTTTGCCACTAACAACAGCAATCTGAAGTGCCCCAACCTTGATTACATCTGCTCTGACATCTATGCAGTGGACACCCAGACACTTCTCTAGGTGGACATTCATCCCAGAGAATTAGTGCAGTCAGATGCTAAAGTCTCTGTTCAGTTTTTGGTGAGTCATTGCTTCCCATCATTACTCCGGAGGAAAATTAATATTAATATTGCTGATTTGTTACTGTCACATGTTTTCCTCCATGATATGGTTTCCATGGTAATTTCAATTGCATTACAGAGTTGTTGTGCCACACACACACACACATATATATATATATATATATATATATATAATATATATATATGCACATACATTCTTGCCGGCAGCAGACCAAGTTTATGGAGACTTAATAAAAGGCTATGCACTTACTGTGAACAGGTGGTGTTCTGTTGTGTATACTACATGTCTTGAAGCTGTGTAGTATTGATTTGGCATTTGAGGTTGTTTGGTGGTAGCTGGAAGCATCCTGCTGGCAGAGTCTGACAATCAATTAGGGATTTTTTTTTTTTTGAGCTTTGCCATATCGATCTTACTGTTTAACATGCTGTCTTTCTGCCTGAAGAATTTTTTTTTGATGTTGCGGATAGATGAAATAATTTTTAAGTGGAAAAGTCACAGCCCTGATGTGGCCCTTTGCGGTCGGCTGGGCTATAAGCAACATTATCTTATCTAACTAAGTGGTAAAGCCTTGCACTGAAGACACACTTCTAAGTCGGTTTCATTTTATTTTAGCTACTTTTTAAAAAGAATGATTGTTCGGTGGTTTATTTTTTGAAAGTATTATTTACCGTCTTTTAAATGATTGATAACATGATAATTACTGAAGAATGCTCCTTCATGTTGCCAAGATGGCATTGTTTTTGTAAATTATTATTTTTGTTTGCAAAATGTATGTTGATCACAAAGTAACTAAGTGCATTTTGTAAATAAAAAATAGGTTCATTTTTCTTTCTCTTTTTTTTTCCTTGAAGTTTTTTTTCTTTTTGTTAAAAACCACTTCTGATAGCTGTGTCCAAATCCAATCAAATCATGCCAGTGTTGTTTGACCACACAGTCAAATAGTTGTTTGTTATTTGTTTTTATATGTCAACTTGCTTCTTCAGTCATATTGTGAAGCCTTCATTCAAGAAGCATTTTTTTTACTTTGTAAAGTAATTCAGATTAAAACGTGTGTAATCACTTAACAATCAAAGACATGATCACTGCATATGTTTAAAAATGAATTCCTACTTGTTAATACAGTATGTCTGATGGTTCATTCAAATGAACCATTTTATTTTGAAATGGGATTTGGTAATTCATTTTCAAGAATGCGTAATAGTCTCTGATTGATCCGGAAACGATTTATGCTTCCGACCACTGTTCCCTGTAGTGCTACCTAGCTGTGCAATGAGACACTTTTATTCAGTAATTTGTCAATGATTAGTGGATTAGTATTAGTAGTCCCCTGCTAACCCCCCCCCCCCCCCCCCCCCCCCCTTTTTTTTTTTCTTCTCAATGGATCTTTACTCTAGTTCAGGTGGAGATCATCGCCTTGCTACTGGTCACAAGTAAGAAAACAAAATGTGTGTGTGTGTGTGTGTGTGTGTGTGTGTGTGTGTGTGTGTGTGTGTGCGTGCGTGTGTGTGTGAGTATGTGTGTGTGTCCGTGTTTTACTTTGGAAAGAAATGAGCAATTCTAAAGGTTCTTTTCATCTCCCAGATCCTGTCTTGATAGAAAACAATAAAATCTACAAAACAAATGAGGAGAAAGTTGAATTAATTGGTGACACTTTCACAGCAATGAGTCAGACTGAGCATCTACCACAAGAAGAGCAAGAACGAAGAAGAGCTATTGAAAACGAAGGAGAAACATTGAACCACATGACAATGACAATTTTTGAAAAAATTATGAGTTCTTCCAGTTATGCTGGAATTCTTGAAAGCTGCCAATGGCTTGGAAGAAAGTAAACTATCCATAAACAAGGAAAATCAAAACGAAAATCATCTAATTTTCGACCCATTTCTTTGATTCCTCACATTGGAAAACTTTTTGAGAGGATAATGAAATTCAGATTAGAACATTTCCTTGAAAAGAATGGATTTTGCCAATATTTCAAGCTGGTTTCAGAAAGGGAAGAGGTGTCACTGATCACGTAAGTCTTTTAGCTTTACATGTCAAAAAAGCCATGGCTAAGCGACACTCCACTTCTGCCACATTTTTTTTAATATTCATAGAGCGTACGATTCCGTTTGGCATTTTAAATTATTGTCCAAGGCTCATGAAAATAGGATTAATGGTCGTTTCCACATGTTTTTACAATCATTTTTATCTGGGAGAACGCTACAAGTGAAACTAAATGGTGTGCTGTCAAATTCGTGTACAAGATATGTTAACATGGGTGTCCCTCAAGGAAGTGTAATTTCTCCAATCTTCTTCTCATTGATGCTTTATGATCTTAACCAGATTGACACGAAAGGGGCAACTTTAGCTGCTTATGCAGATGATATTGCAATGTGGAAAAATGTAAATTGTAATTTTACAAAAACAAAATCAAACGTAATAAAATTGTTCAACAGTTTCAATTTGCAGTCAGTAAACTTGTTAATTATTTGAATCCAAACGGTTTTAACTTACCAACTGACAAATAGGTTTTTATTATATTTAAAAAGAAAAATATCGATTTTGAAGGTAGGGACGCTGTAAAAGTAAAAATAGGTGATTCTTTCATTTTCCCAAGTTAGCAGGTAAAATTTCTATGCGTTATTTTTCACTATGAATTATTTTGGTGTAAACATATAAATTATCTCGTGGAAGAGGCAAGAAAGAAAATTGCGTTTCTGCGAGTCTCAACTGGAATCCGTCTAATAAATTATGGATCTAATCTTATCCATGTTGCCTTAGGGACAGTTCGTTCGATTGTAGTTATGGTCAAGAAGTATTTTTTACTGCATCAAAGACAGATTTACATAAGTTAACTAGTATTGATTCCTTAGCACTTAAAATTGCTTTGGGGCCTCCAAGATGGCATCAATTGATATGACTTACAGAGAGGCAGGAGTTTTGCTTTAAATGAACATAAGATGCTCTGTGCTTGTAGCTACTCAGCACGAGCAAGAACAGTCCCTAACTCAGTTACTTCTGAACTTGATGAAAGCACCTATGTTTCTAGAGAGATATGGAATAAAGAAGCATATATACTTCATTGTCTGATTATTATGTGTCTCCTCTTTTACATGCATGCGACTTTTCTCTTGACAACATTGTTAAAATGACCAAATCCCCTTTCCCCCTTTGGTTGATGAAGCAAGCAGATATTTTCTATTCCTATGGTAATAATACTAAAAATGAGAATCCACTTTTACTTGCTTCTCTTGTTAAAGAATTGATTTACACTGAATATGAATCTTATCTGCATATTTTTACTGATGGTTCAGTTTCATGTACTTCTGAGGTTGCTGCTGCTTCGTGATACCTTCCCTATTGAAAAAAGATTTCATATGACCAAAGGTAGTTTTATTTCACTACCGAGTTATTTGGTCTTATAAAAGCTATTAATTTCATTCTTGATGTGCAAGTTTAACCAGAAAGAATTCTGATTTTGTCAGATTCCAAGTCTGCTTTAATGGCTTTACACAGGAGCTCTTCAAAATACATCAAGTCGTCCAGATCTTGTCAGTGAAATTTTATTTTCAGTTCACCAGTTAATAATGCGAGGTTCTAAAATAACATTATTATGGGTACCCGGTCACTGTAATCTTCGAGGAAATGAACTGGCTGATACCTGTGCAAAAGAGGCTTCAGTGTGCAAACTGAATACAGATTTATGTGATATTCCTTATTCGGTTCTTGAAATAAACAATATTCTGACAAAAGCACTCTGGAATCAGAGAAGAACACAGTACCTTGAAGCTGCCATTCAGAAGGACAGATGGGATTTTTCTGCCCCCAGTAGTCATTGTATAAGTCTGCCAGGTTCTATTCCAAATCGAAATTTATTACACAGAATACGGGTGGATGGTTGGTTAGGCAGGTTTTCAAAACCCTCTCCATTGTGTGTCTGTGGTCAAAAACCAAATGTATCTCATTTTTTACTTGAATGTTCCATAACAAAAGCGTATTTTCAATGTCTTCATGATAAAATTTTGTCTAAAAATCTACCTTTAACATTGCATAGTGTTTTTTGTCCCAACCCATAAAATGGGTGGAGTCTAGCCAATTTAGCTGTAAATCTGATAAACTCTCATCCACTTGGCAGATTTTTCTAACGGAATTGTTGTTGTTTTTGTACTTGTATGTTTGTTTCTTTTTGGTTAGTGGTCTGATGTACAGGTAGAGCAAAGAATTTGTTACGTAACATAGCTGTCCGACTCTCATGTGTTCTAGGTCGCATTATTCCATTTATGAAACTTTTGCATATGCTGTGCACGTGCTAGAGAGAGAGAGAGGGGAGTGGGGGGGGGGGGGGGGTGGAGAGAGATAAGATAAGATAATGTTGCTTATAGCCCAGCCGACCGCAAAGGGCCACATCAGGGCTGTCACCACGTTAAAATCAACTCACCAGTCAGGGGGTGGAGAGAGAATTTGGTTTTGTTTATATGAGTGTATGTTAATTGTTATGTGTGTGTCTATATGTTTTTTGTGTGGATATGGATATGTTTTGGGTGGGGGTGGGGGGGGGGGGGGGGTGGGGGCATGGTTTGTGTGTAATTTGTTTTATTGTTACAATTTCTGATTTTATTATTTTATTTGATTTTCCTTTATGATTTTTATGTCATTCAAATGTTATTTGTATTATTTTCGTTTCTCATTAATTTATTAAGGATTTTTTAGATGTCAGTACAACACTATGTTAATCTGACAGTAAATGGTTTCAGTCAGTCAGTCAGTGTGTGCGTGTGTCCCTTAAAGCTGTTTCTAGTGACCACTGTTAACATTATTTTTTCTGTACTTGGAAACTTTAGGAGCTTTGATTATTTTTCCTCTCTGCACTTAAAAGAAAAATCGCAGTGCAATTCATGCCTAAATGACAAACCGCCATTGAGACTGTCAGATACTGGATTTTTCCAACTATTACCAAATGATCTCATTGATGATGATTCACCTTTTTCAGAACGATTCCACAAGTCTCCAGATTTCTGACAAAGTACTACGTGCAGTGTTTGATCAGGAATCTTGTAGTGGAAGGATATCTTTCTGGGAAAGATGCTGTAATGAATTGCATGTGTCTGAGAGCACCTTACTATTTAATGTTCTTTTGTCAGTGAAGTGAACCGTTCAGTTGTCTTAAGCCCATATGTTGCTTGCATTGTACAATGCTGCCACATGCAGATTTCAGCTTAGAGTACAGTCATTTCTGAAGTGTTCAGTTTGTTGTCAATGTGGGAACTCAGACAATGATTCATTGATTGTAAACTTCATTTGTCATTGTGAATATTGTAATGCATTGTTAACATGTTCTGTGTGGAAAGCAAAAAGTCTCTTTCATTTCCGGTTTTGTGTATTAAGCCTGTCTCTAATATTTGCTTTGTCTTTGCATTGAATTTGTTTCAATATATGCATCATAGACAGATATGATAGACATATTGGATACATGCAGTGGTGCGGGTGCATAAATGTGCTTTGTGCATTAGTACAACTGCATGCATACATTCAGACACTCAGAGACTGGCTGTCACACATGCACGTATGCAGCAGACAAGCAGGCTCTTTAATAATATATTTGTTAGGAGTTTGATCAAATTGTAGATGGACACTGTAGGTGTCTGTATCCCTTTGGCCTGGTTGATCCTGGAATAGACTAGAAAAGGACGGGTAGAGAAAAGCCATGTCATGTAGTCTCGGATCATGTTGGCCCAAATATGGCATGATCTTCATCATCCTCATTCTGTGACCCTTCATGTTAAGCTGTTACAGTGATACAATTTGATTTCGCTAATATATTCAAGCATGTCGGAAGTTTGATTTGACTCTTGATGTCAGCAAGTTCAAGAGTGCTATTGATGGATGGAGTTCGTGGCACTTCTGGAAGGGGACACTCACACAGATCCACTATTATACAGTTATTGTCATTTGTTGGGGCCTTGTAGGTGGCTTTCTGTGTATGTTAGATTAAAAAAAGGAACTCAGGACCAGCCGCCGTGGCGAAGTGGTTAGCATCGCGGACTCCCAGCTGGGAGGTTGTGGGTTCGAATCCCATCAGAGTCATGTGAGTTTTTCTGCCCTGACCGGCTCCTACCCAGAGTTGAGTTTGCTGTGGACTCAGTTGGGAAGACTGGGACCACACAGTCGAGTTTCATCCACTTAATGGATGCGTTTCTGAGAGTGTTGCTCAAATTTCCTGACCAACACTGCAGGTGCCTGTATTTCTCGGGCCTGGTTGACGCCGGGATATATTATGAAAGGAAGCGTAGAGTACAGCCCTGTCATGTAGTCTCAGACCGAAATGGAAATCCGTAGCATCATCTTAATCATCCTCATTCTCATCAATCAGCATTAAAAAAAAAGTCTCAAATTCTGTGGCCCTTTGTGCCCTGCTCTCATGGTGACCTCAATTTCGATGTCCTCTCCACGTCTGTGGCCTTGGTTTGGTTCCGTCGGGGTCACCAGTATCGGCGAGTCCATGGGGGCTGTCGTTGGACGGACGTGGTGGCGCCCTCCGGAGGGAGAGCTCACTCACGCCGGCTCCACGACTAAGCAATTATTGTCGTCAGTAGGGGCTTAGTAGGTGGTGTCCTGCGTATATTAGATCAGAACAGGCGCCACTGAACACCACCGAAGTGACTCGGCAGCACCGCTGTGTCTCCTTCGGTGGGTTGCCTCTTGACGACTTGACATTGACTGCTCCCTGTGGATTGCCAGTGCTGGGGCTTCGGCTGGGCGGACCGGTCTGTGGCTGTGGACGGGGTGTCGGAATGAGCGGCGTGGGTGCACTTCCTCTGAGGTAGCGCAGAGGCTGGGACAGCAAAAAAACCAACAACAACAAAAAAAACAACAACCTCAGGATATCACCAGAGTAGTGCAGTGACTCTGGTATGGTAGATTCTGAGTGCTCCTCTCTCTAGACTGCTAGTGCTGAGGTTGTGACAGGTCAAACCGTTGTGTAGCTGTGTATGGGGAGTCCAAATGAATAATGTGGGAGTAAACTAAGCCATTCGGGGCATGCAAACTGGCAGTGTGACATTAATGTTGTGTGTTCTTCCACAGAGATGCTGTATACATGGTAATTTCCCACCAGCTTTGTGTATCATAAACTATATCTTGTTTAACTGCTGCAAGCTATCAGTGTGTTGAATCCCTTTTCAAAATCTTAGCAGCTAGCTGAAAAGTGAAATGAAAAAGGGTTTTATTTGACCTGGCAGGTTGGATTAAAAGATAAGATTTGAGAACAACAAATAGTGTAGTTGATAGGTGTTGATAGTAATTATAAACTAATATTCTTTCAGATCATTTCTTAATGATGAAGGCCTGTGTCTGGAAGAATTTTTTCCTGCTTACAACATGTTGATACTTCCTATTAATGAGCATTTTGCGTTGTAAAGAGACAACTATACCCTTACAACTTAACACAATATTTCAGACATTGTGAGTAAATGGGCCTTGTGTGTCAAGCATTTGAGAAGAGCAAACAAAGAAATAGCATTGCTGTCTTTTCTCTTTGATTGTGCTCAGTGGCAATGGTGTATATTTGTTCAATATTTTGTTCAGCTCTGCTGAAAAACTTTAAAACAAACAAAATGATTGCACTTGTACATGGTTCAGTCTTGATGTGTGAAGTCTTTTTTTCAGACTACTAAATTCATATGGTCATTTTGTTTCTCATGAGAATATTGGAACGGTGATAATAATATGTATTTAAATGATAAATCTGAAATCGTTAACAAATTACAGACCTCATTTTTCTGAAACTTTTATGAACATCTTTGCTCCAGAAAAGTGTTAGAGATTCAGCATTTGCGACAGCATGTAGACGATGTTTAAAATGCGTGGTGTCTAATTTTTAGTGCCCTCTTGCGGACTTCAGGTTGTGCCACTGTTGTGGCTGACAGAGTGTGAATATGAAGCGCAGTTATTATGGTGGTGGTGGCGGCATGGGGTACGGGACAGTCCACTACCCTCCAAGATATCGGCGGCCTCCTGTGCTTGGCCAGACTACAGCCAGGTAAAAATAATGAGATAAATCAGACTTTTTTTTTTTTTTAACTACAAGAAGTATGCCAAAGAACTTTTGGTTATTCATTTGTGCATCTATATATCCTAACTCACTCTGACCTGACCCTCATGGAGCTGCCATTTCTGAGCCACAGTTGTATAATATTTAAATAATTGATCACAAATTAAATTAAGAAGCACTGAGGCATTTGGTCTACTTTGAAACCACAGTGCCCAATAATTTCTACATTTCAGAACTGTCACACATGTAGAACTTTGCAAGTTTATGCTGGGTCCTGTTTGTGCAGTACTATTCCAGAGCTGGAGTTGGATGTTGCCTGGCTAGCATCCTGTCTCCTGCTGTCTTCAACAGCAAAAATAGTGACATGGTAAACTACAGCTTAAGTCTGTTTGTCATGATTCTGAGTCTCTGCTGCTTGTGGGTGATTTTTCATCCAGTGCTCTTGGGCAAAACACGTTTCCTAGCATTGTGTGCCAGCTCCACTTAAATATTGATAAAATCTAAGGTATTCCCTCTCCAGCTTATTCACTCTGATGTTGGTAAATGAATTTAAAGTGTTGAAAACACTGATTTATCCTGAATGATATTCTCTTTTGCCATATTTCAAGCACAATCTTGATTTTTATGGTTTTGTTCCTTTTCTTTTCCCATTGAACTGGAAGTCGGTGGTAACGGGAAAGAGGTAGGGATATCTTGCTGAATCCAACATTTTGCAGAAAACCATGGCTTCCATTTCTCGGCAACCAAAACTGAATGTGTCTGTTTTCTAGCTTTTAAAGAATCCTTTTCCAGTAAAAAAAACAACAAACAAACAAACTTTCCGGTGTTTATGGAAGAAATTTCTAAGAGTACTGTTTTATCAAAATTAAACTTTTGGAGATGTATCACCTTTTAAAAACCTCATGCCAGAAACCTCTTATCATGATCCTGTCTGTGATTCACACACACGTGGGCTGAGACCACTAAAATTCCTCTCCATCTCTTCGGGGATTTGATGCTTTCCAAAGCAGACCATGGTTCTGTATATGGTGACTACAGGATATTCTCACTGGTAAATGAAATACCTTATTCACCACCAATATTTCTGACTGCTGTCGATGCCTCATAGTGTATAAACAGACATTGGCGAGCCCTCCTGTAGTGTATCAAAACTGGTTATAATGCATTATTCCTTAAAATTGTATTTTAAACCACGAAACTATGCATACATATGACTTTTTGTCTTCAGTCGAAAACAAAAAGATAGATTTGAAGAAAACTATTTTAATGCCAACTCTGGGAATCTTTATTTTTCCATACTTTGAAGATTCTGATATTGATTGAGACTTGTTTTGATCTTGTCTCATAGAGAAACCAGTTCAGATATCTGTATCCTTCTTGTCTTTAAAGATGCAGATATTGACTGAGAGTGAGATCGAAGTTATTTCAGAAGTTTCGATCTTATGTGTCGCAAAAAAAGATATCATCTCTGACAAGTTTGCTTACCTAAAAAGATCTAATATCCTTAACTGTTGTGAGCTTTTCCAGCTTTTAGAACATTTGTGAAATAAGCTATGCTGTGCTCCTAAAAGGGTGATGAGAGGCTTTTATCCCAAATAACTGGCTAGGGCAGCTCACAGAAAAAGCGCATAGCCAAATCTAAACTTGTTGAGCCAAAGTTTGATAAATGCTTTGCCATATGACAAACGCTCAAGCCTGGAAAATGTTCACTGTTATTGTCGAACAATCAAGAAAACGGTTTGAATTTTATGATGCAAGGACAAGATATCGACCAAAATACTGTGAAAACATGTTAGCAAGAAATGTGGTTGGTGTGTGGTGCAAGTATGAGTAAGGGATCTCTGTTTGGGAAGGAAGGGGAGGCAGGAGGATAACTGTGTAATGCCAAAGTAGAGGAAAATATGTATTGCAGTTTGGCTAACCCAAATGTTGCTAGTCCCTTCAGTCTTCTTATTGCATTTGGCTACCAGACTAGCACTTTCATCACACCTGCCCTTAGAATTTCATTAAGCGCATACCACTTTTAAAGGGAAGTGCTTCAGTATTTTCCTTGCTTGGATTCCTGGCCATGGTGGAACTCAGCACAATGAGGACTTTGATCAAAGCAGTAGGCTAATGGTAAGTCATATCCATGAGACCCTTATCTTAAATCCTTTCCTCTCTCGGTCATTAATTCATTTATCCAGCAGCTGTAAATCCTCCACACTGTGATCTCGTAGCTTAGTAGATGTAGTGTAGCATACAATGGACAAGTCCCCACGCAATGACACCATTTGATTAAACTGAAACTGACAACCTGCCATAGTTCAAATAAAAACTGCCAGTTATGACTTTTCCTTTTTCGGATCTCAGATTTCAAATCCAGAGACATGCTGGAAAAAAAAAACCCACAGACAGGAGGAATGAACTCATGGACTGACAGTGAACTTAGAAAGAATAAACACTGTTGTGCAGACTGATCACACTTTTCAGACATGAACTCTCTGCCATATGAAAGGGTGAAGCTGCATGTTGATGAACTACTATATACTCACTCAGTGTAATACATCTTATTGAGTATGGAATTTATACAACACCAGAATCAAGCATTTTTACCGTAGGCTGTGTGTATAGTTTGGGGATTGAAACGGTCATTAGTATTTATGTGGATGTTCATCATTGGCACTCACACGAAGATGTTGAATATTTTTTCATGAAACATGCATTAAGATACAGTGTGCATAAGTTTTAAAATGAAAAATATTGCTTCTGATTCTGAATTTTTGATAGATGTGTCTTATTGTCTTCCTGAATTCTAATTCTAATTATTATAATCAAGGTCACAGTTGTCTGAATATTAAAGCAGAGACTCTTGTTTGATTAGTGTTATTGTGATTCAGAATGAGTTCTGTGATCTTAATCTTATTTATCAGCAATGAAATGCTTTTCATGGTCTGTTGGGTTATTTGTTAAGTTTAGACCCCCCCCCCCCCCCCCCCCCCCCCCCCAATATACATCGTTCACAAAAACAAAATTGAACACACACACACACGCACACACCACACACACACACACACACACACACACACACACACACACACACACCACACCACACAACACACAACACACACATAGTGCTCTGTGTACTGTATCAACTGATACCCCCTGAAAGAAAACTGATCCATGCACTGAAAAGAACTCTTCCTCCACAAATAAAACGCCTGCTTTCTGATAAACAATTTCCTGAAAGAAAAATCTCCTTGTAACTTCTCATCAGACACACTGAAGCCTATAATCTGCCATTTTCGATCGATGAACTAAAATCACTCTGCAAACCTGCAACGATTCTGCTCTTGGCTTGGATGAGATCCACTAACAGCTCTTAAAACATCTCCCAGAAAGCTGTCTCCAGACCCTTCTGAAAGTGTTCAACCATATCTGGACCACAGGGCGTTTTCCACCATCCTGGCGGAAAGCCCTTATCATACCTATACCCAAACCTGGAAAAGATCTTTTGAACCCATCCAATTACCGTCCGATAGCTCTGACCAACTGTGTCTGCAAACTGATGGAAAAAATGGTCAATGCCAGACTCATGTGGAAACTTGAAACTGACGGCCTTCTGGTGAAAGAACATTGTGGTTTCCGCAAACATCAAACTACAGTGGACCATTTGATCCGTCTGGAATTGCAGCACAATACTTCATGATCTCCATGATTTTGGTTTTCGGGGTCATCTTCCACTTATTATTCAAAATTTTTTGGCAGAACGACAATTTCAGGTTCGGGATGGCACCACTCTCTCTGATGTTCACGAGCAGGAGTTGGGTGTTCCACAAGGGAGCATACTGTCTCCTGTCCTCTTTAGCATTAAAATCAACAACATTGTTAAGTCAGTTCAACAGGGTTTTGACTGCTCATTGTTTGTGGATGATTTTGCTGTCTATGCAACTGGAAGCTTGTACCTGAGTGTCCAGCACAGGCTCCATCTTTGTGTGGGTAAGATTCATCAGTGGGCGGAAGAAAATGGCTTCAACTTTTCTGCTACGAAGACTCGGTGCATTCACTTCCATAATTTTTGTCCGTTTTTTGTAGATCCTGAAATCCAAAAAGGGAAATCTCCCATTCCAGCTGACAAAGAGGCCAAATTTCTAGGGGTTATTTTTGACCAGAAACTCAACTTTCTCAGCCAAATTAAAAACTTAAAAAACTTCTTGCCAGAAAGCTCTGAACATTCTGCGGGTCTTAGCACACACTGACTTGGGCACTGATAAGATAACTTTGCTGCACCTCTACAGAGCCTTGGTCCGTTCTAAACTGGACTATGGTTGTGCTGTGTACGGCTCTGCAAGACCGTCTTCCCTAAAACTCTTGGACCCTATCCACCATCAAGGGCTTCGTCTCTGTCTTAGAGCATTCCGCACCACCCATGTGTACAGCCTGTACGCAGAGGCAGGTGAACCCTCACTGTCCAACCGCAGGCTGAAACTATCCTTGAACTTCTATCTGAGACTGCTCACTGAACTGGAAAACCCTGCCTAAGGCTGTGTCTTTAACCCTCAGTTTCAAAGTAAATTTGAAAAAAATCCCAACAATATTCCGCCGTTTGGTCTTCGTATGCAGCCTCATGCGCAGAATGGAGGTCTAGACCTAGGAGTTGTGTCTGATTTTTCCAAGTTTCCAGATCAGCCTCCGTGGACCTTTTAAACACCAGAAGTTTGTTTCTTAGAAGATATATTTTAAAGAGTTGTGTGAATGAATGACTTGTGAGTTGATTGTAACGTGGTGACAGCCCTGAAATGGCCCTATGCGGTTGGCTGGGCTATAAGCAACATTACCTTATCATACTATCCATGCACTGCATTCAGCTGACACCCTCGGAAAGAAAACAGTGATTCATGCGCTGCATTCAACTTAGATCCACTGAAACAAAACGGTGATCCATGCGCTGCATTCAACTGAGATCCACTGAAAAAAACCCAGTGATCCATGTGCTGCATTCAACTGAGATCCACTGAAGAAAAAAAGTGATTCATGTGCTGCATTCAACTGAGACCCACTGAAAGAAGACGATGATTGATGCACTGCATTCAACTGAGACCCACTGAAAGAAGACGATGATGGATGCGCTGTATTTAACTGAAACTCACTGAAAGAAAACAGTGATCCATGCACTGCGTCCAGCTGAAGCTGGTAAAGAGAAGCAGATACCCTATGCACTGCAGTGAACTTAGACCTGATAAAAGAAGCCAGTTTCATGAACTGCGTTCAGCTGAGGGCATCAAGAAGAATACAGTGGGGTTTGCTTTGCATGCATTTGAGGCCTTCCTCCCTCTTCTTCCCCCCCCCCCCCCCCCCCCCTCCACACACACACACACACTTCCACCTCAAAAAAAAAAAAACGTGAGTTGAGTGAATATTCCCTTCTCTTTTGTGTTAGACAATTTAATTGTCAGCTTTGAATGTCAACTTTTTTGATTGTAGTCTTAAATGTGAATTCATTTTTGTTGTCATTGTTGATTATTTAGATAAAAGCTGGGTTAACTATGTTTTGCTTTCAGGATGATTTCAAGTTCGGCATGGGAGACGGTGGCCGCAGTATGTTTGGTGTTGGAAAGGGTCTTTCTTTTGAGAGTGGATCATCACACTTGGGTATTTTTTGTACTCCCAGTTCTTATAGAACAGGGAGTACTTTACAATGGGAACGAAGAAAGGCTGTGTGTGTGTGTCTGTCTGTCCGTCCATCCGTGGTCAAAATGTGTTCCACTCACTCCAGACAAAACTACTGGGTCGATCTTTCTGAAAATTTGTAGGTATGTTCGTTATGGGTCATTGATGATGCCCGATGTTTTAGTTTACCGTTATAGCCGTTACTAATGGCTGTAATGGCCTTTAACTGTTTTTCTTCTTTATGGAATATCTCAGAAAGTACTTGGCCGACCTTTGTGAAAATTTGCAGGTGTGTTCATTATGGGTCACAAATAATGCCTGATGTTTTAGTTTACCATTATAGCTGTTACTAACGGCTGTAACAGCCTGTAACATTTTTCTTCTTCATGGAATATCTCAGAAAGTACATGGCCAATCTTTGTGAAAATTAGCAGGTATGTTCATTATGGATCATGAATTCTTCATGGAATATCTCAGAAAGTACATGGCCAATCTTTGTGAAAATTAGCAGGTATGTTCATTATGGATCATGAATAATGCCTGATGTTTAAGTTTACCGTTATAGCCGTTAATAATGGCTGTAATGGTCTGTAACGGTTTTTCTTCTTCATGGAATATCTCAGAAAGTACTTGGCCGATCTTTGTGAAAATTGGCAGGTATGTTCGTTATGGGTCATGGATGATGCCCAATGTTTTAGTTTACCCCGTTATAGCTGTTACCAACGGCTGTGACAGCCTGTAACAGTTTTTCTTCTTTATGGAATATCTCAGAAAGTACTTGGCCGATCTTTGTGAAAATTAGCAGGTATGTTCACTATGGGTTACAGATGATGCCCGATGTTTTAGTTTACCGTTATAGCCATTACTAACAGCTGTAATGGCCTGTAACAGTTTTTCTTCTTTATGGAATATCTCAGAAAGCACTTTGTCGATCTTTCAGAAATTTTTTGGTATGTTCACAATGGGTCACGGATGATACCCGGTGTTTCAGTTTACCGTTATAGCCGTTACTAACAGTTATAACTGCCCATAATGGTTTTACTTTTTTATGGAATGTCTCAGAAAGTACTTGGCCGATCTTTCTGAAAATTTGTAGGTATGTTCATTATGGGCGACAGATGATGCCTGACGTTTTAGTTTACCGTTATAGCCGTTACTAATGGCTATAACGGCCCATAACGGTTTTCCTTTTTTATGGAATGTCTCACAAAGTACTTGGCCGATCTTTCTGAAAATTAGCAGGTATGTTCATTATGGGTCACAGATGATGCCCGATGCTTTAGTTTACCGTTATGTCCGTTACTAACGGCTATTACGACCCATAACAGTTTTTCTTTTTTATAGAATATCTCAGAAAGTATGTGGCCGATCTTTCTGAAAATTTGTAGGTATGTTCATTATGGGTCACGGATGATGCCTGATGTTTTGGTTTACCGTTATAGCCGTTACTAACGGCCCGTAATGGTTTTCTTCTTTATGAAAAATCTCAAAGTTTTTGACCGATCTTTCTGAAAATTTGTAAGTATGTTCATTATAGGTCTCAGATGATGGCCGATGTTTACCAGAATAGCCATTACTAACGGTTACCCCAGCCCAAGAGGGTTTTACCTCTTTATGGAATATCTCGTGCGTATTCAGGATAAACTGGGAGTACGTTTATATGCTTTGCATTTTTGTTTTTCATTTGTTTTGCTAATGGACTTCGAGAATAATCAAAAAGAAAACGGAGGCAAACACACAAGAAGAACACCACCAGGAAAAGAAAAGGACAGTAACAGCAATGGTCCATATATAATTGTATGTAACATACATATATCACCTACAGAAATGAAGTATGATAGTGGTGGATGATTGCATTCAGACAGATCATTACAGTAATTTGCCTTGTACTTCTCTGGGTAGGCTAAGTACTGGCAAAATATAATTAACAGCTGTTTGGAGAACAGTCCGTTACTGGTTCCCAGTCCTCTTTCCCTAGCCCCCTTTTTCGGATCAAACCACATGTGCCAAGTACGTATATTACATCCCCCTTTCTTTAAGACAGAACATTAAACAAACAACTTTCAAAGTCTCTATTCTTATGACAGAATATTGTCTCTAGGTGGAAGTGTCTTACAACATATTAATCTAGGTCAAGTTTCATTAACAGGTTCTTCATAAGTCCAGTCTCGGTGGTTTCTTCACAATTCTACCACTTCTGGTACGAATCTGTCCAGGAGGATTAACAACATCTTCAACATCAGGAACAATGTCATTTTGGGAATCGGGGACATCACTGACGGGATCAGGTTGGGAATCAGGGACATCACTTATGGATCTTGGCAGAAGGGAGTTTTCCTTGGAACCAGGGCTAGTAGACCTGCGGGGCTGCAGATTTCATGGTATCAGGTGTCGGCGGTTTCGACGCTGGAGGCGGGCTGGTGTGCTGACTTCATAGGACCTGGTGGCCAGAGGTTTGATCACAGTTCCTGGAGTTCATGCTGGTTTCACCCACACCAACTGTTCTGTTTGTAGTGATGCAGCATATCGAGCACAGTGTGTTCTGTCAAAGTTTTGTTTTTGTTTGAGTTTCGCTGTTGCATCCTTTGTCTTAAAATGATCACTTTCTGCCCTCAAGATGTACTTTGAAGGCAGCACCGAGAGTGTTGTCCTGATTCTTTGTCCCATCAGGAGCTTGGCTGGACTCATGCCTTGCTGTGGTGGTGTTGCTCTATACCGTCAGCATTGCCAGGAATGGGTCATGTGCTTTCTTCAACAGTGCTTTCACAGTTTGTACGCTTTTCTCTGCTTCACCATTTGAGGAAGGGTGGTATGGGCTGCTGTTCAGATGAATAAAACCATAGCTAATAGCAAATGCCTTGAATAGTCCACTTGTGAACTGGGGACCATTGTCAGAAATGCAAATTTCTGGGATCTCGTGACGTGAAAATATATTCTTTAGATGGTTGACAACAGTTGCAGCCAAAGTGTTCTTCAGGTGGGCAAGTTCAATGTATCGTGAGTAATTATCACGAGCAAGTACTGTTCCTTGTTTAGATCAAAGATGTCCATGGCAACCTTCTGCCAAGAATAGTCGGGGGGGGGGGGGGGGGGGTGTCGGAATGAGGGGTTCTGGCGCTATCTTCCTCTCCTTCTTACATGTGTAGCAGTGCTCTACCATGTTTTCAATCTGGTATGAAAGTCCTTGCTACCACATGCTTTCTCTGGCTCTGGCACAGCATGCCTTGATGTCCAGTGTGTATTCCCTGTAGCATTTCAGGCCTCAGTTTCTCTGGGATAATTAATCTTGTGCCATATAACAGCAGGTTGTCTTGAATACTGATGTCATAGTGAGCACTCCAGTGGGGCTTCAGTTGGGGATCTGATGGACATGTTTCTGGCCTTCCATCTCTGCAGTATCTCATCAGTTTCTGGCACAGCATATCCCTTTGAAGTTCCTGCCGTATTTCGTTCAGTCTTTTCTCTGTTGCCGAAACATTGATGAAGATTTGGCTAACCATTAGGTTGACATCCTCTTCAAATTCTTTGTCTTTTTTGTGTGGCTGAAGATGTCGGTGCTCTTGATAAAGCATCAGCAGTCACAAGATTCTTCCACGAGTGTATTCGATATTGTACTGAAATCACATGAGTTGCATACGGAATCTCTGATTCCTAGGTGACAGTTCACTAAAAGTTGTTTGTCTTCAGAAGAGCAAGCAGTGGTCTGTGATCTGTCTCTATGGTAAGATCTTTCAGTCCAGTAATATACTCAGAGAATTTTTCACAGGCCCAGGTCACTCCTAGGATTTTCTTCTCCACTTGTGCATAGTGCTGCTCCATAGGAGTGAGTGATCTTGATGTATATAAGACTGGTCTGTAGCTTCCATCTCCATGCTTGTGTAGGAGGCTCCCTTACCAAACAGCGATGCATCAGTAGAATGACGTGTCTTCCTGTTAGGGCTGTAATGAGCAAGCACTGGAGCTGAGGAGAGTTGTTGCTTGATGTGTTCAAATGCTTCCTCCTGTGGGCTACTCCATGTCCAGTCGTTTTCTTCAGTAAATCTCGCAGAGGTTTCGTTTTGTCTGATAATGCTGACCCCGCAAACTTGGCAATGTGATTCACCATGCCTAACAGACACCTTAGCTCAGAAACATTTGTTGGCCTAGGGAACTTGGTGATCGCTTCCACATTTTCAGGGTCGATGGCTATGCCCTTGGGTTTGATGATATGCCCTAGGAACTTGATGTAGGTCTTCCCGAACTGGCACTTTTGATCTAAGAAATAAATATGACTTACGCTGAATTCCGACTGAATTCATGAGTCATTTTAGTCCTACAGTTCTGACACCATGTGGAATTTGTCTTGTACTATTCTGGGTAGTCTAAGTACTGGCAAAACATAATTAACAGCTGCTCAGCAGAGTACAGTCCGTTACCAGTTCCCAGTCCTCTCTCCTTAGCTCCTTTTTCGGATCAAACCACATAGGGACGTGCCAAGTACGTTATTACAGTAGGCCTGTGTCTGCCAACCCCATGGCTGTATATATGAATTTCTCTCTCGCTCTTTTTTTGTTTGTTTTGTTTTTTGTTTGTATTGTTATGTGATCATGCTGTGTTCTAAATCTTGTGCTGCTACTGGAAAGAAAACAAGATGCAAAGCATAAGGGTACTCCCAGTTTATCTTGAATACGCTTGAGATATTCCATAAAGTGTTCTCCTTGGCTGTCCCTCAACTGTCATCCAACCCCTCCAACGTGTACAGAACTCTGCAGCCCGTCTCATTTGCAAATCTCCTAGGACCCAACCCTGCAGCCCTCTCCTGAAAAAGTTGCACTGGCTCCCCGTTGAAGAAAGAATTAAATACAAATGTTGTTGTCTCTGCTTCAAGATTTTCACTGGCGATGCCCTGCCTATCTTTCCGATCTCCTTCAAGTATATGTCCCATCACGAACGCTCCGCTCCTCCACCGACACCAGGACCTTCCGCTTTCCCAGTTACCGTCCCCATCGTAAACAGCATGGCGAACGAGCTTTCTCATACGCAGCTCCCAAACTCTGGAATAAACTCCCCTATGACTTAAGACATTCTCAAACCTTTTCTTCCTTCAAAACCTCCCTGAAAACCCACCTTTTCAAACAATACTAAAAAGACAGTCATTACCAGATAGTTGATTGACTCTTGTTGCTTCTGTGGATCGCTTAGTAGTTTGTGCTTGTTGCGGCTGTTGTGTATTGTGTGTCTGTGCGTGAGAGTGTGTGTGCGCGTGGGAGATAATGGGAGAGAGCCTTTGTTTTTCATTTCTGAGCCGTTTTTCAATGCATTTTCTTTACATTTAGCAATTGTATTTTTTCTGCCTTTGTAAAGCGCCTTGTGCCGTGGAAGGCGCTATATAAATCCCCATTATTATTATTATTATTAAGTAGAAAAAACGTTTTGGACCATTATAGCCATTAGTAGCGGTAAACATCGGCCTTCATCTGTGACCCATAATGAACATACCTACAAATTTTCAGAAAGATCGGCCAAGTACTTTCTGAGATTTTCCATAAAGAAAAAAAACTGTTTTGGGCCGTTATAGCCGTTAGTAATGGCTATAACGGTAAACTAAAACACCGGGTATGATCCGTGACCCATAATGAACATACCTACAAATTTTCAGGAAGATTGGTTTAGTACTTTCTGAGATTTTCCATAAATAAGAAAACTGTTTTGGGCTGTTATAGCTGTTAATAACAGCTATATCAGTAAAATAAAACAACGGGCATGATCCCTGACCCATAATGAGCATACCTACAAATTTTCAGAAAGTTTGGCCAAGTACTTTCTGAGATATTCCATACAAAAGAAAAACCGTTATTGCCGTTAGTAATGGCTATAATGGTAAAATATCACATTGGGCATGATCCGTTACCCATAATGAACATACCTTCAAATTTTCAGAAAGATCAGCAGGCATGAAATTCGTCCGCCTAAGGCGGATTTTCCGCCCATTTTTTTCATCTGCGCCGCCCCCCCCAAAAAATGTGCCGCCCAAAAAAAGAAAAAAAAGAAAAGAAAAATCCTGAAATAAACTTTCGTTCGATGCTATTCCCATTTGGACAATTTGTTATTCTCAAAAGAGTCAACCGGTCACTTCCGCCGTCAATCAACATCCGGTCTTTTCGCGCCTGTCGAACGTCGGACATCGTTAAATTGCCGAAGTTTGTCAAGCACGTCGCGATTTCACGCCAAATAAAAAGGGATGAGAAACGATTGGAGGTGGGACTGGCTAGACCAGGAAGTGGACGATGTTCGAGTTGGCGATGTGTTTCGCAAATTAGACGAAAAAGGCGCTGCATTTTGTGTTCCATGTGGAAAGATTGACCGACTGAATCAATGTTGTGATGAAGGCTGCCTCATTGTTTTCTTCTTCTTCTTCCTAAAATACTGGTTCACTCAAAAACGAGTAGGTCACCAGCGCGCATGTTAAAAAGTAAAAATAAAATAACACAAAATAATGCGAGTGAATCAGTCAGTATGCACATATAAAAGTATATTATTATATGATCTTTTGAAGTATTATTTTCATTACTGAAAACATGAAAATGTGGCTTATTTGCCCTTCTTAACAGCGCTGAAATAGGGGTTTATTTGCAGTTTTAGGCCTTTTATTTCATAAAAAAGCTTCAGCTTCAGGTGGCTCTGCCCCCTGACCCCCGCCGGGCCGTTGCCCCTGGGCCCCACTGGGGGCCTACGGTGGCCCCAGACCCCCGCCGATTTTTCAGCCTTTTTTACTGCTGGTCACTTTCATGCCTGATCAGCCTCGTACTTTCTAAGATATTCCATAAGAGAAAAAAAACTGTTATCGGCCATTATAGCTGTTAGTAACGGCTATAACGTTTAAAATAACACATCATGGAATCATCCGTCACCCATAATGAACGTACCTTCAAATTTTCAGAAAGATCGGCCAAGTACTTTAAGATATTTCATAAAGAAAAAAAAGACGTTATGGGCTGTTATAGCTGTTAGTAACGGCTATAATGGTTTAAATAAAACATCGGGCATCATCCATGACCAATAATGAACCTGCCTACAAATTTTCAGAAAGATCGGCTAAGTACTTTTTGAAATTTTCAGTAGAGAAGGAAAACCGTTATGGGCTGTTGTAGCCGTTAGTAATGGCTATATCGGTTAATATAACACATCGGGCATCATCCGTGACCCATAATGAACTTACCTACTAATATTCAGAAAGATCGGCCCAGTATAAAGAAGAAAAAACCGTTGTGGGCCATTAGAGCCGTTAGTAACAGCTATAACGGTAAAATAACACATCGGGCATCATCCGTGACCCATAATGAACATGCCTAGAGATTTTCAGAAAGATTGGCCAAGTACTTTCTGAGATATTCCATAAAGAAGGGAAACTGTTATAGCCGTTACTAACGGTCATAATGGTATAATGACACATTGGGCATTATTCGTGACCCATAATGAACATGCCTACAAATTTTCAGAAAGATCGGCCAAGTACTTTGAGATATTCCATAAAGAAGGAAAACTGTTATGGGCTGTTAGAGCCGTTAGTAATGGCTATAACGGTAAAATAATACATCAGGCATCATCCGTGACCCATAATGAACATGCCTACAATTTTTCAGAAAGATCGGTCAAGTACTTTCTAAGATATTCCATAAAGAGCGAAAACCGTTATTGGCTGTTATGGCCGTTACTAATGGCCATAACGGTAAAATAACACATCGGGCATCATCTGTGACCCATAACGAACATACCTACATTTTTTCAGAAAGATCGTCCAAGTAGTTTTGTCTGGAGCGAGTGGAACACATTTTGACCACGGACGGACGGACACACACACACACACACACACACACACACACACACACACACACACACACACAGAGCATTTCTTCGTTCCCATTGTAAAGTACTCCCTGTTCTATAAGAACTGGGAGTACAAAACGGTTGGCATTTATCTAACCTACTTATGTAATTACAAAGTGGTGCAATATCATGAGAAATGGTGGTCAACATCAGATGGATTTGGATTATATTTTCATTGAGTTATCTAAGGGTAGAACAGCCAAGCAGGCATTTTGTGTGCTCTGATAGAATGGAGGTGCATTCTTAGTATGTGTTGCCATCAGTAAATGGGTCATAGCTGTAAACCCTCCCAAATATCTCTGGAATTTCCTTAATTCAGAAATTATTCTCTGAATACCAAATTTAAGGGGACAATCCAGAACATCACAATTTTGTTTAAAATTGTGGCATTTGAAGGGTCACTTTTGAATAGAGATGGTAAAGTTGGCAGAACAAAGCCTGAACGATGTCAGGTGGATGTGGATAAGTAAGGAAAATGCATTTCTGTATATATACCCCACATTTGTCACCTAAAACATACATGAGTTAGAAATGCTTTCAGTCGAAAGCAGAACTGCCCTCTTTTCACTTTACACACCCCTGCATCCTTTGGTTCCTGAAATTTTGACTCCAGGAGGTTGGCAGCCACTATAGAATGTGAACGATCTCTTAAATTGGCCTTCGATGATAATCAAGTATCTCTGCTCTCTCTTCTTGACTTATCTGCTGCATTTGACACCATTGATCACTCAATATTTTTGTCTTGTCTGCACAAAACTTTTGGTATTTCTGATAAAGCACTGTCATGGTTTCAGTCTTATCTATCTGATCGAACTCAGCTTGAATGGTTTCTCCTCTCAACCAGCTATTCTCCAGTATGGAGTTCCCCAGGGATCTGTCTTGGGCCCCCTCCTTTTCGTACTCTACACCCATCCTATCTCTGACATTGTTGCCCATCATAGCCTGTCTCACCACTGCTTTTCAGATAACAATCAAATTTACATATCCAGCGAATCTCTCAGCTGCTTTCTGCAGTCCATCGCACACAGTCGAGTATCGTGGACATAAAAAAATCTTGAATGACAGTTAACAAACTACAGCTCAACAATGAGAAAACTTTAATGATCTTCTTTGCATCCAAAATAATTCTCCAGACTGTATCAAATTGGAAAATTGCCTTATTCAGACATCTTTATCAGCATGGAATTTAGGTGTTACCCGTAACTCAGCTTTTCCCTTCCAGCAACATGTTTCCACAGTCTGCCATGTCTGTTACTTTGAGCTTTGTCACATTGGTTCTGTGCGACATCTTCTCTCTGTTGATGCCACAAAATTCCTTGTTTCTGCCTTCATTCTATCTAGACTCGATTACTGTAATTCTCTTCTAGCTGGCTGTCCCGAGAATCTTCTTAGTCGTCTCCAGAAAGAACAAAAAATGCTGCTCATTTGATTCTCAGACAACCCAGATCTTCTCATGTCACTCCCTTACTTCTTTCTCTTCACTGACTGCCGATCAAAAAATGAATAGACTACAAACTGCTTTAAATCTTTGATTGGCTTAGCTCCTTCCTACTTTTCTGATCTCCTTCACCTCTATGTTCCTTCTAGGCAGTTGCCTTCTTCTGCTGACAACACTGTGCTCAAAATCCCTTGATTTTGAACTGAAACTTGTGACGATCGTTCTTTTTCTGTTCAGGGTCCGGTTTCTTGGAATATACTCCTAATACCTTTGCATAGTTCAAACTCTGACTTCCTTCTAGACATCTCTTGAAACAACCCTCTTCACCTATCAATAGCAGTTCTTTCTTCCCCTTCCCTTGCCCATCAAATTGATTCTGCGACTAGTGTGTGTGTGTGTGTGTGTGAGACTGTATGTGTGTGGCTCCCCACACACATACGTGAGCGTGCGCACATGTGTGTGTGTGTGCGCGCATGCTGTTGTGTCCATTGTTGTGCGACAGTGTGTGTGGGGTCATGTGTTTTGTGTGTGTGTGTGTGTGGAGAGAGAGAGAGAGAGAGAGAGAGAATATGCACCCTTGTTTGTAGATGCCTGGTACTTATTGCAATATTCATCTTATTCTTCTTATTGGTTTCATTTAACCTTTTAAGTAATTGTAAGTGCTTAGGGCTTATGATGTAAGATTAAGCGCCATAAATAATCACTATTATTATTATTAAACATTTTTGTAAGCTTACCTTTGGAATGTAATTTTCATTTGTTTTTGCTTTAACAGAATGAAAGAGGGGTGGGGTGGGGGGTAAGTGACTGGTTATCATGACATCGACAGTTTTGGTATTCTTGTGAAGATGAATAAAGATCATCGCTTCAGTGTCATAACCACTTAAAATCTAATATAGTTTTCCTGTAATCTGCAGAAATATAATGAAGAGAGAGTGAATTTCAGAGGAGAAAATCTATGGAATGCTTTGGAAGATAAGGAATCTCCATTTACTTTGCATGTTTTGTATGTGTGGCTCTTGTGTCTGAGTGTGCAATTCAGTTACTCAGGAGAGATCAGTTCATGCACTTGTGTCTTTAACTTTTCGAACAGGAGGAAGTGGCCCTCAAGGTGCGGGGATGTCCCGGTCCCTTGATCGTTTGAAGACCATGTTTGGAAACTACTCTTCTGGTTACTCTAGTCAGCAGCATGACTCTTTCTACCCCAGCGTTCGGTTTTCCGGGTTTGGGCAGGGATCTGGAAATCATGATCATGGATATAATGAGGGGGGAGGGTTCAATCAAGGGAGGGGCTATGACAGTGGCGAGGGCTACAAACAGAATTATAAATATGATGACTATGGCTTCGGTGAGCAGGAGTCAGATTGGGGTTACAATCAGAGCGGAAGGAACTACTGCGGAGGTGGTGATGGACCATCATTTGGTGGAGGACATAGAGGTCAAGGCAGGGGTCAGGGTCGAGGACAGGGAAGAGGGCAAGGACAGTCAAGGGGCCGGGGAGGTCAGGGTCGGGGCCAGGTTGGTGGAAGGGGTCAGCCGCAGGGTTTGGGGGGTCAAGGCCAAGTAAACAGGGGTCGAGGAAGAGGTCAGCAAGGGAACTACCAGGGCAACAACACTGTCCCACAGAGAGGGCGGGGTGGTGGGAACTTTGGTGGAAACAACTTCGGTGGCTATGGATCCCAGAACAACAACATGAGCTCCAACCAGCAGAACCAGAGGGGTCGAGGGGGGCAGACTGGAGGGCAGGGGAACCCCAGAGGTAAAGGAGGGGGAGGAGCAAGTGCTAAAGGACCAACAGCAAGTCGTGTGAAATCCATCTCCGACAATCTCTCAAACCTGGTGACTTCAGGCAACCAGGGGCAGGGAGGAGGAGTCAAGGGGAAGGGTAGCCAAAGGGGAAGGGGCGGGGTTAGTGGGAAGCCCACCACCTTGATGGATCTGGTTGACACGGCTCGGCAGCGGAAGTTGGGCAATGGCAGTTCTTCATACAGTGAAGAGGTGGGTACACGTACAATCCCATGAGTGATTATGTGTACAAGCTCTACCATCAAAAGAAGGAAGATCATAAATAAGGAAGATGTTCACTTTTACACAGAGTACTACAGAAAAATTTGTTTTATCTGAAGGAAAATGTTGAAGACTTCTTTTGTAATTTCCAGGCTGTAAAGCAAATTGGTCTGTGAACTAGATCTGCCCATTAGAAATAGAAATCAACACACAACGCACAGCCACTTGACATGCCGCAAGAAAATACCATGAAAAGTGATATATAATGAGAGCAGTGCAACACAATGTAAGCAAAGCCTATGTTTTCCAAGGAATGATTGTCATGAACTTACAAACAGGAAATGGCAGTACATCACAGTGCAAAGAAGAACAAGATGCAAAGCATATAAACGTACTCCCAGTATATCATGAATACGTGTGATATATTCCATAAAGAGGAAAAACCGTCTTGGGCTGGTCTAACAGTTAGTAATGGCTTTTCTGGTAAACATCGGCCATCATCTGTGACCTGTAATGAACATACTTACAAATTTTCAGAAAGATCAGTCAAGAACTTTGAGACATTTCATAAAAAGAAAAAAAACGTTATGGGCCATTACAGCCGTTAGTAACCGCTATAACGGTAAACTAAAACGTCGGGCATCATCCGTCACCTCTAATGAACATACCTACAAATTTTCAGAAAGATCGGCCAAGTACGTTCTGAGATATTCCATGAAGAAGGTAAACCATTAGGGGCCGTTATAGCCGTTAGTAATGGCTATAACGGTAAAATAAAACATAGGACATCATCCGTGACCCATAATACCTACAAATTTTCAGAAAGATCGGCCAAGTACTCTCTGAGGTATTCCATAAAAAAGAAAAGCCGTTATGGGTTGTTATAGCCGTTAGTTAACAGCCATAACGATAAACTAAAACATCGGGCATGATCTGTGACCCATAATGAACAAACCAGCTAATTTTCACAAAGATCGGCCAAGTACTTCTGAGACATTTCATAAAAAAGAAAAAAACCGTTGTGGGCCATTAGTAAACTAAATGTCGGGCATCATCCATCACCTCTAATGAACATACCCACAAATTTTCAGAAAGATCGGCCAAGTACTTTCTGAGATATTCCATAAAGAAGAAAAACTGTTATGGGCCGTTATACCCGTTAGTAACAGCTATAATGGTAAACTAAAACATTGGGTATCATCCGTGACCCATAATGAACATACCTACAAATTTTCAGAAAAATCTACAAAGTGCTTTCTGAGATATTCCATAAAGAAGAAAAACTGTTATGGGCCGTTATAACCGTTAGTAGCAGCTATAACAGTAAACTAAAACATCGGGCATCATCCGTAACCCATAGTGAACATACATGCTAATTTTCACAAAGATCTGTCAAGTACTTTCTGAGATATTCCATAAAGAAGAAAAACTGTTACAGGCTGTTACAGCCGTTAGTAACAGCTATAATGGTAAACTAAAACATCAGGCATCATCCGTGACCCATAATGAACATATCTGCTTATTTTCACAAAGATCAGCCAAGTACTTTCGGAGATATTCCATAAAAAAGAAAAACCGTTACAGGCCGTTAGTAACGGCTATAACAGTAAACTAAAACATCAGGCATCATCCGTGACCCATAATGAACGTACATGCTAATTTTCACAAAGATCAGCCATGTACTTTCCGAGATATTCCATGAAGAAGAAAAACTGTTACAGGCCATTACAGCTGTTAGCAACGGCTATAACAGTAAAGTAAAACATCGGGCATTATTCGTGACCCATAATGAACATACCTACAAATTTTCAGAAAGATCGGCAAAGTACTTTCTGAGATACTCATAAAGAAGGAAAACCGTTACAGGCTGTTACAGCCGTTAGTAACAGTTATAACAGGGTAAACTAAAACATTGGGCATCATCCGTGACCCATAATGAACATACCTGCTAATTTTCACAAAGATTGGCCAAGTACTTTCTGAGATATTCCATAGAGAAGAAAAACTGTTACAGCCGTTAGTAACGGCATAATGGTAAACTAAAACATTGGGCATTATTCGTGACCCATAATGAACATATCTACACATTTTTAAAAGATCAGCCAAGTACTTTGTGAGATATTCCATAAAAAAAAAAACCGTTACAGCCATTAGTAACAGCTATAACGGGTAAACTAAAACATCGGGCATCATCCGTGACCCATAATGAACATACCTGCTAATTTTCACAAAGATTGGCCAAGTACTTTCGGAAATATTCCATAAAGAAGAACAACCGTTACAGCTGTTAGTAACGGTTATAGCGGGTAAACTAAAACATGGGGCATTTTTCGTGACCCATAAAGAAAATACCTACAAATTTTCAGAAAGATCGGTCAAGTACTTTCTGAGATATTCCATAAAGAAGGAAAACCGTTACAGGCTGTTACAGCCGGTAGTAACAGCTATAACGGGGTTAACTAAAACATTGGGCATCATCCGTGACCCATAATGAACAACGTACCTGCTAATTTTCACAAAGATCGGCCAAGTACTTTCGGAGATATTTCATGAAGAAGAAAAACGTTACAGCTGTTAGTAACGGCTATAACGGTAAACTAAAACATCAGGCATTTTTTGTGACCCATAATGAACATACCTACAAATTTTCAGAAAGATCGGCCAAGTATTTTTGAGATATTCCATGAAGAAGGAAAACCGTTACAGGCCGTTACAGCCGTTAGTAACATCTATAATGGGGTAAACTAAAACATCATGCATCCATGACCCATAATGAACATACCTGCTAATTTTCACAAAGATCGGCCAGGTACTTTTTGAGATATTCTATAAAGAAGAAAAACCGTTACAGCCGTTAGTAACGGGTATAACAGGTTAAACTAAAACATTGGGCATCATCCGTGACCCATAATGAACATACCTGCTAATTTTCACAAAGATCGGCCAAGTACTTCTGAGATATTCCATAGAGAAGAAAAACTGTTACAGACCGTTACAGCCGTTAGTAACGGCTATAATGGTAAACTAAAACATTGAGCATTATTCGTGACCCATAATGAACATATCTACACATTTTTAGAAAGATTAGCCAAGTACTTTGTGAGATATTCCATAAAAAAGAAAAACCGTTACAGCCATTAGTAACAGCTATAACGGGGTAAACTAAAACATCGGGCATCATCCGTGACCCATAATGAACATACCTGCTAATTTTCACAAAGATCGGCTAAGTACTTTCGGAGATATTCCATAAAGAAGAACAACCGTTACAGCTGTTAGTAATGGTTGTAGCGGGGTAAACTAAATCATAGAGCATTTTTCGTGACCCATAATGAAAATGCCTACAAATTTTCAGAAAGATCGGTCAAGTACTTTCTGAGATATTCCATAAAGAAGGAAAACCGTTACAGGCTGTTACAGCCGTTAGTAACAGCTATAACGGGGTTAACTAAAACATTGGGCGTCATCTGTGACCCATAATGAACATACCTGCTAATTTTCACAAAGATCGGCCAAGTACTTTCGGAGATATTTTATGAAGAAGAGAAACGTTACAGCTGTTAGTAACGGCTATAACGGTAAACTAAAACATCAGGCATTTTTTGTGACCCATAATGAACATACTTACAAATTTTCAGAAAGATCGGCCAAGTACTTTTTGAGATATTCCAAGAAGAAGGAAAACCGTTACAGGCCATTACAGCCGTTAGTAACGGCTATAATGGGGTAAACTAAAAAATCAGACGTCATCCGTGACCCATAATGAACATACCTGCTAATTTTCACAAAGATCGGCCAGGTACTTTTTGAGATATTCTATAAAGAAGAAAAACCGTTACAGCCATTAGTAACGGGTATAACAGGTTAAACTAAAACATTGGGCATCATCCGTGACCCATAATGAACATACCTGCTAATTTTCACAAAGATCGGCCAAGTACTTTCTGAGATATTCCATAGAGAAGAAAAACTGTTACAGACCGTTACAGCCGTTAGTAACGGCTATAATGGTAAACTAAAACATTGAGCATTATTCGTGACCCATAATGAACATATCTACACATTTTTAGAAAGATCAGCCAAGTACTTTCTAAGATATGCCATAAAAAAGAAAAACTGTTAGAGCCGTTAGTAACAGCTATAACGGGGTAAATTAAAACATCGGGCATCATCCGTGACCCATAATAAACAAACCTGATAATTTTCACAAAGATCGGCCAAGTACTTACTGAGATATTCCATAAAGAAGAAAAACGTTACAGCCGTTAGTAATGGCTATAACGGTAAACTAAAACATCGGGCATTGTCGTGACCCATAATGAACATACATACAGATTTTCAGAAAGATCGGCCAAGTACTTTTTGAGATATTCCATGAAGAAGAAAAACCATTGCAGGCCGTTACAGCCGTTAGTAACGGCTATAACGGGGTAAACTAAAACATCGAGCATCATCCGTGATCCATAATGAACGTACCTAAAAATTTTCAGAAAGATCGAGAAAGTGCTTTCTGAGATATTCCTTAAAGAAGAAAAACTGTTATGGGCCGTTATAGCCGTTAGTAAGGGCTATAACAGTAAATTAAAACATCGGGCATCATCCGTAACCCATAGTGAACATACCTGGTAATTTTCACAAAGATCTGCCAAGTACTTTCTGTGATATTCCATAAAGAAGAAAAACTGTTACAGGCCATTACAGCTCATAATGAACATACCTGCTTATTTTCACAAAGATCGGCCAAGTACTTTCGGAGATATTCCATGAAGAAGAAAAACCGTTACAGGCTGTTAGTAACGGCTATAACGGTAAACTAAAACATCGGGCATTATTCGTGACCCATAATGAACATACCTGCTAATTTTCACAAATATCGGCTATGTACTTTCTGAGATATTCAATGAAGAAGAAAAACCGTTACAGGCCGTTACAGCCTTTAGTAACGGGTATAATGGTAAACTAAAACATCGGGCATTATTCGTGACCCATAATGAACATACCTACAAATTTTTAGAAAGATCAGCAAAGTATACTTTCTGAGATATTCAATAAAGAAGGAAAATCGTTACAGGCCGTTACAGCCGTTAGTAACAGCTATAACGGGGTAAACTAAAACATCGGGCATCATCGGTGACCTATAATGAACATCGGGCATATTCGGTGACCCATAATGAACATACCTGCTAATTTTCACAAAGATCGGCCAAGTGCTTACAGAGATATTCCATAAAGAAGAAAAAACGTTAAGAGGCCATTACACCCGTTAGTAATGGCTATAACGGTAACCAAAAACAAAGGGCATTATTCCTGACCCATAATGAACATTCCTACAAATTTTCAGAAAGGTCGGCCAAGTACTTTCGGAGATATTCCATAAAAACCGTTACAGGCCGTTACAGCTGTTAGTAACAGCTATAACGGGGTAAACTAAAACATCGGGCATCATCCGTGACCCATAATGAACATAACCTGGTAATTTCACAAAGATCGGCCAAGTACTTACTGAGATATTCATAAAGAAGAACAACCATTAGAGCCATTAGTAACGCTATAATGGTAAACTAAAACAACGGGCATTATTCGTGACCCATAATGAACATACCTACAAATTTCAGAAAGATCGGCAAAGTACTTTTGAATATTCCATAAAGAAAAAAACCGTTACAGGCCGTTACAGCCTTAGTAACGGCTATAACGGGGTAAACTAAAACATTGGGCATCATCCGTGACCCATAATGTTCATACCTGCTAATTTTCACAAAGATCAGCCAAGTACTTTCGGAGATATTCCATAAAGAAGAAAAACTGTTACAGGCCGTTACAGCCATTAGTAACGGTTATAACAGTAAACTAAAACACCGGGCATCATCCTTGACCCATAATGAACATACCTACAAATATTCAGAAAGATTGGCCCAGTAGTTTTGTCTGGAGCGAGTGGAACACATTTTGACCACGGACGCACGGACAGACACACAGACACACACATTACACACACACAGACAGCATTTCTTCGTTCCCATTCTAAAGTACTCCCTGTTTTATAAGAACTGGGATAGTACAAAAAGCTACTCTAGAGTCTTCCTCAGTGTACTAAGACAGTCTTAAGGTCATTCAATATATTCGGCAGGGTTGAAATTCCCACTGTTTTGCATCCAGTTGAAGCGAATACGGCATAGCCTGGAGCTGAGTGGTTAGTTGCAAGAAAAATATGACTGACTGAACTGAGGCTGATTGAGTGTCAGGCATGGGTTGCCAGCCCTTTTTGGCCTTTTCTGTTTTCTGAAGTTTCTACTATAAGTTGTACTGATGGGCTGTGACCCCATTTGACCTGTGAGAAGGGTTTACTGGAAATACAGCCTGATTGGAGACTCTCAGCTTTAGCACAGTTGTGTGTGAGCTGCTTAAGGACCCAGCACCTTTATCAATTTTCCCCTGCTGTCACCTCTATCTGTCTGAAAGGTCCAAGTGAGTGTGTTGTGTTTAGGGGATCACCTTTAATATTAATAAAATTGTATTTTGGGGGGGCATTATTTTGTATTTTTGATTCTTTCTTTTTCAGATTGTCAGAATTATTCAACTGTAATTTTTTGTCAGTCACTCTTACTCCTCATTCCCAAAAAAAGAAAGGAGAAAGGGGACAAAAAAGGCAATAATTATAATATTCAATAATGAGAAGACACTTAGACAGGGGGGAGGGGGGAGGGGAAGGACTGTGCTTTTTCTAGTCTTCCCCCTCCAGTCCAGCCCTTAGTGGACATCATTAGCACGGGGTTTATGGCACCTTAGTGCCTTTTTGTTTTGTGGGAAGGGTTACTTTTGTCATCCACCCCACCACACCCACTCCTTGCACTAGGGCCACCTGACTTGGAGGAGTTGGGTGAACCAGTTGTGTGACTTGGTGCCGTGCTGCAGATAACATGTATATGTGGTAAATGGGGGGAGAGCAAAAAAGTGTGTTGTGTGGTCTGCAGAAGCAAAAGGAACTTTTTGTGGAGAACTGAATTAGTCTTTAATTCTTTCGCGACAGGTACGGCACCGCAGCTCACTTCCCTGCAAACACCTGCACCCACTTGCTGCAGACGTGCGATTTTCGCACTTTAAAAATTCTAGTTTATGTCCCCTAATTAAAAAATGTAACAAGCAATTGTTACATTTTCAACGAAAAGGGTAATAAGATAAGAAAAGATAATGTTGCTTATAGCCCAGCCGACCGCAAAGGGCCACATCAGGGCTGTCACCACGTTTAAAATCAACTCACCAGTCTTTTTAAAAAAAAAAAAAAAAAAAAAAAAAAAACCCAACTTTCACACATCTCATTAAAAATGACATCGTCTAACCGAAAAAGGGTAAAATGCGAACGTTGCAATGAGCATAGACTTAAATCTATTTGGGTAAAATAGCAACGCTACAGTTATGGAAACAACAAAAACTAAAATGTAGGAAAAACACAATCTTGTTTACATTTGTTTGGCTGTATGACAACAGCAAATGAGAAGAAAAGGGGCATAAAGGTTTATTCTTGCTTTGAACAGATGCAGAGAAAGCCTGAAGTATTCAATATGTGTAATCCAAGTGAAAAAATATTGTAAAAAATTGAAAAGAAATCATTGCACACTGTACACACTTTTCACATGTTTTGTTTTCAGACGAGGGCAACATATAAAACTGTTGAATAGAGCAAATGAATCAAGTTCAGATTCTTTTCGATGAACTTGAACATCTTTACTCCCCTCATCCTCTGAACAACTTTGCTGAACCAATTCTTACACCTCATGTAATGCCAAATTTCGTCTTCTCCCTGACATGTTGTGAGGCAGGAATTTCCACATGTGCCTTTTGCAGCCATTCCCAGTGCCAGGACGGGTCTCTTCGTTCGGACTACTTTGGGTTACAAGTTCATCGCTAGTGCATGCAAACTTCCCTTCTAATGGCTAAAAACCCTGTTCAAATATCTATGGCAGCTGCACCCCTTAGACCATAGACGAGAGAACAGAGAATTTTTTTTATAGTTGTACCATAACAGAGGTATGGCTTTGTTTAGGGAATACAGCAGCTTCCCGTCACACTGAAGGCTCGTTGTGAATGGGTTGACTGAATTGCTGTCACTACGCATGGCGCAGCGCAAAAAGGCTAAACTTGAAAGGACCTGCGGAAGCCCCACCTCAAAACTGTAATGAGATGAACATGAAGTGGAAGAGGATTTTTTAGTGGAAACTGAACAGGAAAAAAAGAATACCGCTATTGAATTCTTGGGCCCGGACTGTGTCCTCATTATGTTTAACCCCCTTGCAACATGCCGGGAGTAGCAGCAGGCGCCTTTTCGTTTCCATTCTGGGAGCCACTGGGATTCATCGGTAGGAATTTTCCATCATGCACTGGGCCATTGCCTAACACATGCACAGTCTCAGACAGTAACTGGAAGACTCAGGGATGGTCCCGTCAGGACTTGGCACTGTTTTTGGGTGCTGGGAACCACGCGTTTTCAGGAGAAAAGGGAAGGGAACAAAGAGAGTAACTTTGTGAATGAAACTGACCGACTTTCACAATGGCTGCTTACGTGTCTGCTACAACAACAAGGAAATGATCGACTACTTGCAAGAGGAGTTTGATCAGATTATTGTTGAAGTGGTGAAGTTTGAAAGAGAGTTTGGGAAAAAGAAAGTGGTGTAGATGTAGGTAGTGATGATGGAGAAGAAAGTGAGGAAAGTGACCCGGAGTACAATGTTTCGCTCGCGGCACTGCAGACAACATGGCGTCCTGCGACAAGTGGCATGGCAGAAGTCAGGCAGTTTCAGGAAGCCACTGGCCCACTCACCATTACCCGACACTGCTACACCACTTGATTTTTTCTTTTCGTTTTGTACCTCTTTGGGGTTTTTTTATGCTGCAAGGGCACACCAGACTCTCTTTAGTTCGTTGCCACACCTGAAAGAAATGCAAGCCCATCTTTCTCAGTTGTTTATGTTGGGGATAAAGTGTCAGCCACATCTGTGGTGCTGTTGGTCTAGTGACCCATGTTTCAATGATCCCGGATCGCAGTGTTTATGCCTAAAAATCACTTTTTCAAGTTGAATCAGTATTTCCCCCTTCAGGATTTGTCCAGCACACCCGGGCGTGATCACTCTGACTATGACCCCCAGTACAAGGTGAGAACATTTATCAATCTTATTCTCCCTTTGTTCAAGCCAATTATTGTCCTGGCTGTGAAATGAGCATTTAATGAAGCGACGATAGGGTTCAAGGGGACATGTTTTTCAAAACCCGTATATGCCAGCCAAGCCAACAAATGGGGCAAAAAGGGGTGGAAAATGTATGATGCTACACCGGCTATTGTGTTGCATTGACATTTACACTGGTCGTGCTAGCCGTTGAAAAACAAATATCAGTCTGGGGCATGAAGTGATTGACGAACTGGCGTCACTTTTACTAGAACAGGCACTTGTATTTTGACTGCTTTTTCACAAGTGTCCCTTTGATGACACACCTGGCCGCGAATGGGACATATGCCTGTGCAACAGTCGACTGTAACCGCAGGGGACTGCCACAGGAAGCCAGATGGCCAAACTTAAGTAAAGGGAGAAACCTGATACAAATGCAGAAGGCTCATTGATGGCTACCGTCTACAAAGACCACCCTCAGATTTATCTCATGAGGAGTGAGCAGCAAATCAACCTCCAGGTATGACAAAAAACGGACGTAAAAGGTGATAATGACTGTCATTTAACCGAGTACAAGTACATGGTGGTGTTGACAAGTCAGATCAGTACCATGCCTGCTATCCTGTTGGTCAAAACAAAAAATGGTGGTGGTGCATTTTTCCACTCTTTGATCAATCTGTGTATTGTTCAAGCCCTTTTTTACCTGGGAAAAGTCACCACACCCTCAACCCGAAAGAAGACTCATGTTTACCCGTGGTTTGTGTTGACATCGCCTGAACGGCTTTGTGCTGGATTTACTTCCGAAAACGCAAAGTGGGCGAAGCAAGGCAGTAACCAGAACCCCCAGTCGCCAAAGACTCCATTGATCATCACAAAGTGGAGAAAATTGAGAGTAGGCCTAAATGTGTCGTCAATGTATCAAAATTGGCCGTTTGGGCACCAGAGGGATATCAGTTGGAAATGTCGTTTTAGTGTTCTGGGCAAGTGCGCCTTTGCTGGCCTAAGAATTTTTTGTTTTCGCGACTATCACGGCCAAAACATAGTCCAACAGTAATGCAGCTGTGATATTTATTTTTGTTCTGCATACCTGTGTTTTTCGGTGACAGTTGTGACTGTGGGCTGTGCATTTAGTAGTGAGTGTGGGACAGTGACACTGTGTTGTGCAGCTGAAGACTGGATAATAATAAAATAATAATAATAATAATGAATACTTATATGCGCCTATTCTCGGCTAGAGACCAAGCTCTAAGCGCTTTACAATCCACACTCGTTTATACAACGGGCTGCCTACCTGGGTAGTGCCGACTGAAGAGCTGCCAGCTGGCGCTTCATTCAGTCGTTTCCCATGTCATCCAGTCAATATCGTTCAATATCGATAACTCATTTTCCTTACTTCCTTCATTCTTTCCATTTCTCACTCAGGTGCATGCTATGTGTAACGTGTCATCCATACCAACGGCCAAACTGGCCTACTCTTCCGAAAGTTGGTGATGGGATTTTACGTGTGTGCAAGATGTTATGCATGCATTCACACACGGAACCTCGGTTTATAGTCTCATTCGAAGGACTGTATGGGAAATGGAGTCAGAACCAATGTTAACTCCGAGGGAAAAATCCCCCTGTACCGAAACGCCCCGGCGGAGGATCGAACCCGCAACCCCAGGATCACCAAGATTGCGAGTCCGGCGCTCTACCAACTGAGCTATTCCGGCTCCCTGGCTATATGTAATCAGCTGTAGTTTGTAAAACTGCAAATGCTGGTGAAAACATTGCAACATATTGGGTAGTGACTGAGTTCAGTATTATGTGTGACAAGTTTTGTATGACATTGGTGGGACAACCAGTGGGACCTGTACTGCCAGGCAGCGGATGGATCACGTCAGGTAGGCGTCAGATTTCATCTTGCACTAACAACTTGCATCAGCATGGTGATTTCGCATGCTTGCATGCTGTAAAATTGATTGTCATCATAAAATGTCACGTGTCTGGTGGCAATTTGGTGACGGTGACACGACTTGCGTCTCTAAGATGGACAAAATATAGTACAATTTACAGCGCATGATCTTATGAAACTGCCTGCAAGTTTTTTTTCCTCTTAGAGGTTCACACACATTCCATGCAAGTTGTTAATCACACATACCCATTTTTAGTCTGAAACCTATAAAAGAATTTGAAATCTAGGGAAAGTCTGCAGTCAGAGAAATTGTGTACAAGAGGGTTAATCTTCAAGCAAGAGGTTCCATGTTTTTCGATTGTGAAACTCATTTTTGACCAGCTGGGAGATGGGTGAGCTCAAGTGTTGTTTTTTTTTTTACTTAAACCTTTCACCGCCAGATGTTCTGTTTTGCATAAATCCCCATTTTTCAAAAAATCTCTTTTTCATACCAGCATGTGTGAAATGCGGATATCTCTGGAAGTCAGCAACCAATTCTCATGCTGTTTTTTGTGAAATGGAGAAAATAAACTGTACTTTTGTTTTATTATAGAATGTTTAGTCAACGTCAGTTTCAAATTTTTGGTAATTTCAAGTGAAAAAAAAAAAGCAAAACAAAAACATTTAATGTTATCGTCTCAACATAATAAAGCAGAAAGCACGACATCAAACTCTGAACAAGGAAGGAAAAATACTCCACTCAACAAATGAAGACCAGAAAGTATGTGATATCCAACAGAAAAATGATAAAAACAATGCACATACTCCAACAGCAGAAGAAGAGCTTGAAGTAGTCCACAGGTTGAATATCATCCTTGTTCACCAGCACTCCTGAAACAACGGTCAGAGGAATAAGTATTGATATACCTAATGAGGTGATGAAGAAAGGCAATTGCACACACACACACACACACACACACACACACACACACACACACACACACACACACACACCACAAACTTCTTACACCCCACTGGCACACGCATGAAAGAAAGAAAAAGGTAAGGGAACACACACTCATGCACGCAGGCAGGCAGGCAGGCACGCACACTTTCTTATGCCCCACTGGTACACACATGAAAGAAAGAAAAAGGAACATGCACGCACGCACGTATGCGTGCACACACACACACACTCTCATACATGCATAACACATGCGCACACATGCACATACATTCCTTTCACTCTCACTGTTGAAAGCATTATTTTTTTTATGAAAACAAAGTCTTTCACTTGCCTGTTGGTCTCTAGAATCTGGGGAGCAATTCTCCTAGGGCCTGTGAGTCCAGCTGGTCATATAACTCCCACTCAAACTCATCTTTGCAGCACATCTCTGACACGTGTCAGTCATTCTGTATGAAATGGGCATCCCCCTTGTTGGGACTCGATGGCAGGTGGAAATCGAGAGAAATGGATTTTAGTGAACTCAACATGACTCCAAAAAATAAAAAAAGACACAGGCAAGATTCGGTGACGGACATGGATCGGTGACGGACACGGATTCATTTTCAGATCATGAGACACAAAACCTTTCAGGCTTCTGGCCCTGCTGGCTGATTGTTGAAGGAGTGGATGAAGACGGACCTCTGTCAGGCTTGAGTCCTTTTGCCATTGCGAAAGGAATCAGTGGCCTCAGCGGGAAGCCAAAGATCGTCAAGAGACTGAGGAATGGATCACTTCTGATTGAATGCTCTTCCAAGCTGCATTCAGAAATGCTATTAAAATCGACGACTTTGGTTGATGTCCGATCAGGGTATCTCCACACAAGACTCTCAACTCTTTCAAGGGAGTAATCTGATGCAGAGATCTGAGAGGAGCGTCGGAGGCAGAGATCAAGTCGGAACTGGCGTCACAAGGAGTGACCAACGTTCATCAAGGTCTTGTGCGCAAAGGCAACAACTGACTTCTTGACCTTTCTCTATGAGAATCGATAAGGTGGGCTATTTGAGAGTCTCAGTGTCACTGAACATCCCTTCCCCTCTGCGCTGCTTCAAGTGCCAGAGGTTTGGCGATGTGAGGGATCGGTGCACTGAAGAAGAGGTGTGTGGTTACCTGCTGCCAGCCAGTCCACGATGGGGTGTGTAACAGCCCACCACTCTGTGCAAACTGTGGAGGCAACCACCCATCATCTTCTAAGACCTGCCCGAAATGGATTAAAGAGAAAGAGATTCAGAGGGTCAAGACAGAGCAAAGAATCCCGTTCTTCGAGGCAAAAAAGATTGTCATGAACAGCCAACCAACTGCTGGAGTTTCATTTGCAGCTGCAGTAAAGAAACCTTCAATGGTTAGCTTTGGCGGGCGTGCAGATGGTTGAGTCATCACTTTCAGCAGAGAGACATTCAGAAACAAAGTTGGTTGCCTCAGGCGGAAACTCTGTGTGTGACGAACCCCAAGGTTCTCAGCAGTCTTCACCAGTACATGCAGCAGCATCAAAACTTACTTCTGCCTCCAGACCATCAGGGGGCAAAAGACCAACAGGCCCTACAGGGCGTCAAATGGTGGAAATAATTGAGGTTCCAGACAAGACCACCCCCTCAAAATCCTCCAAAGGGCACCCTACAGCTGTCAGCAAGGGTGCTGGCGGTTCTGGAGGAAAAGCAAAATGGCCGGTCAAGAAGAAAGGGCCAAATATTTTATCAGACCAAGAGAAAAAAGCAGAAAAAAACTCCAACAGATTTGCAGTTCTCTCGGATCTTGAAAATGTTAACATGGAGTGAAATTAACATGAAGATGAAGAGATACACGATTCATTTAACATCACCATATCATCTTTATGATGGACACAGTTATCTTCCATTGAAATATCTGAGGTCTCCATTCCAATTTTGAAGAGCTTTAACTTCTTTGCCGAGATTTAAAGCTAGCTGTAGTAGCTCTTCAGGAAACGCAGTTGCACAAAGAAAAGTCCTTATCTCTTTCAGGTTTTATTTTATTTTATTTTTTTTTTTTTTGCTGTCCCAACCTCTGCGCCACCTCAGAGGCAGTGCACCCACGCCGCTCATTCCACACCTCGTCCACAGCCACAGCCCGGTCAGCCCCGCCGCAGCCCCAGCACCAGAAATCCACAGGGAGCAGTCAGTGTCAAGTAGTCAAGAGGCAACCCACCGGAGGAGACACTGCACTGCTGCTGAGTCACTTCGGTGGTGTTCAGTGGCGCCTGTTCTGATCTAACATACGCAGGACACCACCTACTAAGCCCCCTACTGATGACAATAATTGCTTAGTCGCGGAGCCGGCGTGAGTGAGCTTTCCCTCCGGAGGGCGCCACCACGTCCATCCAACGACAGCCCCCATGGACTCGCCGATATCGGTAACCCCGACAGAACCAAACCAAGGCCACAGACGGGGAGAGGACATCGAAATTGAGGTCACCATGAGAGCAGGGCATGAAGGGCCACAGAATTTGAGACTTTTTTTTTTTATAGCTGATCAATGAGAATGAGGATGATTAAGATGATGCTATGGATTTCCTTTTCGGTCTGAGACTACATGACAGGGCTGTACTCTACGCTTCCTTTCATAATATATCCCAGCGTCAACCAGGCCCAAGAGATACAGGCACCTGCAGTGTTGGTCAGGAAATTAGAGCAACACTCTCAGAAACGCATCCATTAAGTGGATGAAACTCGACTGTGTGGTCCCAGTCTTCCCAACTCACGAACTGAGTCCGCAGCAAACTCAACTCTGGGTAGGAGCTGGTCGGGGCAGAAAAAACCCACATGACTCTGATGGGATTCGAACCCACAACCTCCCAGCCGGGAGTCTGCCACGCTTACCACTTCGCCACGGCGGCTGGTTCTTTCAGGTTTTAATGTATTGTCTAAACCAGCCCAACCTACAGCTCTTGGAGTTGCGAGTGGGGTCTCCTTACTCATCCACAAATCTTTGTTCAGCCCTCAGCCCTGATGTGGCCCTCTGCGGTCGGCTGGGCTCTAAGCAACATTATCTTATCTTGTTCAGCCCTGTCAACCTTAAATCTTCTCTTCAAGCTTTAGCTGCCAGAATTTCCCGACATAAAACAGTGACAGTTTCTTTCCTGTATATACCTCCATCATAACCTGTCAGTCGACAAGAGCTGGTTAGCCTCTTGGAAGAACTCCCACGACGTTTCTTGCTTCTAGCAGACCTGAACAGCCACTCTCCTCTTTGGGGCAGTGTAGTAGACTCCTCTCCCAAGGTCTTCTTCTGGAGGATGTCTGCTTGACCTGTGTTGTCTGAATGATGACTCTCCAACATATCTGCATTCTTCAAATGGCACCCTTTTTTGTATTGATTTGTTAGTATGCGATCCCTCACTGGTCTTGAACTTTGATTGGAGTGTTCATGATGACCTACATGGAAGTGACCATTTTCCAGTAGTCTTGAGACATAAAACGTCAGAACATACTATTTTACCAGAACGTCTGAAGCTTAGAAAAGCCAACTGGGATCTTTTTGCTTTGAATACACGAAAAGAGTTGGTGGAGGATCAGGTTCTTCAAAGACCTGATCCTGCTGAAACCTTGATGAACATCATCATCAGCTGTGCCAAGAACATCATTCCGGCTACTACCACCAAACCTCGGATGCCGAAAACTCCCTGGTTTAATGCTGAGTGCAAACAAATCCACAATCAACGCCAGAAGGCTCAACATGTCTGTTGCAGGCCATCAATACCTTACGCGAGGGCCCACTAAAATGTCTGTGTCAAATCTTGCTACATTTTCAAAAAGTGTGAACGTCAGTCTTGGAGAGACTTCCGCTCCAAGTTGACTGCAAAGACCTCCAAGAAAAAAGTATGGAAAGTGATCTGGAAAATTAGTGGAAAAAATACAAATCCTTCTATCCATCACCTGAAACTTGCAGAAACCCTGATCACGGATAAACAAGCTGTAGCTAATGTGCTGGCCTCAACTATTGAAAAGAACTCTTCCTCCACAATAAAATTCCTGCTTTTCTGAAAAACAAACTTCTGAAAGAAAAATCTCCTTGTAAGTTCTCATTGGACAACACTGAAGCCTGCAATCGGTCATTTTTGATCGATGAACTAAAATCAGCTCTGCAAACCTATAACGATTCTGCTCCTGGCCTGGATGAGATCCACTATCAGCTCTTAAAACATTTCCCAGAAAGCTGTCTCCAGACCCTTCTGAAAGTGTTCAACAATATCTGGACCACAGGGTGTTTTCCACCGTCCTGGTGGAAACCCCTCATCACACCTATACCCAAACCTGGAAAAGATCTTTCGAACCCATCCAATTACCGTCCGATAGCTTTGACCAGCTGTGTCTGCAAACTGATGGAAAAAATGGTCAACGCTCGACTCATGTGGAAACTTGAAACCGACGGCCTTTTGGCGTAAGAACAGTGTGGTTTCAGCAAACATTGAACTACAGTGGACCATTTGATCCGTCTGGAATCTACACTTTGGAACACTTTTCAAAACAAACAACATGCAGTGGCTGTTTTCTTTGACTTGGAGAAGGCCTACAGTACCACCTGGAAATCTGGGATACTTCATGATCTCCATGATCTTGGTTTTCGGGATCATCTTCCACTTTTTATTCAAAATTTTTTGGCAGAACGACAATTTCAGGTTCGGGTTGGCACCACTCTGTCTGATGTTCATGAGTAGGAGTGGGTGTTCCACAAGGAGGTATGTCTCCTGCCGTCTTTAGCATTAAAATCAACAACGTTGTTAAGTCAGTTCAACAGGTTTTGACTGCTCATTGTTTGTGGATGATTTTGCCATCTATGCAACTGGAAGCTTGTACCCGAGTGTCTAGCGCAGGCTCCAGCTTTGTGTGGATAAAATTCATCAGTGGGCGGAAGAAAACGGCTTCACCTTTTTTGCTACGAAGACTCAGTGCATTCACTTCCATGATTTTCATCAGTTTTTTTGCAGATCCTGAAATCCAGTTTATAGGGAAATCTCTCATTCCAGCTGTCAAAGAGGCCAAATTTCTGGGAGTTATTTTTGACCAGAAACTCAGCTTTCTCAGCCCCATTAAAAACCTCAAAACTTCTGGCCAGAAAGCTCTGAACATTCTGTGAGTCGTAGCACACACTGACTGAGGCGCTGATAAGAAAACTTTGCTGCACCTCTACAGAGCCTTGGTCCGTTCTAAACTGGACTACGGTTGTGCTGTGTATGGCGCTGCAAGACCGTCTTACCTAAAACTCTTGGCCCCATCCACCATCAAGGGCTTCGTCTTTGTCTTGGAGCATTCCGCACCACCCATGTGTACAGCCTGTACGCAGAGGCAGGTGAACCCTCACAGGCTGAAACTATCCTTGAACTACTGAGACTGCTCACTGAACCAGAAAACCCAGCCTATGACTGTGTCTTTAACCCTCAGTTTCAAAGTATATTCGAAAAAATCCCAACTATATTCCGCCGTTTGGTCTTGTATGCAGCCTCATGCGCAGAATGCAGGTCTAGACCTAGGAGTTGTGTCTGATTTTTCCAAGTTTCCAGATCAGCCTCCATGGACTTTTTCCACATGAGAAATTTATTTTGACCTTGCAGCTTTTCGCAAGAATTGACCAGCTCTCTGGCATACAAGGTATTGTTTGCTGATCTGTGTTCGAAATTCCCATCCTGTCAGAAAATTTTCACTGACGGTTCCAAGTCTGAAGATGGAGTGGCCTGTGCAGCCTATTGCCCTGGTGCTCCTTCTCATATATTGTTGGAACATATTCCTTCAGATGCTTCTGTTTACTCAGCTGAACTTACAGGTCTGGTTCTAGCATTGAAGATAATCTCAGAATCTGCAAAGAAGGACTTTCTGTTTTTGTCGGATTCGCTGTCAGCTTTGGAGGCCATAGCTGGTCGCAACCTCCAGCATCCCAAACTTTTACACTTGTTTGAACTTTTTACCAGGTTGAAAGCGGATGGTCACATCGTTCTGGCTTGGGTTCCCAGTCACGCTGGCATTGGAGGGAATGAAATGGTTGATCGTTTGGCCAAGAATGCGACAACAGGGAAACTGTCTAACATATCTAACCCTTTACAGATCTGAAACCAAAAGTTTGTTTTTTTTTTTTTTTTTGCTGTCCCAACCTCTGCGCCACTTCAGAGGCAGTGCACCCACGCCGCTCATTCCGACACCCCGTCCACAGCCACAGCCCGGTCGGCCCCGCCGCAGCCCCGGCACCAGCAATCCACAGGGAGCAGTCAATGGCAAGTCGTCAAGAGGCAACCCACCGGAGGAGACACTGCACTGCTGCCGAGTCACTTCGGTGGTGTTCAGTGGCGCCTGTTCTGATCTAACATACGCAGGACGCCACCTACTAAGCCCCCTACTGACGACAATAATTGCTTAGTCGCGGATCCGGCGCGAGTGAGCTCTCCCTCCGGAGGGTGCCACCACGTCCGTCCAACGACAGCCCCCATGGACTCGCCGATACCGGTGACCCCGACGGAACCAAACCAAGGCCACAGACGTGGAGAGGACATCGAAACTGAGGTCACCATGAGAGCAGGGCATGAAGGGCCAGAATTTGAGACATCTTTTTTTAATGCTGATCGATGAGAATGAGGATGATTAAGATGATGCTATGGATTTCCATTTCGGTCTGAGACTACATGACAGGGCTGTACTCTACGCTTCCTTTCATAATATATCCCGGTGTCAACCAGGCCCGAGAGATACAGGCACCTGCAGTGTTGGTCAGGAAATTTGAGCAACACTCTCAGAAACGCATCCATTAAGTGGATGAAACTCGACTGTGTGGTCCCAGTCTTCCCGACTGAGTCCGCAGCAAACTCAACTCTGGGTAGGAGCCGGTCGGGGCAGAAAAACCCACATGACTCTGATGGGATTCGAACCCACGACCTCCCAGCCGGGAGTCCGCGACGCTAACCACTTCGCCACGGCGGCTAAAACCAAAAGTTAATGACTATGTCAGAGACCTCTGGCAGGAGGATTGGAATACACAGATGGATAACAAACTCTTTCAGATCTGTCCAAACCTAAAAGAGTTCCTCTCATCCACCTCAGGTGGTCGCAGAGAAAAAACGGTTCTATGCCGGCTGCACACCGGCCATTCGTATTTTACTCATTTATACCTTTTAAAGAATGAAGAAGCTCCGTGGTGCATTCTATGTCATGCGCCACTCACAATGAAACATATTCTTTTAGAGTGTTGGGACTTGCATGATGCGAGACACAAACATTTTACAGCAGATTCCATGGAAATCTTGTTCAGAGATGTTCCACCTGATGCGATCTTTGAATTCTTGAAAGAGATTAACATCTTTGATCGGATCTGAGATTTTACAATGGAAAGTTTTTTTTAACAAAACCAAGATGTATTTTAAAGAGTTGTGTGAATGAATGATTTGTGAGTTGATTTTAATCTTTGCGGTCGGCTGGGCTATAAGCAACATTACCTTACCTTACCTTAGGCTCCTAAATCCGCCTGGATGATGACCCTCATTCAGGCCCTTCTCCTGCTTGTGTAAGAATGAGAATGAATGCAAAGGTTTATTGATTTGAATTATATGTGAAGTTGTTGAATTTGTGTTTGTGTCTTACTGTTTGTTGAGTGGTAGACAGTCGGTGAGATTTCTGTTTGTTTCTCTCCCATGCTTCCCAGATTGCTTTATCCAACATGTATACACACACTTAGACAACAGCTTGTGATACCAAGACGAGAGAGATGTCACAAAAAGGGTCAGATACACCAACTGCGTCTGCTTTGTGTACTGAATGATGATGGAGCATTGACAAGAGTGGGTATGAGAAGTTAGGTGGAGTTTTTTAGATAGGCAGCCAAGAAAAAACACCAAGCAGATTGAGTCTTTAGGCTGAGGAGATATTGCAAGTGGATTAACGTTGTGATGCACCCAGGGACATTGTGACATGCATATAGCACAGAAACAGTTTATGAATTAAAATTTCAAGTCAAAGGTTTAGTGTCTCAGTTTCAGTATGTTTGATCTAAACCTATATAGTTTGTGACCAATCAGTTTGCTTGGGACCATAGTATTCAGCTTTTGTGCATAGTATTCAGGTATTGTGCACGCATTATTTAAAAGGTATTGGGAATTTAAAATATGGTTCACAAATTTTAAATAATGTTTCAGAAATCCTGTGATTGTAAGAATAAAAACAGAAAACTGCAGATTGATTGGCCAGACTTCCAGAGACTTTTGAAACGATTTTTGGTGTGAAAATTTAAAACGTTTTCTCCTGATAATTTTGATATGTAGATGAGTTCTTGATTTAATTCTCTGATGCATATTAATTCATTTTCCGTCTCACTCTCTGATGTACACTGTTTTGTTCTCCTGTCCGCGTTTTCGAAAATGTATTAATTTTTCCTGATTTTTATTCTTTTATTGAATCAATTGATTCTCCTTGAAAAATTTTGTTGTTCTCATATCTGATTTTTTTGACAAATTTAATGACTTTTCCCGATCCCAAAACTTGAGTGTATTTATACGATTTCCGGGTGTTATTCTCTGGTGTATTTTTGATTTTCTGGTGCAATTCTCCCAAAGTATTTTGTTGACTTATCCCGAGCAGTTGGGAAAGTGTTTTAAACTGACTTCCGGCTTTTTGGATTTTACAAACCTCCGCTTCAACCTTTTGAGCCCTTTTTTTTTTTTTTTAAAAAAAATTTTTGTGTTTAATTTTTGTATGCGGAAAACCGGCTGGCCTTTGTGGAGTTCTTACCACCGCCTGAAAGGGTAATGGAAACCAGACCTGGCAATCCCTGTCGGGCCCCGCCCTCTGAACCCCAAGATGGGTTTGAAGCCCAGGAGTAATCTTTATCACCAAACCCTCTTCCGGGGGGTGCTTTCCCCGGGGGCTTCCCTTCCAGCGGGGCTTGGGGCCAAAAAGGCGGTCAAGGGGCAAATGGGGGGGGGAAAATTACAGTTGATAAGGAATTGTTTTTTTCTTTTTTTCATTGCCTGTAAAGGTCGAAAGGAAAAAAGTACCTATTCAGTAATGGGATCAAGCTTTTATGGTGGAGTCAAACATCAGATTGTTATGGCAAGTCACAAAAGTTGACTTGAAAGAAATAATTATATCGAGGAGTGTCTGGAGTTGGATATGATGTATGGTCAACAGTATTAGTAAGAAAGGAATTGAAGTGGAAAAGATGGTCAATGGAATATTGCATGTTGAATAAGTAGACCTGCTTACCCAGTCAAATTAGGTCTAATTTCCACAAATTTTCATGCATAATTTCACCATTACACCATAAGCAGTCATAAACCATCTTACACCATGATTTGCATAAACACATGATTACTTGGATTTCGTTGTGAAAAGATGGCTCTCAGAAATGGGCTGCCATTTTGGTTTTGACAGAAGAATTGATCTTAGGGTTCTGTCAACTTTGTGAAACATGATGATGTCCAGTCAGAAATGTGGCAAATCTGATGGTGCAGCAAATTAAAGAAAATCCATGGCTTTTCTGCAAAAAAATTGAATCATCCAACATGGATACATTGCCTTGCCATCAGTTGTAGTGAATGACTCTATGAGTACTAAACATTGTAGTGCAAATCAACCCTCAAGACAGTTGCATGCTGGTGTGTGAACAGGTTTGTATTTTGCACTCAGACATGAATAAGAGAGAGAGAGAGAGAGAGGAAAAGGAAAAGAAGATTCCATCAGATTTATTATGGCTAGAAAAATAGAATTGTGGTTTCTTCTTCTTCACCCACTGTTTTCAGATTGACTATGATGATGCTGTACAAGGAAAAAAGAGAGAAAGGAAGAGGATGAGTAGTCCAGTCAGTCAGGGTTGTTTAGCTGTCCCCAGCATGCTGCAAAGCTTCCCATCAAATTCCAAATTTGAGTCGTTAGAAATTCCAGCTCTGTTGTCTCCTATCAATGTTACCTTTCCATATCTTTCCTCTCAAATCTTCCCAACCCTCTCATACCCTCTCTCTGTCTCTCTCTCATACTCACAGTTCACACGTGCACCTTCTCTTTCATAACATTGTGAGTACTGATGTAGAGAGCAAGCATTCACTTTGGGACTGTGCTACAGCTGCACCACAGCAATGACCTGTTTAATTAAAGAAAAATGATATGTCCTGTAGAGAAACCTGAACATGAAAAGAAGCTATGGATCAGCAGTAAAGTCTTCTAGGGTAGACTCGGAATATTTTAGTGGACGCAAGTTATTGTTGTATTCCATGATCTGTTGAGTATATTCAATTTTTTTATTACAATTTATCAGATTGCTATTAAGGGGTTAGGAGAAATAGAATGAGAATTGATTCCTTTAATAACTTTTTCCCAATAAGTTACATTTCATTTCTCATTAAACAGTCTAGTCTGTTTAGTATATACCATGCAAAGTTTGTTTATAATCTCTCTGAAATCATGTGAGTAGAAAAACAAATCTACAAACTCCATTCAAACAAAAAGTTAAAAGGCACACGCAGCATATATACACACAAATGGCATATGATTCATGAATCGAACTGTGTATGTGGTGAAAGTTAAATGAAACAATTTATAATTTAAGTGGTAAGAGATGAAAAAGTATTGAAAAAAAGGGGGATGGCACGTGTCATTGAATGTTTGTGTCTCTTCAAAGTCAGTATTATTGTTTTCATTTCAGATTACAATTCTTTTATAGTTGTTATTACTCTCAAGAAATTGTTAATTTGTATTTGTTCATTTCTCCAGTTGTTGCTGTGTAAATATGTCGGGCACTGGGTATATGGGCAAGCTTGGAACATACTTTTTTAGGGAATGTTTCCTTGTTTGTTCTGTGTACTCTGCACTGTCATATCTGCCAGGGTATTTGGTGTTGTAAGCAGCATTTCTTTGGAGTTATGAGCGTGTATTTATTTCATCATGGGAGTAAGAGTTACCCTACTTGTTTGTTATTTACTGTTTACTGTTCCCTGCCTCATTTCATATTTACTTTCATTTCAATCAAATCGAGGTTACCTGTACTTGTTTCTGTTCGTCCATGTACATATGTGACTATATTCAAGATCAAAAAGGCTGTGCCAGTCTTGAATAAATGTTAATTTGTATTTGTTCATTTTTCCAGTTGTTGCTGTGTAGATGTGTCTGGTACGGGTTATTCCTTGTTTGTTCTGTGTACTCTGTGCTGTCATATCTGCTAGGCGACTCAGTGTCATAAACAGCATTCCTTTGGAGTTATGGGCGTGTATTTATTTCATCATAGGAGCAAGAGTTACCCTACTTGTTTGTTATTTACTGTCAAGAAAGCTTAGGGGTAAACAGGTCTGACAAAGAATAGAAACTGGCAGAGGATTCCAACTGCTATTGTTTGTTCCTTACTCACTTTGCAGATTATTTCACTAAGGTTTCAAAAGAATGAACAGTTTAAACTTAACCAGTAAAGCTTGCAAAGGGCGCATGGCCTGTAGTTTATGCAGGCCGTCACTCACTGTAAATAGTTTGTAACATGTGTGCTGTTCTTGTTTGCTGATTCCAGATGACTTATAGATAACATGGTGTTTGAAATTGTGCATATGAATATGTTGCATATTTAATAGATAAGTATGTTGCTGTGTATCATGACTGATTGCCTTAGGGGCCTACTGTAGAGACATTTGAAGTTTAGTTGATGGAAAAATATCAAACTTGATTCAGCTGCTTTATCTGCATGCATTAACATTACATGTTTGACTCTGTGTGTGTATGTGTGTGTGTGTGTGTAGCATGATTGTTTCCAGCGAGCCGTGGAGCTCCTGCGCTCCATGACAGTGGACGAGATTCTAAAGCTGGAGGATTGTGGGAAGGAAGCCCTGAGAGAGGAAGTGCAACATCAGAGTGAAGTAGATTTTGAGTCCTTCAAGTCATTCCTCTGCGTGAGTAGCTTTTCAGATGCTATCATCCCCCTCCCCGTCCAAAGCACATGATGACAGTTCTTTTTATCTTAATGTGTGCATATCAGTGCATCTATAGTAACCTTTTTTAATTTTTTACTTTCATCATGGGCAGGGTGTGCTTCTGTGGTGGTATCTCATATTTTTGGCACTAATTTGAGTGCTTATTTACACACACATACTGAAAAAGAAAAGACTGGCAGCATAAGCTCTCCCATGTCAGACTAGTGCAAGCTTTTACTAATACAGGAGCTCAGTTTTGCAAAAGTTCATGGCTACTGCAGTACAATGACTTAAAAAATGAGAACATGTATTATATTTTAATTTTGGCAAAGCATACTCACCATGTAAAACTTCTATTCCTGCCAGTCATTGTCCTCTTGAATTACTGTGGTACAGATTGAGTTACTTTCATGGGCCTTTAAATGAAAGGGAGGTGATGTAAACTGGTGCTGAAGGTTGCTGATAGCACTGATTGATTAAAGCAGGCAGGCCACGCTAGCATTACAACTTAATACTGCATTAGACCAGGAAATGTGAAGAAAGAGAGCTTGGGTATACTGCATTAACCAGGAAATGTGAATAAAGAGAGCTTGGGTATAAAACCATTTTTGCCGTCTTTGTTGCTGTTTTTTTGTTCCACATCTGCTACGCCAAATGAGACTGTCAGGAAAAAAAATTGGAAATGAAATGAGGCAGGGAACAGTAAACAATAAACAGTAAACAAGTGGGGTAACGTTTGCTCCCATAAGGAAACCTATCACAGAGTAACTTCCATTCAAGACTGGCACAGCCCTCCAAACCTGAATAAAGTCAGACAAAGACATAGTCCATAGACCAACAATCTAATAGTGGGGGAAAAAAACAAGCGCAAGCCAACAACTGAACTGTCTTCATAGTAATGACTTGGCAAAGATTTGGACTTGGGGGGGGGGGGGGGGGGGGGGTGTTGAAGATGGAGAAACTGGGTTTTTTTCCCCCACTATTAGATTGTTCGTCTGTGTCTTTGTCTGACTTTATTCAGGTTTGGAGGGCTGTGCCAGTCTTGAATGGAAGTTACTCTGTGTTAGGTTTTCTTATGGGAGCAAACGTTACCCCACTTGTTTACTACAGGAAAAAAAAAGGAAAGAAAAGTTGTGAAAAGCTGTAAACTTAACCTGTTTCTGTAGCAGATGTGTCTAGCTTTGTTGGACAAATGTCTGATCCCTCCCTGCCCCCCTCCATTCCATTCTTTGTAGTCTGTGTGTTTATTGTTTTTATTTCAAATCATGATTTTGTTAGGAGGTGAAAAAATAATATCGGTTTCAAACAAGTAAGGGATATTTTGCTTGTCATTTTTTGTTTTGTTTTGTTAAAGTAAGAAAAGAAAAAAAAATGAGAAGACAGATCAGTCTTCAATTGTTTTCTGTAGTGCAGCCATAACAGTGATTTGCATACAGTTTGAAACATGACAATCAAACATGGTTTGGGCAAATACATTATTTAATTACACATACTGTAGCGTGGCTCACTAATGCAATAAGCGACAGCGGTTTGCTATCCCTGCCCCATACACAATAAAGTCGGTACCGACAAAAAACCTGAAAGGGCCTAGTGTCTTGCGCATGCCCAGTTTATCTCTCTTTTCTCAGCAGCCATTTTCCCATTAGCCTCGTGCACTTCAAGCAGCAAAGTATTTTTACTTTTTCTCGCAATTGATTGATTGTTGCTGCTGATTTTGGTGTTCTTGCTTATGCTTTCACTTTTGGGAGAAGCTTATGTGAAGCGTTCGGGTCACAAAGTGAGAGTTCGAAATATTTCGTTGGTCGATCTCTTCAACTCGCAGGCCGGCACTTTTTATGGCATGCTGGAGCCCTCTTTCTCTTCAGCACCGCTCTCTCTCCCTTCTTTCTCTTCTCATTCTTTCTCAACTCAGCTCAGGTTCTGTTGAGGTGACCCTTGCTCACCCCCCTTAATTTCTCACAGTGATCGACTCAGTTGCGGTTCTGTTGATCCCGTCCCTGCATCCTGTGTACAGCTCAGCCGAGGTTCTGCTGCACACATCTCTGTCGCCATGGCCGAGTCACGGATGCAGGTACTACTTTCTTCGGGGATAAAAGGTCGGGTTATGCAAAATTATCATGGTGGTTGACTCGGCTGCGGTTCTGTCGATCCTGTCCCTGCATGCCATGTACAGCTCAGCCGAGGTTCTGCTGCACACATCTCGGTCGCCATGGCCAAATCACGAATGGAGGTACCCTCTTCTTAGGGGGATAAAGCATTGGGTGATGCGAATTCTGAAGGCTTAGTCCCTTCTTCATCCCTCTCCCAATTTTAGCCCAGATCTTGCCAGCGCAGCTATCGGTGAGCCAAGGGAGACAACTCATTTACAGGTGTCCAGCGCTGGTTGTCTCCCTTCCTCCACTCTTGCCTGGCTTCGCCCCAGCTATTACCTCTGTTTCCCAATTGAGACAGAATGCATGGTTTCCTTGGCAATTGCTGGGCAACCTGCAGCGGGCTGACCTCTCAGTGTCCCCCTATGCCTGCTTGGGCCTGCAGACACAGCCGTGCTGGACCTCTTGCCCCTGAACGGGTACCTCTGTGACCTTCATTTTCAGATAGAAACCAGGTCAATCCACGATGCCTTGCACCCGGGCTACTGGGCGGTATCCGTCGACCTGAAAGATGCATACATCCACCTCTTGATTTACCCGAGAGTTAGGAAGTATCTTTCGTTCTTTTGGAGGGACTGGGTCTTCCATTCCAGGGCCCTTCCCTTTGGTGTGGCCCCAGCCCCGTGGGTGTTCATTAAGGTGGCCTGGGAACTTGGCTTGCACATTTGGGAGAAGGGAATCCCCCTCAAGCCCTGTCATGATGATTGGCTTCTCCTAGCATCCTCCAGCACTCTGTGATCCCAACAAGCTTTCCAGGTTCTAGACCTCTGTCAAGACTTGTTTGTTCGCAATGAGGAGAAGTCAGACCTCACCCCGTCGCAGCAATTCCAGTTCCTGGGCATGTCCTTCGACACAACCAAGTGGTTGGTATCTCCAACCCCCGAGTGTGTAGTACGCCTCAGGGCCCTCTTAGCCCACCTCCTGTCGCCGGCAAGGAAGCTGGCCTCCCTTCGGGGATTGACGGAGTCATTGGCCCCCCTTGTACCTCTTGGTCGACTCCACAAATGCCAGTTCCAACGCCTTTGGAGGCGTGGGTCCCAGACGTCACAGTCTTGGGACCTTCTGGTTCCAGTGGGCCATTGGTTCTAATGGCACTCCCAGTCCTGGTTATCCCAGGGAGTCCACATCATGCCTCCCCCTCCTCAGGAGGCCTTGTTCACGGACGCGTCCAACTCCAGGTGGGGGGCCATGTGGGCTCACTGACGACGGCGGACGATGGCCAGAGTAGATGAGATCCTGGCACATCAACCTGCTGGAGCTGGAGGTGGTTTTTCAAGCCCTCAGGGAGTTTCTTCCTGTTCTGAGGGGGAAGCACATTCTCTTCAACACAGACAAAACAACCTCGCCCCAGATGATGAAAACCACACTCTCTGTCAGGTGTGCCCCCTGCGAGTGTATAGAAAGTGGATGAAGTCTTCTCGCTCTGAACAGCGCCCCCTGTTTCTCTCTTACAATGAAAGTTAAAAGGAGGACATCAGACGCTCATCAATTCTTGATGGCTGAGAGAAGTAATCAAAGCTGCATATGCGAGGCCTGATGCGGATTTGGCTGTCTTCTCACCAAGGCCCCATGAAATTAGAGCATGGGCCTCGTTGCTGGCAGTCACTCACAATGCCAGCATTCAAAATGTCCTGGACGCTGCATATTGGCGTTCCCCAGGCACCTTCATTCAGTTCTGCTTGCACGACGTCTCCTGTCTGTGCCATGATGGGTCCAAGGGAATTGCTTCATTTGTGGTGGCTCAGCATCCCGTCTCCGCCACATGCCCTGGCTCTTCTCACTCCCCCAGACGTTAACCAGGTGAGCCCTCCTTCCTAGCAGTGCTACACTGCATTAGTGAGCCACGGTACAGTATGTGCAATTAAAAAGAATAGGTTTAATCTAACATACTTACTGTGGCTCACGCAGAGTCCTCCCTTCCTCCCCGCCTTCCTGGTTCCCTTAGGGTTTCACAGTCAGGGTATTAGTTACCTCGAAAAGAGGAATGATCTGGGCATGCGCAAGACACCAGGCCCTTTCCGGATTTCATTGCGTACGGGGCAGGGATAGCAAACCATTGTCGCTTAATGCATTAATGAGCCATGGTAAGTATGTCTGATTAAATGTAATTTTAGAAGAAAAATTTCCTTTTCTTTACCAAGTGCCATCCAGTAGACAAACAATTTAATTTTCAGTGATGTCATTTTGTTCTATACAGACAAAGCAAAATTCTTCGAGCATGTCAGAAACCGACAGTCTTAAGGTGGCTAAGAAACAGGAAACAAAGAAACAAGTAAGTGTTATTATTTTGGTTTTGTTCAGTTGTCTCCTTGCCATGCCCAAGTAGGCAGGTGTATTATTTTTTCACCTCAATGTTTTTTTAATTAATACACATTTGTGTGTATTTGTATAATTCTACATCTAAGCATAGATAGATACATACATACATACATTCATACATACATACATACATACATACCTGCCTGCCTGCCTGCCTGCCTGCCTGCCTAGATAGATAGATAGAAAGATAGATGCCTGCCTGCCAGCCTGCTTTCGTATCCACCTACCTGCCTACCTACCCACCTACCTATCCACCCACCTACCTACCCACCCACCTACCTACCTACCTACCTACCTACCTACCTACCTACCTACCTACCTACCTAACCCACCCTCCCACCCACCCACCTGCATACCTGTCTACCTACCTACCTGCCTTCCTACCTGCCCACCTGTTCATGATTCAACTTGGGGATGAGAAAGAGAGTGTATTATTAAAGCTAATCAATCACACTATGTCTGACAATCTACAAGTGGAAAAATTCACAGAGGAAGAATGACTGGATATGATCCTGGTAATTAAGCAAGTACTAAGAGTATTTTGGTGAAATCATTATCAATGTTCTGGATCAGGAATACATGTTAGCTATAAAAGCATAACAATTTGGCCACAAAACTATGTTTTAAGATCCATAATATTAATGAAAATAACTTTTCAACATTTGAAAACAAAAAGTTGGTAGTCTCAGAGTTAAAACAGTGCAGACCTGTGCAATAGCAAACTAATGCAGGAACATAAACTGCAAATGGTTTCAAACTTTATTTCGTATGAATGACCTTTGTATGTCATGCCCTATAGCAGTCTGGATAGAATAATTTGCCCTGCCTGAATAGCATTGACATGCCCCACTCCCACCCTTTAATATTCTTCCTCCACCACTACTGTTGATGGTGAATATGGTTAAAAACCATTTTCTTGTTGTATTGTTTTATTTTCTTAAGACTTCTAACATTTTCGTTAACCACTGTTTGTCTCCGAGTCTCTGGACTGATGCTGTCACTTGGTGTTACAGGTGTACACACAACTGAGGTCAAGTCTTTTCCAATTCATTATCAACCACAGAATTGTCACAACCCCACATACAATCATCACTGTCTTTGTCTTTGAAAATTTTAATCACACATCTCACATGTGACAAACTCAACACATCTCACCACTATCTCGATGTTGAAGTTCACTGTACTTCAGTTCAAAATTTCAGCAAAAACACATGCCACACATTACAAATACCAGCAAAGTGGAAAAGAAGAAAGAAACATTACATCTGAATTTTCAAAAGAGGTTATAACTCCTTATCTGTAGAAAGACAGACATTAAATCATCATTACCCTGAAAGTCACCCCAGGATAGGCACATAGAATGCTGTTTTCAGTTGAGTTAGTTTTGGGGTAAAGCATGAAAGGGTTGTAGAAATAAGATAATTCATCCTTCTTCGACAAGTTAAGTTGTTCATGCAAGCAGAGTTGAGTGTCATTGTGAGTATATATATTGTTATCATGTCAGTTAACGCTGGACCCAAGTCATTTATGTCGAGCTCAGAGTATATTCTTCATTGTTATAGGTCTTTGCTTTGTGTTGAAATCTGTCCAGCACTGACTGAACTAAACAGGTGTGCAATTCTGTGATGTGTGACAGCAAAAGCAAGCAGCAGAGATGGAAACCTCAGAGAAGATTCGAACCGCTGCTGTGTCAGTATCTCAGGGGGCCGAGCGTAACTTTCCACTTTCAGACAAAATGATGATGCTGGTGAAAGAGATAGAAAAGTCAGACATGAAGGAAGCCGATGTTGCAGTGGCTTCGCGCTTTGATGTCCTGTGTTTCAAGGTAGGTGTCTCCATCTTGAAGTGTTCCACAGATTATGATTTTTCTATTTATAGTTTATAATTTTTATTGAACTGTTTGACATGTGGATTGTGCAGATTGGTTTAGATCTGTCACAGGCAAAAATGATTAACTTGTATAGATAGTGTTTTTTTTATATACCAATTTCTTTTGATCCTGATTTGAGGTTGGTTTGACTTTGTGAACTGAAATGGCAGCTCTTCCATCTGATGTTTTATCATTATCAAATCTGTTTATTACGGACAGGGCATTGTCACCTGTTTATAAAGTTTTGGAAAAGTCTGTGATATGAGGACTGTGTTTTGGACATTGTGCACAATGAATGCCTTGAAGTATGTGATCAAACTCCCAGCTGCCTCTGCTTAGAAGGAAAAACAATCAGTAAAATTGCAGCAAGAGCAAAAACAGAATTACTGCACTGCCAAATGAAGGAACAAATTACAAAACAAACACAATGCGTTTTGACCTGTTGGGTCTTCGTCAGGCAAGACAAATAGCATTCAAGATAATGAAAAAGATCTTACAATCTCTTTGATCTGGGTACATTTTGCACATTCAAACTGGCACATACACACTTGTATGCACATTCACATACATATTCACACTGAACACACACATACAAACACAAACACACATGCCACACACACACACACACACACACGCGCGCGCATACACATGCACACACACACACACACACACACACACACACACATACACACACACACACACACACACACACGCACACACACTCTCTCTCTCTCTGTCTTTTTTCTCTCTCTCACACACACGTATTCACACTGAACACACACATACAAACACACATGCCACACACACACACACACACACACACACACAGTGTCACACACACACACACACACAACACACACACACACACACACACACACACAGTGCTCTTAGATGGTTTTTTTTCCTTTTTTACAGCAAATTTGACACATACCTTGAGATATGAGATAATTTTTTTTCTTTCTAGTCTGTGTTTTTAGCTTATTGTTTAGTCTATGAGGAGGTAAACATTCATCATTTAAAGTGTTTATGAGGTTAATTCATCGGCAGTGTTTACATTACCATTGATACCTTTATTTTCAGCATGATTTGAACAGAAGCTACATTCCCTTCAGGAGGTTTAGAAATTACTCAGTGTCCCTCAGATAGTTTATGTGTGTGTATTTTATTCAGCATTGGAATCAGCTGGTTTTTGTATAGCTGCCTCCCAGATTGCTGTCATGACATGTTTTCAGTATTTCAAAGTTGGATGAATTTGCCCAGTGTGATTCAAGTATTTTCCTTTTCTTCTGGTTAACCCCGATGAACTTGGGATTTCTTTTTGAATAAACATGGGAAACCTTTTTAACCCTCTTGTCACTATAATGTCAGTTTCTCTGACTGCAAACTTCCCAAAGATTTCGGATTCTTTTAAAGGTTTTAGCCTGAAATGGGTATGTATGATTAATAACTTATGGGGGACATGTGTGAACCCCTAAGAGAAAAAAATTGGCAGGCAGTTTCATAAGATTATGCACTGCTATTTGTATTATATTTTGTCTGTCTTAGAGACATAGGTCGTGCTACTGTCACCAGACACTTGACATTTTATGATGACAATCAATTTTACAGCATGCAAGCATGCACTTTCACCATGCTGATGCAAGTTGTTAGTGCAAGATGAAATCTGAGGCCTACCTGACATTATCCATCCACTGCCTGGCAGTGCAGGTCCAACTGGTTGTCCCACCAATGTCATACAAAACTTGTCACTTGTCACACACAATAATGAACTCGGTCACTACCCAGCACTCTATATGTTGTGGTGTTTTCATCAGCCTTTACAGTTCTACAAGCTACAGCTGATTACATATTTTCACATTCTTCAGCTGCACAACACAGTGTCACTGTACACACTTACTACTAAATATCACAGTCATAGTCACAACTGTCACTGAAAAATGCAGGACAAAAATAAAAATCACAGCTGCATTACTATTGGGTTATGTTCTGGCCATGATAGTTGTGAAAACAACCAGTCTTAGGCCAGCAAAGGGGCACTTGACAGAAAGAACACTTGTAAGATGTCTCGACTTGCTATCCCTTTGGTGTCAAACGGCCAATTTTGACACATTGATGACACACCTAAGGCCTGCTGTCAATCTTCTCCACTTTGTGGTGATCAATGGAGGCTTTGGCGATTGGGAGTTCTGGTACTGCCTTGCTTTGCCAGCTTTGCGTTTTCTGAAAGTGAATCCAGCATGAAGCTGATCAGTGATGTCAACATGAAACCACAGGTGATCATAGGTCTTCTTTGGGGTCTAAGCATGTGGTTACTTTTCCCAGATAAGAAAGGCTTGATGTACAGCCACCATTTTTGTTTTGAGGACCGACAGGATAGTAGGCATGGTACTGATCTGACTTGTCAACACCACCCATGTAATTGTTGTATTCAGCGATGACAGTCGGTATCACCTTTTTGTCCATTCTTGTCATACCTGGAGGCTGATTGCTGCTCAGGAGATAAATCTGACGGTGGTCTTTGTAGACTGTAGCCATCAATGAGCCTTTCTGCATCTGTGTTAGGTCTCCCTTTTGCTTCAATTTGGCCATCTTCATTTCCTGTGGCAGTCCCTTGCGGTTTCGGTTGATTGTTGCACAGGCATATGTCCCATTTGCGGCCAGGTGTATCATCAAAGGGACACTTGTGAAAAACGATCGAAATACAAGCGCCTGTTCTGGTTGTAGTACGGTGATGCCAGTTTGTCTACCACTTTATACATCAGACTGATGTTTGTGTTTTCACGGCTAGCAAACCAGTGTAAATGTCAAATGCGACATAATAGCGGGTAGTAGCGTCACACATTTTCCATACCTTGATGCCCCATTTTGTTGGCTTAGCTGGCATATACTGTTTGAAAAAAATGCAACCCTTGTAGCCTATCATTGCTTCGTATTTGCTCAGTTCACGGCCTGGACAACAATTGACTTTGAAGAAGGGAGAATAACTTTGATAGATGTTCTCACCTTGTACAGGGAGTCATAATCAGGGTGATCACGCCCAGGCACATTGGACAAATCCTGAAGGTGGAAATGCTGATTCAACTTGAAAAAGCGATTTTTAGGCATGACACTTCTGATCCAGGGATCAATGAAACATGGGTCAGTAGACCAGTAGCACCACAGATGTGGCTGATGCTTTATCCCCAGCATGATCAGCAAAAAAAAGATGGACTCGCATTTCCTCAGGTTTGGTATAAGACCAAAGATGCCCTTTACAGCATGTTTTTGTCTTGCATACCTGTTTGTTTCATCGGCAGCAGTCTTAAAAAACAAAGAGGCAAAAACGAAAAGAAAAAATCTGTTAGTGTAGCAGTGTTGGGCAATGAGTGAGTGGGTCCAATGGGTTTCTATAACTGCCTCACTTCTGTCACGCCACATGTTGCGGGACGCCATGTTGTCTGCAGTGAGACGAGAGGAACATCGTACTCTGGGTCACTTCCTCACTTTCTTCTTCATCACCTCTACATACATCAACATCACTCTTATTTTCTAACTCTCTTTCATATTTCTCCACATTAAGAATCTGATCTATCTCCTCTTGCGAGTAGTCGATCATTTCTTCGTCGTTCATAGTGGACGTGAAAGCAACCATTGTGAAATTCGGTCAGTTTCATTCACAAAGTTACTCCCTTTGTTCCGTTCCTTTTCTCGGTGAAAGGTGTGGTTCTAGCACCCAAAAATAGTGCCAAGACATGATTGGACCATGCCTGACTCTTCCTAGTTACTGTCTTAGACTGCGTGTGTTAAGCGATAGTTTCCCTCCAGGGGTTGCAACCTTGACGTGGTCGGAGGGCTTGCGTGGTCCTGTGATCCCTTAGGCTTTGCTGGTGGGGGCATCAATACATGGAGATAGGCTGGTTTTTTCAAACTGCTTCTAGGCATGTGAGTCGAGATACTGCCTGGTCTAAGCATAACGTGGTAAGGAGTTGATGCCCCTGGTAGGGCTTCCATGTCAGATAGGCTAAGGGTGAGGATCCTGACTAAGAGTAACCCGCCTTTCTCCTTTTCTTGTTTTCTGCCTTTCTTATTTGGCCCTTTTCTATCTTCGTCTCCCCTTCAAGTCTTCTTTTCCACACTCTTTTTCTCTCTGTGGTCTCCTTAAGATCCGCCGCGTTGGCCGTGCGGTGCGACCTGTGTCGGAGGGGGATGAGATCCTGGTGATTGAGAGGGCCAGTGCTTGAGGAGGCCATGCTCTCAACACATCACTTTGGCTCGGACCTCTCCTTGACAGGGAGTACACTTTGGCCGGGGTGTACTAATCGGCTCCCCTTCTTGGGGCTGGGTCAAGACAGGCAGTTCCCCCTGCTGGCCAAGTGAACCCCTGCAGTGCTCGACTCTCTGTTCCCGGGAGTTGAGCATGATCAGGGGGGATAGGGTAGTAGCTTCTGTTTGTCGTATGTCTCTCCTGAAGCCTGGAAGGGTCAAGACAGTGTTTCTTGGCCCTGGCCCCTTAGTTGGACTCGAAGGTGGATGGATAAGGGAGAGATGAAATACAATAAAATACATCATGGCTTTTTCAAAAATATCCCCCCCAAAAAGAAGAGGAAGGCAGCATCCCCTATTTCAGGGATTTCAATCTGACAGTGACTCGGATATCGAGGTTAGACAGAGGACAGATTCTGGGCTTCCTGGCTCGTGATGGAATGGACGGAGCAGGAAAAACCCATTTCAGCTCTGGGTCCTTTCGCTATACAGAAGGGCTTCCAAGGTTTAGCAGGTGACCCTCAGTCCATCAGAAGGTTGCGGAATGGCTCATTTCTGGTTCAATGCAGATCCAAAAAACAATCCGAACAGCTGCTGAGGCAACAAAGCTCGTGGACAGGAGATCAGGGTGACTCCCCATAAACAATTGGAACTCGTCCAAAGGGGTGATTCGATGCCGAGGTTTGACAGGTGTCTTGGAGGCGGAGATCAAGACGGAACTGGCCATCCCAGGGTGTGAGGGAGGTGCATAGGGTGACAGTAAAGAAAGGTGCAGAAAGAGTGGCCACCAACACCCTCTTTCTGACATTCTGCAACCCTGTGCTGCCTCCGGTCATCAAAGTTCGTTACTTGAATGTTCGAGTTCATTTATATGTTCCGCCCCCATTGAGGTGCTTCAGATGCCAGAGGTTTGGCCATGTCAGAGACCGCTTTTCTGGGCAGGAGGTGTGCGTGTTTGCTGCAAGGCAACCCATGATGGCCGTGTAAAGACCCGGCACATTGTGCTAACTGCGTGGCGACCATCCCTTCTCTTCAAGAAACTGCCCTCTTTGGATTCAAGAGTCCACAATACAACGCATCAAAACAGAAAAGAAAATTTCCTTTTTTGAGGCCCGCAAATAGGTTGTTGGTAGTCAGCTTCTCAAAAGCTTCGGCCGTAAAAAACAGTTCCCACAGTTCCCACTCGCCCAGTCTGCTGCCAGACTGATGAATTTATTTTTTCTAAGACAATTGCAAGGAAGAATTGTAAACTCGGTGGAAGCAGGTCCACCACCTCCCAACCCAAAGTGAATGCCCCGGGTGGAGGCAAAAAATCCGCCACCCCTCAGACTGCCCAGCATCCACAACATCTGCTGCGGGGCAGATTAAAAAACCAGCTCTCCCCCGCCTCGAACTCCTCTGTCCAGTGCCCGTGCGGGCAAGGAGTTCAACCCAGTGTGGAGATGGGGGAGATGAGGAAGAAACCTCCACCATCTCCCAAATCCAGACCTTCTTCACCTGTAGGCAAGTCTGCCAGCAGGTCTGAAGATGCAAACAGTCCGGTACAACTCTCAAATAAATTTACACCATTAGAAGCAGATGTTGATGGGGAGATGACCTGATCTCTCTCCTTTTCGCCCTCTGCACCATGGATAGTACAGTATTCCATTGGAATATCCGTGGACTAAATTCCAACTTCGAGGAGCTGCAGCTTCTGTGTCAATCTATAAAACCTTCCGTCGTGGCTCTTCAGGAAACTCAAATTCAAAGCCAGAAGACCTTCACTTTTTCTGGCTTTAATATTCTTTCAAAACCTGCACAACCATCCACGTTGGGACTGTCGGGCGGTGTTGCCCTTCTCATACACAAAACTCTGCTGTATATCCGGTCACTCTGACTACCTCCCTCAGGCTGTAGCTGCGAGAGTCACTCTCCACAAGACTGTGACAATCTGTTCCCTTTTATCTTCCACCTTCTGTCCCGGTTTGTCGTCAGGACCTTGTCAGTCTGATAGGAGAACTTCCTTGACCTTTTTTGCTGTTGGTGACTTTTACGGTCACAATCCTCTTTGGGGTAGTGTCAGTACGTCATCCAGAGGTCTGCTTATTGAGGATGTCCTTCGGTTTTGGGATTTGTGTTGTCTGAACGACGGATCTGCAACTTACCTCCACTCTTCCACAGGTTCACTTTCGTGTTTAGATTTGTCGATTTGTGACCCCTCGCTGGTCCTGGACTATGAGTTGGTCTGTCCATGACGATCTGCACAGAAGTGACCATTTCCCTGTCCTTTTACAACCCTAATTTAAACTGAAAACGTCTCTGTCTCTCAACATCTAAATTATAAGAAAGCAAACTGGGATCTATTTGCAGCCACTATTTCTAAGGAATTCCGGGACACTGATTTTCTTCAGAGTCCAGACCCAGCAGAATCTCTGACTAACACTGTGATCAAATGTGCTAAAGCCTGTATTCCAGTGTCTTCCGACAAACTCCAAATGCCAAAAACACCCTGGTTCGTTTCAGACTGCCAACAAATTTCCAAAGTTCGCAAACGGCTCAGCGTCGGGTAAACCAACGACCTTCGGGTCCCAACGCTCGAGCCCATCAAAACTCCGTGCCAAATCGAGACACACTTTTAAAATCAGTAAACGTCAGTCCTGGAGAAGCTTCTGCTCCAGGCTGACATCGAAAACTTCCAAGAAAAAAGTGTGGAACATCATTAAGAAAATCAAAGGAAGAACACCTGTCCCACTGTGAACCATCTCAAGTTTTTCGGACTCTTTAATAACAGAGAAAAAGCAGTTGCTAATCTGCTTGCTTCAACCATTGAAAAGAATTCCTCCTCTTCTAACAAATCAGCCAGTTTTGTCAAAAACAAAGCCCTTAAGAAAAATCACCCTGCAACTTTTCGTCAAACAACATGGAAGACTACAATCTTCCTTTCACGTTAAATGAACTGAAATCTCCCTTACTTTCTTGCAGCGATTCCTCTCCAGGTATAGATGAAATCCATTATCAACTGTTGAAACATCTTCCGCAAATAGGTCTGAACATCCTGCTACATGTATACAACCATGTGTGGACTACTGTTTCTTTCCACCTTCTTGGCGAAAAGCTCTCATCGTTCCCATTCCTAAACTGGAAAAGATCTTTCTAACCCATCAAACTACCGTCCCATAGCTTTGACCAGCTGTGTCTGTAAATTGATGGAGAAAATGGTCAATGCAGACTCATGTGGAAACTGGAAACCGATGGCCTTTTGGCGAAAGAACAGTGTGGTTTCCGCAAACATCGGACTACAGTTGACCATTTGATTCGTCTGGAATCTACACTTCGAAACGCCTTTTTGAACAAACAGGATGCAGTTTGGGAATTTTCTTTGACTTGGAGAAGGCCTACGATACCACCTGGAAGTCGGGATACTTCATGATCTCCATGATCTGGGTTTTCGAGGTCATCTTCCGCTTTTCATACAAAATTTTTTGGCAGAACGACAGTTTCAGGGCCGGTTGGGACCACTCTCTCTGATGTTCACGAGCAGGAGTTGGGTGTTCCACAGGGAGCATACTGTCTCCTGCCCCTTTAGCATCAAGATCAACAACATTGTTAAATCATTCAGCAGGGTTCAGACTGCTCATTGTTTGTGGATGATTTTGCTGTCTACGCAACTGGAAGCCTGTACCCGAGTATCCAGCACAGGGTCCACTTTGTGTGGACAAAATTCATCAGTGGCGGATGAAAACGGTTTCACCTTTTCTCCTACAAAGACACAGTGTATTCACTTCCTAATTTCCGTCAGTTTTTTTCCAGATCCTGAAATTCAAGTAGGGAAATCTCCCTTCCAGCTGTCAAAGAGGCCAAATTTTTAGGAGTGATTTTTGACCAGAAACTTAACTTTCTCACCACATTAAAAACCTCAAAACTGCTTGCCAGAAAGCACTGAATATTCTGCGGGTCGTAGCGCACACTGACTGGGGCGCTGATAAGAAAACTTTGCTGCACCTCTACAGAGCCTTGGTCCGTTCCAAACTGGACTACGGTTGTGCTGTGTTACGGCTCTGCAGATCGTCTTACCTCAAACTCTTGGACCCTATCCACCATCAAGGGCTTCGTCTCTGTCTTGGAGCGTTCCGCACCACCCCTGTGTACAGCCTGTACGCAGAGGCAGGTGAACCTTCACTGTCAAACCGCAGGCTGAAATTGTCTTTGAATTATTATATCTGACTGTTCTCGGAACCAGAAAACCCTGCCTAAAGACTGTGTCTTTGACCCTCCGTTCCAAAGTATGTTTGAAAACAACCCGAAATGTATTCCGCCGTTTGGTCTTCGTATGCGGCCTCACGTGCGGAATGCAGGTTTAGACCTAGGAGTTGTGTCCGATTTTTCCAAGTTTCCGGATCACCTCCGTGACCTTTTTCACACCAGAGATTCGTTTCGATCTGGCAGCTTTTCGCAAAGAGTCTACCAGCTCACTGGCGTACAAGGCATTGTAAAGCTGACCTCTGTTCGAAATTCCCATCCTATCAAAAAGTTTTCACTGACGGTTCCAAGTCTGAAGATGGAGTGGCCTGTGCAGCCTACTGCCCTGGGGCTCCTTCTCAGATTTCTGTTGGAACATATACATTCAGATGCTTCTGTCTATTCTGCTGAACTTGCTGCTCTGTTTCTGGCATTGAAGATAATTTCACAATCTTCGAAGAGCGACTTTCTGGTTCTGTCGGATTCGCTGTCAGCTTTGGGAGCCATAGCTGGCCGCAACCTTCAGCATCCAAACTTTTACATTTCTTTGAACTTTTAGCAAGTTGAAAGCGGATGGTTACAACATTACTCTTGCTTGGGTTCCTGGTCATGTTGGCATCGGCAGGAACGAAATGGTTGATCGTTTAGCCAAGAACGCCACAAGAGAGAAACTGTCCAACATTTCTATCCCCTGCTCAATGTGAAACCCAAAATTAACGATTATGTGAGAGACCTCTGGCAGGAGGATTGGAACACACAGACGAGTAACAAACTCTTTCAGATCCGTCCAAACCTTAAGGACTATCCTCCCATCTACGTCGGGTGGTCGTAAAGAGGAAACGTTCTGTCCGGCTGCACACCGGCCATTCGTATTTTACCCATTCTTACCTTTTAAAGAGTGAAGAAGCTCCGTGGTGCATTCCATGTCATGCGCCACTCACAATGAAACATGTTCTTTAGAGTGTTGGGGCTTGCACGATGTGAGACACAAACATTTTACAGCGGAGTCCATGAAGATCCTGTTCAGGGATGTCCCGCCAGACGTGATCCTTGAGTTTTTGAGAGAGATTAACATTTTTCATCTGAAATTTTAAAATTTTATGGAAGAAAGATTTTTAACGAAGTTTCTGGTGCGTTTCTAGACGATGTGATTTAAAGAGATGTGTGAAAGGTTGTTTTTTTTTTTTTTTTTTTTTTTTTAAATGACTGGTGAGTTGATTTTAACGTGGTGACAGCCCTGATGTGGCCCTTTGCGGTCGGCTGGGCTATAAGCAACATTAAACTTATCTTACCTAAGCGATAGTTTGTGATGGGAAAATTCCTACCGGCAAATCCTGGGACCTCTCGGAATTGAAACTACAGGCACCTGCTGCTACTCCCGGATTTTCCCGGTATGAGCACAGGGGGTTAAATAAAGGTGAAAGTTAGCCTTTACACCAGGTTATGTTTCAGGTTTTATTTTACCACATATTAGCTCTAATATGACTTCTAGACCATTGTTGAAGAGGGTTGATGGTTTGAGGATCAATAGACTGTCAGCTCTAAGTATTTAATTTGCACCTAATCAGTCAAAAAGTGTTTGTTTTTTGGTCAGTACAGCACTGTTTTCTGTCCTCAGAACACTTTCAGGCATTGACTTTTGAGGAATGACATAAAATGAGGTCATTGTTACAAACTGGATGATCAACATTTGTTTGTTATTCTGGCAGGTGGGGATCAGTGTGACAGCACTGTTTTCCCTGCAGTGGATCCTAGCAATGCCCGTCGCTTTCATACCCAACCTTACAAAGGGGACCCTGACCTTGACCTCATTTGTGAGATCTACTATGATGAGTGCAGGTAGGGTCTATGCTCCTTTCTTTGCCTAGTTACTAATTTCTGTTTTAGTGTACACCATAGGGTACAAGGGAAGTTTTAACATGGCGTTTTGTAAAATGTTCAGATTCCTGGTGTTTCAGGGTGAGCATTTTCAGCTCAACTATTTATTTGATTTCTTCTGTATGTTCAGGGATGAAAACTCCTCCGCCTTTTCCGCCGTCTCCGCCGTTATTTTTTCGCATCTCCGCCGAAAGAAAAAGTCTCCGCCGAAAAATTATTCGAAGAATGATGCGCAGAAACGATCTCAACTTGTCTGCACAGCGAATTTCTTCTCTGTCGGTAATGTTCTCAAACGGCGTAGTTCTCATTCTGTTTCCTTCCAGTATCATTTATCATCATGGCGTCGATTCACAGTGAGAGTTTGCCGCTAGTGAGTGCAAACAAAACGAAAAAAAAAAAAAAAAGAAGTATGTGAACCACTAGAAGACCGAGTGGCAGCAGAAGGACGTGTGTGACCGCAGAGTCGCGGATGCAATAAGAAAACATGACAAAGACAGCGAATTTGAGGTGTTTTGCGAGCCTTGCCAAAAACGTGTCTACTTTGGTAGTCGTGGCTTTGTGGCAATCAGAGATCACATCGAGCGTCCCAGTCACCGACAGAAAATGTGTGTGTTTCCCACATCATTACAGCATGTTTTCAGATCATTGGGTATGCAACAATCTACGTTTAATTTCCAAAGATAGTTTGACTCCTACTCTAAGTACTTCCACTCGTAGAGTCTTCAAAGCAAGGGAAAAACGTCAAAGTGACGAAAAGAATATAAAAGAACAAATGACATCAAAATAAACTGATGTCACAACAGTATTGTGTAACACTTTCCCCCCCCCCCCCCCCCCCCCCCCCCCCCCCCGCAAACGTTTGCTACATTTGTTAGGTGTCTGCTAACAGCCCCCCTATGAAATCCTTTTCCACCAGCCCACCTCCCCCCACTACCTATATACTTCCTCTACTCCTCCTTCTCCCCCAACCCCCACCCTCACCCCACAACACACATACCCCACACACTTCGCCCCCTCCCCCCCACCCCCGTCCCCACCTCACACACACACACACAAACAACCCCCCCCCCCCACACACACACACACACACAATCACCCCCCCCCCACACACACACACACACACACACACACACACTTGTCAAGAGGGGGGGGGGGGGGGGGGGATATGATTAGTTGTAAGAGGGAAGTTGGGGGGGGGGGGGGTGTACTGTTGTGACATCAGTTTGTTTTTATGTCATTTGTTCTTTTATGTTCTTTTTTTGTGTTTAGTGTTTCCTGACGAAGGGTCTAAGGCCCAAAAGCTTCAGTTTTTTTTTTAAAGGACTTCAAAGTAATCATTTTTCATATTGTGTTTATTGAAGTCCAGCAGTCGTTTTCATACATCTGATTTACTTAGTTTGATTTCCCACTCTGATTTACTTATCTACAGGCCTTATTCTTTATGTCCTGAAAGCACTGTTTGTCAAATTTTCTTTAGCTAGAGTTCTGAGGATTCATCATCCTAAATGTTTGTCTCAATTGACATAGTTTCTTTCCACATCAGTCTCAGTCTTCATGGTGTTGAAAGCTGATCTATAGAATGAGTTGTTTAGAAGCAAGAAAGTGATTTCTAAAGATTTTTATGCCATATTTAATACAAAACAGTGGCCCACAGAATGGACTCAATCACTCATCATCCCCCTGCCCAAAAAGGGAAATCTACGCCAATGCCAGAACTACAGAACAATAAGTCTCATTAGCCACACCAGTAAAATCATGCTCAGAGTCATCTTGAATCGACTGAAGAAAGAGGCGGAAGAACACCTGGCGGAAGAACAAGCTGGATTCAGGGCAGGCAGAAGCACAGTAGAACAGATCTTCACCTGCCGGATACTGATGGAGAAACATCTGCAACATCAGAGAGACCTGTTCCACAACTTCATTGACTTTCGGAAAGCGTTTGACAGGGTGTGGCACAAGGGTCTGTGGCAGGTGCTCAGAAAGTTTGGCATAGAGGAGGGTCTCGTCCAAACCATCCAGGCGCTGTATAACACCGCCAGCAGCGCAGTCCTCCTCAACAACCAGATAGGGGACTACTTCAAGACCACAGTTGGAGTCCGTCAAGGCTGCCTGCTATCTCCCGTACTGTTCAATCTTTTCCTGGAAAACATCATGCGTGAAACCCTCCATGACTTCCACTCCACTGTCTCCATCGGAGGAAGAACCATCAATAATCTGAGGTTCGCAGATGACATTGACCTGATGGGAGGCAGCAACGAAGAACTACAAGACCTGACAAAGAGACTGGAAGAAAGGGCAGGTGCATATGGAATGGAAGTGAGCACAGAAAAAAGCAAAGTCCTGGTCAACAGCACAACCAACACCCATGCTGAAATCTACATGAACGGACAACAGCTTGAAGAAGTGGGCGCTTTCAAATACCTTGGCGCCACTCTCACCAAAGACGGTCGCTCTACAACAGAAATCAAGACCAGACTAGCGATCGCAACAGCAGCAATGGCAAAGCTAAACAAGATCTGGAAGAGCAGGGAGATCAGCTTTCCTACAAAGATGAAGCTGTACAAGTCCCTGGTGCTGTCCATCCTGCTGTATGGCTGCGAAAGCTGGACCATGACAGCAGAGACCACCAAGAGAATCCAGACGTTTGAAACTAAATGCTTCAGGCGCTTGCTCGGGATCTCTTGGCAAGACCGGAAGACAAACGACCTTGTGAGGAGCCAAATAACATCACTTGCAGGCCCCCAAGAACCCCTCTTGGCAACAGTCAAAGAAGAGGAAGCTGTCGTGGTTCGGGCATGTCATACGCCACAATTCACTGCCCAAAACAGTCATCCAGGGCACGCTGGAAGGCGGCAGACGAAGGGGACGACAAGCCAAATGCTGGATGGACAACATCAAAGAATGGACCAGGATGGATGGCCCTACGCTGATGCGACAGGCAGAGGACAGGGCCGGATGGCGGTGCCTGGCTTCGAGAGTGTCTCTCATCTCTCCTCTACGCCCCTCCGGGGGTTGCGACCTTGTCGTGGTCGGAGGGCTTGCGTGGTCCAGTGATCCCTTAGGCTTTGCTGGTGGGGGCATCAATACTTGAAGATAGGCTGGTTTTTTCCAACTGCTTCTAGGTCCGAGAAGCTAAGATGCTGTCTGGCCTAAGCATAACGTGGTAAGGAGTTGATGCCCCTGGTAGGGCTTCCCATGTCAGATAGGCTAAGGGTGAGGATCCTGACTAAGAGTAACCCGCCTTTCTCCTTTTCTTGTTTTCTGCCTTTATTTGGCCCTTTTCTATCTTCGTCTCCCCTTCAAGTCTTCTTTTTCACACTCCTTTTCTCTCTGTGGTCTCCTTAAGATCCGCCGTGTTTGCCGTGCGGTGCGACCTTTGTCGGAGGGGAATGAGATCCTGGTGATTGAGAGGGCCAGCGCTCTCAACACATCACTTTGGCTCGGACCTCTCCTAGACAGGAAGTACACTTTGGCCCGGGTGTACTAATCGGCTCCCTTCTTGGGGCTGGGTCAAGACAGACAGTTCCCCTACTGGCCAAGTTAACCCCTGCAGTGCTCAGCTCTCTGTCCCCGGGAGTTGAGCATGATCAGGGGGGATAGGGTTGGTAGTTTCTGTTTGTCGTATATCTCTCCCGAAGCCTGGAAGGGGTCAAGACATTGGTTTCTTGGCCCTGGCCCCTTAGTTGGACTCCAAGGTGGGTGGGTAAGGGAGAGATGAAATAAAATAAAATACATCATGGCTTTTTCAAAAACAATCCCCCCAAAAAAGAGGAAGGCTGCATCCCCTATTTCAGGGAATTTTGATTCAGATAGCGATTCCGATATGGAGGTACGACAGAGGACAGGATTCTGGGCTTCCTGGCTCGTGATGGAAGGGACGGAGCAGGAAAGACCCCTTTCAGCTCTGAGCCCTTTCGCCATACAGAAGGGCTTTCAAGCTTTAGCAGGTGACCCTCGGTCCATCAAGAGGTTGAGGAATGGTTCCTTTCTTATTCAATGTAAGTCACAAAAGCAATCTGAACAGCTGCTGAAGGCAACGAACTTGTGGACAGGGAGATCAGGGTAACTCCCACAAACAATTAAATTCATCAAAAGGAGTGATTCGCTGCAGGGAATTATCAGGTGTTTCAGAGGCAGAGATCAAAACGGAGCTGGCATCCCAGGGTGTGACGGAGGTACGCACGGTGACAGTAAAGAAGGGTGCAGAAAGAGTGGACACCAACACCCTCTTTCTGACATTCTGCAACCCTGTGCTGCCTCCGGTCATCAAAGTCGGCTACCTGATTGTCCGGGTTCAGTTGTACGTTCCGTCCCCGTTGAGGTGCTTCCGATGCCAGAAGTTTGGCCATGTCAGAGACCGTTGTTCTGGGCAGGAGGTGTGTGGTATTTGCTGCAAGGCAACCCATGATGGGCCGTGTAAAGATCCGGCACATTGTGCAAACTGCGGTGGCGACCATCCCTCCTCTTCACGGAATTGTCCTCTGTGGATTCAGGAATCTGCAATACAAAGGTTAAGACAGAAAAGAAGATCTCCTTTTTTGAAGCCCGCAAGCAGGTTGTGGGCAGTCAGTCGCCGACAGCTTCTTCGTATGCTTCGGCCGTAAAGAAAGTTCCAACAGTTCCAACTCGGTCAGTCTGCTGTCAGACTGATAACTTTACGTTTTCGAAGACATTGCAAGGAAAAACTGTCAGCTCGGGTGGAAGCAGGTCCACCACCTCTCAACCCAAAGTGAGTGCCCCTGGTGGAGGCCAAAAATCCGCCACCCTCAGACTGCCCAGCAGTCTACAACATCTGCTGCTGGGCAGATTAAAAAACCAGCACCCCGACCTCGAACTCCTCTGTCCAGTGCCCGTGCGGGCAAGGGAGTTCAACCCAGTGTGGAGATGGTGGAGATAAGGAAGAAACCTCCACCGTCTCCCAAACCCAGACCTACTTCACCTGTTGGCAAGTCTGCCAGCAGGTCTGCAGATAGTCCAGTGAAATTAAGCAACAAATTTACAGCTTTAGCAGCAGATGTTGAGGAGGAGATGACCTGATCTCTCTCCTTTTCGCCCTCTGCACCATGGATAATACAATATTCCATTGGAATATCCGTGGTCTAAATTCCAACTTCGAGGAGCTGCAGCTTCTGTGTCAATCTATGAAACCTTCTGTCGTGGCTCTTCAAGAAACCCAAATTCAAAGCCAGAAGACCTTTACTCTTTCTGGCTTTAATATTCTTTCAAACCTGCACAACCATCCACGTTGGGACTGTCGGGCGGTGTTGCCCTTCACCTTCACAAAACTTTGTTGTATAGTCCTGTCGCTCTGTCTACCTCCTTCAGGCTGTAGCTGCGAGAGTCACTCTCCACAAGACTGTAACAATCTGTTCTCTTTATCTACCTCCATCTGTCCCGGTTTGTCGTCAGGACCTTGTCAGTCTGTTAGGGGAACTTCCTCGACCTTTTTTGCTGTTGGGTGACTTTAACGGTCACAACCCCTTTGGGGTAGTACCGGTTCGTCATCCAGAGGTCTGCTGATTGAGGATGTCCTTTCGGATTTGGATTTGTGTTGTCTGAACGACGGATCTGCAACTTACCTCCATTCTTCCACAGGTTCACTTTCGTGTTTAGATTTGTCGGTTTGTGACCCCTCGCTGGTCCTGGACTATGAGTGGTCTGTCCATGACGATCTGCACGGAAGTGACCATTTCCCTGTCCTTCTACAACCTGTAATAACTGAACACGTCTCTGTCTCTCAGCATTTAAATTATAAGAAAGCAAACTGGGATCTATTTGCAGCCACTGTTTCTAAGGAGTTCCAGGACACTGATTTTTTTCAGAGTCCTGACCCAGCTGAATCACTGACTAACACTATGATTAAATGTGCTAAGGCCTGTATTCCAGTGTCTTCGATAAACTTCAAATGCCAAAAACACCCTGGTTCGATTCAGAATGCCAACAAATTTCCAAAGTTAGAAAACGGGCTCAGCGTCAGGTATACCAACGACCTTCGGGTCCCAACGCTCGAGCCCATCAGAAACTCCGTGCTAAATCAAGACACACTTTTAAAATCAGTAAACGTCGGTCCTGGAGAAGCTTCTGCTCCAGGCTGACATCAAAAACTTCCAAGAAAAAAGTGTGGAACATCATTAAGAAAATCAAAGGGAAGAACACCTGTCCCACTGTGAACCATCTCAAGTTTTCGGATTCTTTAATAACAGAGAAGAAAGCAGTTGCTAATCTGCTTGCTTCAACCATTGAAAAGAATTCCTCCTCTTCTAATAAATCAGCCACTTTTGTCAAACACAAAGCCCTAAACGAAAAATCGCCCTGCAACTTTTCATCCGACAACATGGAAGACTACAATCTTCCTTTCACGTTAAACGAGCTGAAATCTGCCTTGCTCTCTTGCAGCGATTCCTCTCCAGGTATAGATGAAATGCATTATCAACTGTTGAAACATCTTCCGCAAGAAGGTCTGAACATACTGCTACAAGTATATAACCATGTGTGGACTACAGGTTTCTTTCCACCATCTTGGTGGAAAGCCCTCATTATTCCAATTCCCAAAACCCGGAAGAGATCTTTCTAATCCATCAACTACGTCCCATAGCTTTGACCAGCTGTGTTTGTAAATTGATGGAAAAAATGGTCAATGCTAGGCTCATGTGGAAACTTGAAACCGATGGCCTTTTGGCGAAAGAACAGTTTGGTTTCCGCAAACATCGGACTACCGTTGACCATTTGATTCGTCTAGAATCTACACTTCGGAACACTTTTTTGAACAGACAGCATGCAGTGGCAATTTTCTTCGACTTAGAGAAGGCCTACGATACAACCTGGAAGTCGGGGATACTTCATGATCTCCACGATCTGGGTTTTCGAGGTCATCTTCCGCTTTTTATTCAAAATTTTTTGGCAGAACGACAGTTTCAGGTCCGGGTTGGCACCACTCTCTCTGATGTCCACGAGCAGGAGTTGGGTGTTCCACAGGGGAGCATACTGTCTCCTGCCCTCTTTAGTATTAAAATCAACAACATTGTTCAGTCAGTTCAGCAGGGTTCAGATTGCTCATTGTTTGTGGATGATTTTGCTGTCTACGCAACTGGAAGCCTGTACCCGAGTGTCCAGCGCAGGCTCCAGCTTGCGTAGATAAAATCCATCGGTGGGCGGATGAAAATGGTTTCACCTTTCTCCAACAAAGACGCAGTGTATTCACTTCCATAATTTCCGTCAGTTTTTTCCAGATCCTGAAATTCAAGTTGGGAAATTTCCCATTCCAGCTGTTAAAGAGGCCAAATTTCTGGGAGTTATTTTTGACCAGAAACTTAACTTTCTCAGTCATATTAAAAACCTCAAAACTGCTTGCCAGAAAGCACTGAATATTCTGCGGGTCGTAGCGCACACCGACTGGGGCGCTGATAAGAAAACTTTGTTGCACCTCTACAGAGCCCTGGTCCGTTCAAAACTGGACTACGGTTGTGCTGTCTACGGCTCCGCAAGATCATCTTACTCAAACTCTTGGACCCTATCCACCATCAAGGGCTTCGTCTCTGTCTTGGAGCGTTCCGCACCACCCCTGTGTACAGCCTGTACGCAGAGGCGGGCGAACCTTCATTGTCCAACCGCAGGCTGAAACTGTCTTTAAATTATTATATCCGACTGTTCTCAGAACCGCAGAATCCTGCCTATGACTGTGTCTTTGACCCTCCGTTCCAAAGTAAGTTTGAAAACAACCCTAAATGTATTCCGCCGTTTGGTCTTCGTATGCAGCCTCACGTGCGGAATGCGGGTCTAAACCTGGGAGTAGTTTCCGATTTTTCCAAGTTTCCGGATCAACCTCCGTGGACCTTTTTCACACCAGAGATTCGTTCGATCTTGCAGCTTTTCGCAAAGAGTCTACCAGCTCTCTGGCGTACAAGGCATTGTATGCTGACCTCTGTTCGAAATTCCCATCCTATCAAAAAGTTTTCACTGACGGTTCCAAGTCTGAGGATGGAGTGGCCTGTGCAGCCTACTGCCCTGGGGCTCCTTCTCAGATACTGTTGGAACATATCCATTCCGATGCTTCTGTCTATTCTGCTGAACTTACTGCTCTGGTACTGGCTTTGAAGATAATCTCACATTCTTCAAAGAGGGACTTTCTGGTTCTGTCGGATTCGCTGTCAGCTTTGGAAGCCATAGCTGGCCGCAACCTTCAGCATCCAGAACTTTTGCATTTCTTTGAACTTTTTAGCAAGTTGAAAGCGGACGGTTACAACATTACTCTTGCTTGGGTTCCTGGTCATGTTGGCATCGGCGGGAACGAAATGGTTGATCGTTTAGCCAAGAACGCCACTAGAGAGAAACTGTCCAACATTTATATCCCCTGTTCAGATGTGAAACCCAAAATTAACGATTTTGTGAGAGACCTCTGGCAGGAGGATTGGAACACACAGACGAATAACAAACTCTTTCAGATCCGTCCAAACCTTAAGGACTTCCTCCCATCCACGTCGGGAGGTCGTAAAGAGGAAACGGTTCTGTGCCGGCTGCACACCGGCCATTCGTATTTTACCCATGCTTACCTTTTAAAGAGTGAAGAAGCTCCGTGGTGCATTCCATGTCATGCGCCACTCACAATGAAGCATGTTCTTTTAGAGTGTTGGGACTTGTACGATGTGAGACACAAACATTTTACAGCGGAGTCCATGAAGATCCTGTTCAGGGATGTCCCGCCTGATGTGATCCTTGAGTTTTTGAGAGAGATTAACATTTTTCATCTGATTTAAGATTTTACGGAAGAAAGATTTTTAACAAAGTTTCTGGTGCGTTTGTAGACGATGTCATTTAATGAGATGTATGAAAGTGGTTTTTTTTTTTTTTTTAATTTTTTTTTTTATATGACTGGTGAGTTGATTTTAACGTGGTGACAGCCCTGATATGGCCCTTTGCGGTCGGCTGGGCTATAAGCAACATTATCTTATCTCATCTTATCTCCTCTACGCCATCATGGGCAAGAGAATGATGATGATGAATACAAAATATGCTTCAGCGTCAGGGGGCGCTGCCCCTGACCCGCTGGGCTGTTGCTCATGTACCCACTGTGGGCCCATGGTGAACCCCCAGATCCCCGCCAATCTCCTCTTTTTTTTAAAACTGTTTTCATCCCTGATGTTTGTTTCACGTAGTGATGTTATGTTGACCTTGAACATGAAACAGTTTGGTTGGGAAACGAGAAATGCCCAGAATGTTTCAGATGGAAACTGCTTTGAAGTTTGCAAGAAGAGCCTTTCCCCCTTTGGTTACGTTTGTTCAGATCAGTTTTTTAAAGTTTGCTTATGTGAAGTTGGATACATGAGCACGACTTAAATGTGAAAGAAATTTTCATGATAACTGTGGTGTAGTGTGTGAAATGTATTTTTAATTACACATACTATACCGTGGCTCACTAATGAAATATGCGACAGCGGTTTGCTATCCCTGCCTCGTATACAGTAAAATTCATACTGATAAGAACCTGAAGAGGCCTCATGTTTTGCACATGCCCAGATCATTTCCTCCTTTCTCGGCAGCCATTTCCCTGCTAGCCTCGTGCAATCTGAGCAGCTAAGTATTTTTTACTGTTTCTCGCTATCGATTGATTGTTGCTGCTGATTTTGTTGTTCTTGCATATGCTTTCACTTAAGGGAGAAACATATGTGAAGTGTTTGGGTGGCAAAGCCAGGGTTCGGAAGATTTCGTCCGTCAATCTCTCCCAACTCTCAGGCTGGCGCTGTTTCTAGCGTACCGAAGCCCTGTCCACGGCTGTTCAGGGCAAGCCACTTAGTTCTGAGAGGAAGGGGAGTTTACAGCTCGCCCACAGCTGCAGAGGCCAAGCCGTGAATGCAGGTCAGGGAAAGGGGTGTTTTCTGCAGGCCGCTCCCCACCAGCCAGCTAACCACGCTGTACTCGGCCAACTGAATGTCATCTGTGAACAGCTGGTCTGGCAACAATGTGTTCGGCATTGATGAGCGGCCATTACAAATGGGGCTCTTAGTTTGATAATCAGTGGTTGTCATGAAAAATGTAATATGTCTGTGCTCTTGAGATGACTGAATAGGCGAATTCCCAACAATTCTTTTAATACCAAACTCGACTAGGTTTATTTTCCTGTAGATAATGTAGATACGGCATGAAAGCTTGTACACAAGTGGTCAGGCGATATTCAAACAATGACAACACACACACACAATTGTGCAAAAATGACGTCATCACTTCTGGGAACTTAATTTTCCCTAGTTAACTAGTACACAAGTTTGATACATGCCTCTGCTTGGACTACAACAACAAAAATGTTGGGTCAGAAATGTGTAAGCCTTGTTTGTTCGGCCCTTTAACTAAGTGTCTCGAATGGGACGGAAAAATAAAGCTGTGTGTCTCTCTTCAATGCTCTCTCCCACTTCTTGCTGTCTTTGTTTCCAGGGGTCTCCTCAACTTAGCTGAGGTTCTGTTGAGGTGACAGTAAGCCCATGCTCTCAACCCCTCACATTCTCACGGTGATCGCCCTCCGGGGGTTGCGACCTTGCCGTGGTCGGAGGGCTTGCGCGGTCCAGTGATCCCTTAGGCTTTGCTGGCGGGGGCATCAGTACTTGGAGATAGGCTGGTTTTTTTCAAACTGCTTCTAGGCCTGAGAGGTGAAGATGCTGTCTGGCCTAAGCATAGCGTGTAAGGAGTTGATGCCCCTGGTAGGGCTTCCCATGTCAGATAGGCTAAGGGTGAGGATCCTGACTAAGAGTAACCCGCCTTTCCTCCTTTTCTTGTTTTCTGCCTTTCTTATTTAGTCCTTTTCTATCTTCGTCTTCCTTCAAGTCTTCTTTTCCACACTCTTTTTCTCTCTGTGGTCTCCTTAAGATCCGCCGCGTTGGCCGTGCGGTGCGACCCTGTGTCGGAGGGGATGAGATCCTGGTGATTGAGAGGGCCAGTGGCTTGAGGAGGCCAGTGCTCTCAACACATCACTTTGGCTCGGACCTCTCCTAGACAGGGAGTACACTTTGGCCCGGTGTACTAATCGGCTCCCCTTCTTGGGGCTGGTCAAGACAGGCAGTTCCCCTGCTGGCCAAGTGAACCCCTGCAGTGCTCAGCTCTCTGTTCCCGGGAGTTGAGCATGATCAGGGGATAGGGGTAGTAGTGTTCTGTTTGTCGTATGTCTCTCCTGAAGCCTGGAAGGGGTCCAAGACAGTGTTTCTTGGCCCTGCCCCTTAGTTGGACTCCAAGGTTGGTGGGTAAGGAGAGATGAACATAATAAAATAAATATGGCTTTTTCTAAAAACATCCCCCCCAAAAAGAAGAGGAAGGCAGCATCCCCTATTTCAGGGGATTTCCATTCCGACAGTGATTCAGACATAGAGGTAAGACAGAGACAGGTTTCTGGCTTCCTGGCTCGTGATGGAATGGACGGAGCAGGAAAAACCCATTCAGCTCTGAGTCCTTTCGCCATACAGAAGGGCTTTCAAGGTTTAGCAGGTGACCCCAGTCCATCAAAAGGTTGCTGAATGGCTCATTTCTGATTCAATGCAGATCCAAAAAACAATCCGAAACAGCTGCTGAGGGCAACAAAGCTCGTGACAGGGAGATCAGGGTGACTCCCCATAAACAGTTGAACTCGTCGAAAGGAGTGATTCGATGCCGAGATTTAACAGGTGTCTCGGGGCAGAGATCAAGACGGAACTGGCGTCCCAGGGTGTGACAGAGGTGCGCAGGGTGACGGTAAAAAAAGGTGCAGAAAGTGTGGCCACCAACACCCTCTTTCTGACATTCTGCAACCCTGTGCTGCCTCCGGTCAACAAAGTTGGTTTTCCTGAACGTTCGAGTTCAGCTGTATGTTCCGTCCCCGTTGAGGTGTTTCAGGTGCCAGAGGTTTTGGCCATGTCAGAGACCGCTGTTCTGGGCAGAGGTGTGCGGTGTTTGCTGCAAGGCAACCCATGATGGGCCGTGTAAAGACCCGCACATTGTGCTAACTGCGGTGGCGACCATCCCTCCTCTTCAAGAAACTGTCCTCTTTGGATTCAGGAATCCACTATACAACGCATCAAAACAGAAAAGAAGATCTCGTTTTTTGAAGCCCGGAAACAGTTGTGGGCAGTCAGACGCCAACAGCTTCTTCATATGCTTTGGCCATAAAGACAGTTCCCACAGTTCCCACTCGGTCAGTCTGCTGCCAGACTGATGAATTCATGTTTTCTAAGACATTGCAAGGAAGAATTGTAAACTCTGGTGGAAAGCAGTCCACCACCTCCCAACCCAAAGTGAATGCCCCTGGTGGAGGCAAAAAATCCGCCACCCCTCAGACTGCCCAGCAGTCTACTGCTGGGCAGAATTAAAAAACCAGCACTCCACCTCAAACTCCTGTCCATGCCCGTGCGGGCAAGGGAGTTCAATCCAGTGTGGAGATGGTGGAGATGAGGAAGAAACCTCCACCGTCTCCCAAATCCAGACCTTCGTCACCTGTTGGCAAGTCTGCCAGCAGGTCTGAAGATGCAAACAGTCCGGTACAACTCTCAAATAAAATTTACACCATTAGAAGCAGACGTTGATGAGGAGATGACCTGATCTCTCTTCCTTTTCGCCCTCTGCACCATGGATAGTACAGTATTCCATTGGAAATCCGTGGACTAAATTCCAACTTCGAGGAGCTGCAGCTTCTGTGTCATCTATAAAACCTTCCGTCGTGGCTCTTCAGAAACTCAAATTCAAAGCCAGAAGACCTTCACTTTTTCTGGCTTTAATATTCTTTCAAAACCTGCACAACCATCCACGTTGGGACTGTCGGGCGGTGTTGCCTTTCTCATACACAAAACTCTGCTGTATAGTCCTGTCGCTCTGTCTACCTCCCTTCAGGCTGTGGCTGCGAGAGTCACTCTCCACAAGACTGTAACAATCTGTTCTCTTTATCTACCTCCTTCTGTCCCGGTTGTCGTCAGGACCTTGTCAGTCCTGATAGGAGAACTTCATCGACCTTTTTTGCTGTTGGGTGACTTTAAACGGTCACAATCCTCTTTGGGTAGTGTCAGTTTGTCATCCAGAGGTCTGCTTTTTGAGGATGTCCTTTCGGATTTGGATTTGTGTTGTCTGAACGACGGATCTGCAACTTACCTCCACTCTTCCACAGGTTCACTTTCGTGTTTAGATTTGTCGATTTGTGACCCCTCGCTGGTCCTGGACTATGAGTGGTCTGTCCATGACGATCTGCACGGAAGTGACCATTTCCCTGTCTTTTTACAACCCGTAATAACTGAACACGTCTCTGTCTCTCAACATCTAAATTATAAGAAAGCAAACTGGGATCTATTTGCAGCCACTATTTCTAAGGAATTCCAGGACAATGATTTTCTTCAGAGTCCAACCCAGCAGAATCTCTGACTAACACTGTGATCAAATGTGCTAAAGCCTGTATTCCAGTGTCTTCCGACAAACTCCAAATGCCAAAAACACCCTGGTTCGATTCAGACTGCCAACAAATTTTCCAAAGTTCGCAAACGGGCTCAGCGTCGGGTATACCAACGACCTTCGGGTCCCAACGCTCGAGCCCATCAGAAACTCCGTGCCAAAATCGAGACACACTTTTAAAATCAGTAAACGTCAGTCCTGGAGAAGCTTCTGCTCCAGGCTGACATCGAAAACTTCCAAGAAAAAAGTGTGGAACATCATTAAGAAAATCAAAGGGAAGAACACCTGTCCCACTGTGAACCATCTCAAGTTTTCGGATTCTTTAATAACAGAGAAGAAAGCAGTTGCTAATCTGCTTGCTTCAACCATTGAAAAGAATTCCTCCTCTTCTAACAAATCAGCCATTTTTGTCAAAAACAAAGCCCTTAAAGAAAAATCACCCTGCAACTTTTCGTCAGACAATATGGAAGACTACAATCTTCCTTTCACGTTAAACGAACTGAAATCGGCCTTACTTTCTTGCAGCGATTCCTCTCCAGTATAAGATGAAATCCATTATCAACTGTTGAAACACTTCCGCAAATAGTCTGAACATCCTGCTACAGGTATACAACCATGTGTGGACTACTGGTTTCTTTCCACCTTCTTGTGAAAAGCCCTCATTATTCCAATTCCCAAACCTGAAAAGATCTTTCTAACCCATCAAACTACCGTCCCATAGCTTTGACCAGCTGTGTCTGTAAATTGATGGAGAAAATGGTCAATGCTAGACTCATGTGGAAACTGGAAACCGATGGCCTTTTGGCGAAGAGAACAGTGTGGTTTCCCGCAAACATCGGACTACAGTTGACCATTTGATTCGTCTGGAATCTACACTTCGGAACGCCTTTTGAACAGACAGCATGCAGTGGCCATTTTCTTTGACTTGGAGAAGGCCTACGATACCACCTGGAAGTCGGGGATACTTCATGATCTCCTGATCTGGGTTTTCGAGGTCATCTTCCGCTTTTCATTCAAAATTTTTGGCAGAACGACAGTTTCAGGTCCGGGTTGGCACCACTCTCTCTGAGTCCATGAGATAAGATAATGTTGCTTATAGCCCACCCGACCGCAAAGGGCCACATCAGGGCTGATGTCCACGAGCAGGAGTTGGGTGTTCCACAGGGGAGCATACTGTCTCCTGCCCTCTTTAGCATCAAGATGAACAACATTGTGAAATCAGTTCAGCAGGGTTCAGACTGCTCATTGTTTGTGGATGATTTCGCTGTCTACGCAACTGGAAGTCTGTACCCGAGTGTCCAGCGCAGGCTCCAGCTTTGCGTGGATACAGACCTGCCTACCCTTCCGTAATCGTCCGTAATCTTACGGAAATTAACCCCCCATTACGGAGGTACGATTTTCCGTGCGAAATTACGGAAAAGAAAATGAAAAACTACGCAAATTCCAGACTCGAAAAATTGTCGACTGCTAGACCTTTCCGAGACCACAGTGTAACTTCCCTTGACTCAAGCCGAAACCACAGATGGTTCGAACTTGTGATTGGTCAATGTGGTGCTGTGGGCCAACACGACGCGCCCATCACATCTGTGCGCACCATTCGAAGCCTTTTGTTCAGCCATTGTAAGACAAAGTTCAACCGATTTTTTGCCGGCGATTGTGAAAATGGCGGAGAAATCTTCTAAACGTTTGCATGAAACCGACGACGAGGTTCGAAAACCACCGTGCCACAACGGAAGAAGGCGAAGAAGCAAGTGTTCCGAAGTAAATACCACGCGGACTTGGCCTTGTCTTTTACAATCCAAAAAACATGGACCTGATTTGTATACTGCTCGGTGTGCAATTCAGACTTCTCCATCGACATGGGGGAGCAAATGACTGCAAGCGCCATATCTCGGGGAAAATGCACAAAGAGACAGCTGCGAGTGCCTCCAGTCAGAAGATCACATCGTTGCCATTTACCAGCTGACAGACGTGGCAACTCTGAAAACCAGCTGTGATAGGGTGGATGTGTTCTGGGCAGGGTGAAGCAGCAGCACCAAGACCTTGGGAACCTTGCCCAGGTCATGATGGGATCTGCACCATCCCACACAGCAGTGCAGCATGTGAGCGTGTCTTCAGCTGTGTGAAGAACCTCACTGACCAAAGGTCTACCCTGCACCAGGACACCATTGAGGCACTCCTTGTTCTCAAATCCCGGCCTGCAGAAACACAGATCTTGAGCCAGAGGAACTGGACCATCTCAAGAGTGCCTACTCCAAGCAGCAGGCACAATACAAGGCTTAGTGCAACACACACACCAACACACACACACACACAATTTTTTTTTTTTTTGGGGGAGGGGGGGTTGTACATTAGGTTCTTCATCAGTGGTGTCATCTGTGTGACTGCTGTGTAAGTTGCAAACTGTCAAGTACATATATCACCTTTGAATTGACCTGAAACTCCTGTCCTGAGTCCGTCATCAGCCATCATCCCTTGTTCCAAAACGCCGTGTATTACGCGTCCGTGGAATTACTGAAGGAAAATGCAAAATTACTGAAAATCTCTGTGGTTAGTACTGATGAGCATAACATGAGGTAGGCAGGTCTGTGGATAAAATCCATCGGTGGGCGGATGAAAACGGTTTTACACCTTTTCTCCAACAAAGACGCAGTGTATTCACTTCCATAATTTCCGTCAGTTTTTTCCAGATCCTGAACTTCAAGTATGGAAATCTCCCATTCCAGCTGTTAAAGAGGCCAAATTTCTAGGTGTTGTTTTGACCAGAAACTTAACTTTCTCAGCCATATTAAAAACCTCAAAACTGCTTGCCAGAAAGCACTGAATATTCTGCGGGTCGTAGCGCACACCGACTGGGGCGCTGACAAGAAAACTTTGCTGCACCTCTACAGAGCCTTGGTCCGTTCCAAACTGGACTACGGTTGTGCTGTGTACGGCTCCGCAAGATCGTCTTACCTCAAACTCTTGGACCCTATCCACCATCAAGGGCTTCGTCTCTGTCTTGGAGCGTTCCGCACCACCCCTGTGTACAGCCTGTACGCAGAGGCGGGTGAACCTTCACTGTCCAACCGCAGGCTGAAACTGTCTTTGAATTATATAATCGACTGTTCTCAGAACCGCAGAATCCTGCCTATGACTGTGTCTTTGACCCTCCGTTCCAAAGTAAGTTTGAAAACAACCCGAAATGTATTGCGCCGTTTGGTCTTCGTATGCGGCCTCATGTGCGGAATGCAGGTCTAGACCTAGGAGTTGTGTCCGATTTTTCCAAGTTTCCGGATCAACCTCCGTGGACCTTTTTCACACCAGAGATTCGTTTTGATCTTGCAGCTTTTCGCAAAGAGTCTACCAGCTCTCTGGCGTACAAGGCATTGTATGCTGACCTCTGTTCCAAATTCCCATCCTATCAAAAAGTTTTCACTGACGGTTCCAAGTCTGAAGATGGAGTGGCCTGTGCAGCCTACTGCCCTGGGGCTCCTTCTCAGATACTGTTGGAACATATACATTCAGATGCTTCTGTCTATTCCGCTGAACTTACTGCTCTGGTTCTGGCTTTGAAGATAATCTCACAATCTTCGAAGAGCGACTTTCTGGTTCTGTCGGATTCGCTGTCAGCTTTGGAGGCCATAGCTGGCCGCAACCTTCAGCATCCAAACTTTTACATTTTCTTTGAACTTTTTAGCACGTTGAAAGCGGACGGTTACAACATTACTCTTGCTTGGGTTCCTGGTCATGTTGGCATCGGCGGGAACGAAATGGTTGATCGTTTAGCCAAGAACGCCACAAGAGAGAAACTGTCCAACATTTCTATCCCCTGCTCAGATGTGAAACCCAAAATTAACGATTATGTGAGAGACCTCTGGCAGGAGGATTGGAACACACAGACGAATAACAAACTCTTTCAGATCCGTCCAAACCTTAAGGACTTCCTCCCATCTACGTCGGGAGGTCGTAAAGACGAAACGGTTCTGTGCCGGCTGCACACCGGCCATTTGTATTTTACCCATTCTTACCTTTTAAAGAGTGAAGAAGCTCCGTGGTGCATTCCATGTCATGCGCCACTCACAATGAAACATGTTCTTTTAGAGTGTTGGGACTTGCACGATGTGAGACACAAACATTTTACAGCGGAGTCCATGAAGATCCTGTTCAGGGATGTTCCGCCTGATGTGATCCTTGAGTTTTTGAGAGAGATTAACATTTTTCATCTGATTTATGTTTTCACGGAAGAAAAGATTTTTAATGAAGTTTCTGGTACGTTTCTAGACGATGTCATGTGTGAAAGGGTTGTTTTTTTTTTTTTTTTTTTTAAATGACTGGTGAGTTGATTGTAACGTGGTGACAGCCCTGATGTGGCCCTTTGCGGTCGGCTGGGCTATAAGTAACATTATCTTATCTTATCTTATCTAAGGGCTTCCAAGGTATAGCAGGCGACCCTCTGTCGGTGAAAAGGCTAAGAAACGGCTCGTTCCTTGTTTAGTGCAAGTCGAAAATGCAATTTGAACAGCTGCTGAGGGCCACAAGGCTAGTGGACAGAGAAATCCGGGTGACTCCCCATAAGCAATTGAATTCATCCAAAGGAGTCATTCGGTGCCCAGATTTGAAAGGTGTCTCAGAGGTGGAGATCAAGGCAGAACTAGCATCCCAAGGTGTGACAGAGGTGCATAGGGTGACAGTCCGTAAAGGTGCAGAAAGAGTGCCCACCAACACCCTCTTTCTGACATTCTGCAACCCTTCACTACCTCCTGTCATTAAAGTAGGCTACTTGAATGTCCATGTCCAACTGCATGTTCCATCCCCGATGCGATGTTTCAAATGCCAGAAGTTTGGACACGTCAGAGATCGCTGTTCTGGGGAGGAGGTTGTGGTGTTTGCTGCAAGGCAACCCATGATGGGCCGTGTAAAGACACGGCTCGTGCAAACTGCAGTGGCGACCACCCCTCCTCCTCACACAACTGCCCAGTTTGGATCCAGGCGTCCAACATCGAAAAAGTAAAAACAGACAAGAAAATCTCCTTTTTTGAAGCAAGTAAACAGGTCGTTGGCAGTCAGACATCTCCAGTTTCTTCATACGCTTCGGCTGTGAAGAAAGTTTCTACCTGGTTTGTTTCTTGTCAAACCGATAGTTTCATTTTTTCAAAAACACTGCAAGACAAAATGCCAAGCCCCAGTGGAGGCAGATCCATCACCTCTCAACCCAAAGCGGATGTCCCTGGTGGGGGCAACAAATCCACCACCCCTCAGGCTGCCCAGCAGTCTACTCCATCTGCTGCTGGGCAGAATAAAAAGCCAGCCCTCCCACCTCGAACTTCTGTGAGCAATGCCCGTGCCGGGCAAGGGAGTACAGCCAAGTGTGGAGATGGTGGAATGAAGAAGAGACCTCCACCGTCTCCAAAACCGAAACTGTCTCCATCGCAGGCAAGTCTGCCAGCAGGTCTGGAGACCAAAACAATCCAATCCAACTCAAAAACAAATACGCTCCACTGGATGCAGACAATGACTCGGAGATGAACTGATTTCTCTCCTATTCGTCCTCTGCACCATGGACAGTAAAATAATTCATTGGAATATCCGTGGTTTAAATTCAAACTTTGAGGAGCTGCAGCTTCTGTGTCAAACTTTAAAACCTTACGTAGTAGCTCTTCAGGAAACAAAAATTCAAATCCAGAAGACCTTCGCTCTTTCTGGCTTTAATATTCTTTCCAAACCTGCTCAAACACAAAACTTTGCTGTTTAGTCCTGTCGCTCTGACTATCCCCCTTCAGGCAGTAGCTGCAAGAGTCACTCTCCATAAAACTGTTACAATTTGCTCACTATATCTGTCACCTTCTGTCCCGGTTTGTCGTCAGGACCTTGTCAGTCTGATTGGAGCACTTCCTCGACCTTTTTTGCTGTTGGGTGATTTTAATGGACACAATCCTCTTTGGGGTAGTGTGCATTCGTCATCCAGAGGTCTGCTTCTTGAAGATGTCCTTTCAGACTTTGATTTGTGTTGTCTGAACGATGGCGCTTCAACTTACCTCCACTCTTCCTCAGGTTCACTTTCATGTTTAGATTTGTCGATATGTGACCCCTGGCTGGTCCTCTTCGGTGGTTGCAACCTTATCGTGGTCGGAAGGCTTGCGCGGTCCAATGATCCCTTAGGATTTGCTGACGGGGGCATCAGTACTCGACTAGATGACTAGTTCTTGTTTACGCTTCTAGGCCTGTATAAGCACTACGTGGTAGGAATTGATGCCCTGGTAGGGTCTCCCATGTCAGAAAGGTTAAGAGTGAGGGCCCAGACAAATTGTAATCCACCTTTTTCCTTTTCTTATCTTTCCTTTTCTTTCTTACTTGGCTCTTTTCTGTCCTCTTCTCCCATCAAGTCTTCTTTCCCACATTCTTCTTTTTTCTGTGGTCTTCTTGAGGCCCACTGTGTTTGCCGTGCGATGCGTCTGTGATAGGGGAGAATAGGATCCTGGAGGTTGAGACTGCTGATGTGACTGCGGTGCATCAAGTCAACACACCTCTTTGGCCTGGACTTCTCTAGACAGGTGGTCGAAGTGGCCCACTTCCATCAAGCGGTGGTCGTGTGCATGCCCTAGCTGGGCTAGAAGGCGGCGGCTCGGGTCAACCGGGTTTGGGAGCTTCCATGGCAGGGAGGCTTTCAGGCTGTGTATACTTCTGTCAAAATCCTGGTGCCTGATGTACGTGGGCATCCCCTTGTTGGGACTCGGTGGCGGGTGGGAATCGAGAGAAACGAATATAAACTAACTCAACATGGCTCCAAATCTAAAAGACACAGGCAAGATTCGAATAGACTGCGATTCAGATTCAGATCATGAGGTAAGAAGTGTTTCAGGTTTGGCCCAGCTGGCTGATAGTTGAAGGAGTCGATGCGGAGAGACCTCTGTCAGGCTTGAGTCCTTTTGTAATTGCTAAGGGAATCAATGGACTCAGTGGAAAACCGAAAAGTGTGAAGAAACTCGCGAATGGATCGCTTCTGGTGGAGTGCTCCTCCAAGCTTCACTCGGAAATGTTATTCAAATCCACTTCTATTGGTTGATCGTCCGATCAAGGGATCTCCACACAAGACATCAATTCAAGCAAGGATGTGATCAGATGCAGAGACCTAAGAGGAGTATTGGAGGCAGAACTTGCATCGCAGTGAGTGACACATGTCTATCGAGTTGTCATGTGCAAGGGCCAAGACAGGATCCAAACTGACACCCTCTTTTTTGACCTTCTGCTCTACTTCTCTTCCCGAATCAATGAAGGTGGGCTACTTGAGAGTTCCAGTGTCGCTATACATCCCTTCCCCTCTGCGCTGGTTCAAGTGCCAGAGGTTTGGCCATATGAGGGATCGGTGCACTGAAGAAGAGGTGTGTGGTACCTGCTGCCAGTCAGTCACCAGGGTGTGTGTGACAGTCCACCACTCTGTGCCAACTGTGGAGGCAACCACCCATCATCATATAAGACCTGCCCAAACTGGTTGAAGGAAAAAGAAATTCAAACAATCAAGACTGAACAGAGAATCTCGTTTTTTGAGATGAAAAAGATTGCAATGAAGAAGTCAAATCAACTGCTGGGGCTCTCGTTTGCAGCTGCAGTAAGGAAGCCAACAACAGTCAGCACTGGCGTGCAGACGGTCGAATCCTCATTTGCGAGGAGAGCCAGGAAACAAAGTCTGTAGCTCAGGCGGGAAACACTGTATGCGACGAACCCCAGCAGTCCTCGCCTTCAGGTACGACCGGTCTTCAAAGCTCACTCACGCCCCAGACCTCAGGAGGCAAAAGACCTATAGGCCTTCAGGGTGACAGAAAGTGGAAGTTGTTTGAGGTTCCAGACAAGACCACCCCCTCAAAATCCTCCAGAGGGCACCTACAGCTGTCAACAAGGGAGCTGGCGGTTCTGGAGGAAAGGCAAAATCGCTGTCTAAAAAGAAAGAGCCAAATATTTTATCAGATCGAGAGCAAAAAGCAGAGAGAAACACCAACAGATTTGCAGTTCTCTCGGATCAAGAAGATGTCGACAAGGAATGAAAGGAACGTGAAGATGAAGAGATGCACGATTTGTTTACCATCACCATATCACCTTTATAATGGACACAACCATCTTCCATTGGAATATCCGAGGTCTCCATTCCAATTTTGAGGAGCTTCAACTTCTTTGTCGAAATTTAAAGCCAGCTGTAGTAGCTCTTCAGGAAACGCAGTTTCACAAAGAAAAGTCTTTTTCTCTTTCAGGTGTACTGTCTAAACCAGCCCAACCTACAGCTCTTGGAGTTTCGGGTGGGGTCTCCATACTCATCCACAAATCTTTGTTGTTCAGCCCTGTCAACCTTGAATCTTCTCTTCAAGCTTTAGCTGCTAGAATCTCCCTACATAAAACGGTGACAGTTTGTTCCCTGTATGTACCTCCATAATCCTCTGTCAGTCGTCAAGAGTGTGGTTAGCCTCATGGAAGAACTCCACAACCTTTCTGCTTCTAGGCGACCTGAACGGCCACTCGCCTCTTTGAGGAGTGCAGGCAGGGACTACTCTCCAGAGGGTCTTTCCTTCTGGAGGATGTCCTCTTCTCTGTGCTTGACCTATGTTGTCTGAATCATGGCTCTCAACATTTTACATTTCGTCAGATGGCACTCTTTCTTGCTTTTATTTATCAGTATGTATTTTTTTTTACGATCCTTCACTGGTCTTGGACTTCGATTGGAGTTGTTTATGATCTTTAACATACGGGGGGTTGCAAACCTTGACGTGGGTCGAGGGCTTCGTGGGTCCTGTGATCCCTTTGGCTTTGCTGGCGGGGGCATCAATCTTGGAGATAGGTGGTTTTTCAAATTGCTTCTAGGCCTGTGAAGTCGAGATGCTGCCCTGGCCTAAGCATAACGTGGTAAGGAGTGTTGCCCCGGTAGGGTTCCATGTCAGATAGGCTAGGGTGAGGATCCTGGACTAAGAGTAACCCGCCTGTCTCTTTTCTTGTTTTCTGCCTTTCTTATTTGGCCTGGTCTATCTTCGTATCCCCTCTCAAGTCTTCTTTTCCACACTCTTTTTTCTCTGTGTCTCCTTAGATCCGCTGCGTTGGCCGGTGCGGTTGCGACCTGTGTCGGTGGGGGATGAGATCCTGGGTGATTGAGAGGGCAGTGCGTGAGGAGGGCCAGTGCTCTCAACACATCACTTTTGGCTCGGACCTCTCCTAGACAGGGGTACACTTTGGCCCGGGTGTATAAATCGGCTCCCCTTCTTGGGGCTGGGGCAAGTCATGGCAGTTCCCCCTGCTGGCCAAGTGAACATGCAGTGCTCGACTCTCTGTTCCCGGGGTTGAGCATGATCAGGGGGGATAGGGTTAGTTGCGTGCTGTTTTTCGTATGTCTCTCCTGAAGCCTGGAAGGGGTCAAGACATTGCGTTTTCTTGGCCTGGCCCCTTAGTTGGACTCCAAGGTTGGTGGGTAAGGACGAGATGAAACAATATATAAAATAAATATGGCTTTTTCTAAAAACATCCCCCCCCAAAAAAGAAGGGAAGGCAGCATCCCCTATTTCAGGGGATCTTGTTTTCAGAGAGTGATTCAGATACAGAGGTAAGACAGAGGACAGGTTTCTGGCTTTCCCGTGGCTGTGAATGGAATCCTCCGCGGGGATTTTGACCTTGTCGTGGTGGAGGGTTTTGCGTTGGTCCAGTGATCCCTTAGGCTTTGATGGCTGTGGGGCTTCACATACTTGGAGTGGCTGTTTTTTTACACTGCTTCTAGGCCTGAGAGATGCAGATGCTGTTTTGGCCTAAGGTAACGTGTAAGGAGTTGATGCCCCTGTAGGGCTTCACATGTCAGATAGGCTAAGGGTGAGGATCTGGTACTAAGAGTAACCGCCTTTTCCTTTTTCTTGTTTTCTGGCCTCCCTTATTTGGCCTTTTCTATTCTTCGTCTCCCCTTCAAGTCTTCTTTTCACATCCTTTTCTCTCTCTGTGGTTCTCCTAAGATACGCCGCGTTAACTTTGCAGTGCGGTGCGACTGTGTCGGAGAGGGAGTGAGTCCTGGTGATTGTGAGGGCCAGCGCTCCTCAACACATCACTTTGGCTCGGACCTTCCTAGACAGGGAGGGAGTAACTTTGGCCCGGGGGTGTTCTAATCGGCTCACCTTCTTGGGGGTTGGGTCAGACGGGCAGTTCCCCAGCTGGCCAATAGTAAACCCCTGCAGTGCTCAGCTCTCTGTTCCCGGGAGTTGAGCAGATCAGGGGGGATAGGGTTGGTTGCTTATGCTTGTCGTATGTCTCTCCAAGCTGAAGGGGTCAAGACATTGGTTTCTTGGCCCTGGCCCCTTAGTTGGACACCAAGGGGGTGGGGGTATGGGAGAGATGATTCACAATAACTAATTATGCTTTCATTAAAAAAAACTACACCCCCAAAAGGAAGAGGAGGCAGTATTCCCCTATTTCAGGGGAATTTGAACAGACAGTGAGTCGGACAGTGAGGTAAGACAGTAGGACAGTTTCTGCGGCTTCTGGCTCGTGGTGGAAAGGAGGGTAAGGGACAGAGCAGGGGAAAAAGGAAGGGGTAGAAAAACCACCCACCAGAGCAGGAAAAAAGGAATGAGACCTCTTTCTGCCTCACTCTTGAGGACATTTTGCCCTGAAATAAGGGCTCCTGCCTTTATTGTGGTTTATAGCAGGTGATGTGTGCTAGATGTTGAATGAGTTGTGAACCTAGGTCCATTAAATACATAAAACGATTGAGTAAAGGTAAGAATTGAGAAATTGGAGAGGAAAGGAAAAATAAATGAGAAGAGAGAAGATAAGAAAGAAAAGAGGTGAAATGGTTCGTTTTCGTTTCCTTCTTCCTCATGTCGATCACCAGAAAACAGTAAGCAATCCCGATCGGAAACAGTTGCAGAAGGCACAAACAAACCCAAAAAAAAAAAAAAAATTAACAACAAAAAAAAAAAAAAAAAAAAAAAAACAAATAAAAAAAACTGTTTTTCCCATATTATGCTGTTTAGTGGGATGTTTTTGTGTATGTGTTTCTTGGTGGAGAGGGGACACCGAGGAGCATCAGGGTGGTGTTTTAACGTGAATCATATTTGGTAAGTTCGATTGGACTCCCCCCTTAAGCAATTTTATATTGCATCACAATAAAGTTAGTTTGTGTTATGTGTCGCTTTTGTTGTGTGATTTTTTTTGTTGTTCCGTTTATTGCAGAGATCTGGCGCGGTGTTTCAGAGGTCCCCAGAGGCGGAAGAAAATAAAAACGGAGTGGCAGGAGCTGTGGCCCCCGTCCCAGGGTGTGAGGAGGTGCAATTCCAGCGGTGTCGATTATAAAAGTTGGGTTTCTTCAGGAGAGCCAGTGATGGAGCCGTCAGAGAGAGGAGTGGCCACCATCACCCTCTTTCTGACCTTCTTTGCACCTGTGCTGCCCTCCTCCGGTCATCAAGTTGTGGTTTACCATTAATGTTAATGTTTCAGATATATGTGACCCCGTCCCCATTGAGGTGCTTCCAGGTTGGCCAGAAGTTTGGCCATGGTCAGGGACCGGCTTGTGTTCGCGGCATGGAGGTATGCGGTGTTTGTCTTGCAAGGCAAAACCATGATGGGCCGTGTCAAGATCCGGCACATTGTGCCTAACTCGCGGAGGTGGCGACCATCTCCCTCCTCTTCAAGAAAAATAGAACTGTCCTCTTTGGATTTCAGGAATCCGCAATTCAAGACTAAAGACTGAAAAGAAAATTCACTTTTTTTGTAGCCCGCAAGCAGGTTGTGGGCATGTCAGGCGCCCCCCCCCCGACAGCCTCGTCTTCCTTTAAGGCTTCGGCTGTTTGCTTTTTCTTTAGCTGTTTATACTCCTTCTTTGTACGGAAAGTTCCACAGTTTCACTCGCATCAGTCTGCTGTCAGACTGATGACTCTAGGTTCTCGAGAGTACTGCAAGTACGAAAAACTGTCATACTCCTGGTGGAAAGCAGGTCCACCCCTCTCAACCCAAAATGAGTTGCCCCTGGTGGGGAGGCAAATAAATTTCCGCCACCCTCCAGATGCCCAGCAGTCTACAAATCGGGCTGCTGGGCAGATTAAAAATCCAGCAGTTTCCCCTCGAACTTCCTCTGGTCCCAGTGCCCGTGGAGGGCCAAGGGAGTCCACCCAGTGTGGAGATGTTGGAGATAAGGAAAAACCCTCCACCATCTCCAAATACGACCTCTCACCTTCTACTAAAACTCCCGGCTCCTTTGTCACCTGCGGGCAAGTCTGCCAGCCGGTCCCAAAGACCAACACAGTCCAGTGAACTACAAATAAATTCACTACATTGGCGGCAGATGTCGATGAGGAGATGACCTGATCTCTCTCCTTTGCGCCCTCTGCACCATGGATAGTACAATATTACCTGGTAATCCGAGGATAATATTCCAACTATGAGGAGCTGCAGCTTATGTGTCAGTCTATAAAACCCTCGTTCGTGGCTCGCTCAGGAAATCAAATTCAAAGCCAGAAGCCTTTAATCTTTCTGGCTTTAATATTTTTACCAAATAACCTGCTCAAATCCATCCATGTTGGGACTGTCGGGCGGACTGTTGCCCTTCTCCTACACAAAACTTTTGCTGTATAGTCCTGTCGCTCTGTCTACCTCGATTCAGGCTGTAGTGCCGAGAGTCACTCTCCACAGACTGTGACCATCTGTTCTCTATATTCACCTCCTTTCTGTCCAGGTTTGTGTCAGGACTTGTCAGTCTGATAGGAGAACTTCCTCGACCTTTTTTGCTGTATGGGTGATTTTATCGGTCACAATCCTCTTTGGGGAGGTAGTGCCGGGGTACGTCACAGAGGTCTGTGATTGAGGATGTCCTTTTCAGACTTGGATTTGTGTTTTGATTGTTCTGACGACGGATCTGCAACTTACCTCCACTCTTCCACAGGGTCACTTTCGTGTTTGGTTTAGTATTTGTCGGTTTGTGACCCTCGCTGGTCCTGGAACTATGAGTGGTCTGTCCTGACGATCTGCACGGGAAGTGACCATTTCCATTTGTCCTTCTACAACCTGTTATTAAATGAACATGTCTCTGTCTCTCAACTCTCATTTATAAAAAAGCTAACTGGGATCTATTTGCAGCACTTTTTCAAAAGAATTCAGGACATGATTTTTTTTCAGTGTCCAGACAGCAGAATCTCTGACTAACTACTATGATCAAATGTGCTAAAGCCTGTTTTCCAGGTCTTCGATAAAATTCAAATGCCCCAAAACACCCTGGGTTCGATTCAGAATGCCAACAAATTCCAAAGTTAGATAACGGGCTCAGCGTCAGGTTTACCAAGACGTCGGGTCCCAACGCTCGAGGCCATCAGAAACTCCGTGCTAAATCAAGGACACACTTTTTAAATCATGTAACGTCGGGTCCTGGAGAAGCTTCTGCTCCCAGGCTGACATCAAAACTTCTAGAAAAAAGTGTGGTAACATCATAAGAAAATCAAAGGGAAGAAAACTGTCCCCTGTGAAACCATCTCAAGTTTTCGGATTCTTCTTAATAAAAGAAAAAGATAGCAGTTGCTAATCTGCTTGCTCCTAACCATTGAAAGAATTCCTCCATTTCTAATAAATCAGCACTTTTGTCAAACACATAGCCCTAAAAGGAAAAAATTCTCCCTGCAACTTTTTCATCCGACAACATGGAAGACTACAATCTTCCTTTTACATTCAAAACGAGTGAATCTGCCTTTACTCTTTGCAGCGATTCCTTTCAGGTTATAGTGACATACATTATCAAATCTATTGAACATTCTTCGCAAGAAGGTCTGAAAATCTGTTACAGGTATACAAACACGTGTGGGACTACAGGTTGCTTTCCACCTCTTGGCGACCAAGCCCTCATTATTCCCATCCCAAACCTGGGAAAAGATCTTTCTAATCCATCTAATACATGTCCATAGCTTTGACCAGACTGTCTGTAAATTGATGAAAAAAATGGTCAATGCTAGGCTCATGTGGAAACTCGAAAACGATGGCCTTTTGGCGAAAGAACAGTGTGGTTTTCCGCATACATCGTAGTACAGTTGGACCCTTTGATTCTGTCTGGAATCTACCACTTAGGAACGCTCTTTTTTAAACAGGACAGCATGCCGTGCAATTTTCTTTGACTTGGAGAAGGCTACGATACCACCGAGGTAAGTCGGGGATACTTCATGATCTCCACGTTTGGTTTTCGAGGTCATCTTTTCCGCTTTTTATTCAAAATTTTTTGGCAGAACGACAGTTTCGGTCCGGGTTAGGCACCACTTCTCTGTGTCACAGAGCTCGGAGTTGGGTGTTCCACAGGGGAGCATACTATCTCTGCCCTCTTTAGTATTAAGATCCTCCGGGGGGTTACGACCTTGTGTGTGGTCGGTGGGTTTGCGTGGTCAGTGATCTTAGGCTTGCTGGCGGGGGCATCAATACTTGGAGATAGGCTGTTTTTTTCATTCGGTTACTAGGCCTGTGAGGTGCAGATGTGTTTGGCTAAGCGTAAGTGGTAAGGAGTTGATGCCCCTGGTAGGCTTCCCATGTCAGATAGGCTAAGAGGTGAGGATCCTGACTTAGAGTAACCGCCTTTCTCCTTTTCTTGTTTTCTGCTCCCTTATTGGCCCTTTTCTATCTTGTCTCCCCTTAAGGTCTTCTTTTGCAAACTCTTTTCTCTCTGTGGTCTCCTTAGATCCGCCTGCGTTTGCCGTGCGGTGCGACCTGTGTCGGAGGGGAATGAGATCCTGGTGATTGAAGAGGGCCAGCGCTTCACCACATCACTTTGGTGGACCTCATCCTAGACAGGGAGTACACTTTGGCAAGGGTGTACTAATCGGCTTCCTTCTTGGGGTTGGGTCAAGACGGGCAGTCCCTGCTTGGCCAATGTAAACCCTGCGTGCTCAGCTCTCTGTTCCCAGGGAGTTGTGCATGATCAGGGGGGATAGGGATTGGTTGCTTTGCTTGTAGTATGTCTCTCCCGAAGCCTGGAAGGGTCAAGACCCATTGGTTTCTTGGCCTGGCCTTAGTTGGACTCCAAGGTGGGTGGGTAAGGAGGGATTGAAACACAAAAATCACTCCAATATGGCTTTTTTCAAAAATCATCCCCCACAAAAAAGAGGAAGCAGATCCCCTATTTTAGGGAGGGGGACTTTTGATAGTGACAGCGATTCGGATATGGAGGTTAGGACAGAAGACAGGTTTTTGGCTTCCTGGCTCGTTATGGAAGGAACTGGCAAGAAAGACCCCTTTCAGCTTTGAGCCCTTTTGCTATCCAAAAGGGTTTTCAAGGTTAACAGGTGATCCTCGGTCCATCAAGAGGTTGAGTAAGACGGCTCGTTCTCATTCAGTGCAAATCGCAAAAACAACAATTGAACAGTGCTGAAAGCAAGAAACCTTGGTGGGGACAGGGAGATCAGGTAACTCCCCGCAAACAATTAAATTCATCAAAAAGGGAGTGATGTCGATGCGGGAATTATCAGGTGTGTCAGTGGAGAGATCAAAAGGAGTGGCATGCCCAGGGTTGTGAGGAGGTACGCAGGGGTGGACTGTCAAAGAAGGGTGCAGAAAGAGTGGCCACCAACACCCTCTTTTGACTTTCTGCAACCCTGTGTGCCCTCGATCATCAAAGTCGGCTTACCTGATTGTCCGGAGTTCTGTTGTACGTTCCGTTCCCGTTGAGGTGCTTCCGATGCCAGAGTTTGGCCGGTCAGAGACCGTTGTTCTGGGACAGGGGTGTGTGGTATTTGCTGAAAGGCAACCCATGATGGGCCGTGTAAAAGATCCCGGCACATTGTGCAAACTCGCGGGTGGCGTCCATCCCTCATCATCACGGAATTGTCCTCTGTGGATTCAGGAATTGCAATACAAAGGGTTAAGGAAGAAAAGAAAATCTCCTTTTTGAAGCCCGCAAGCTGGTTGTGGGCAGGCAGTCGCGACAGCTTTTCGTATTGCTTCGGCTCGGTAAAAAAGTTAAACAGTTTCCACTCGGTCAGTCTGCTGTCAGACTGATAATTTTAACGTTTTCGAGACATTCATGGAAAAAACTGTCGGCTCTGGTGGAAGCTGGTCCACCACCTTCCAAACCAAATGTGACTGCCATGGTGGAGCAAAAAATCGCCACCCCTCAGGACTTGCCCAGCAGTCTACAACATCTGCTGCTGGGCAGATTAAAAACCAGCACCTCGACTCCTTGTCCGTGACCGGTGCGGGCAAGGGAGTTCCACCCAGTGTGGAGATGGTGGAGATTAGGACCAAAAACCTCCACCATCTCCCAAAATCCAGACCTCACCATCTCCAAATCTTCCTGGCCTTTGTCACTGCGGGCACGTCTGCCAGCGGGTCCAAAGACTACACTGTCCAAGTGAAAACTAAAAAAATAAGTTTCACTCCATTGGCGCAGTTGCTGATGAGGAGATGACCTGTCTCTCTCCTTTTCGCCTCTGCACCAGGGATGTCAATATTGCATTGATTATCCGTGGACTAAATTTCCAACTTTGAGGAGCTGCAGCTTCTGTGGTGACTCTATAACACCTTCTGGCCGTCAGGCTCTCAGGATAAACCCAAATTCAAAGCCAGGAAGCCTTTACTCTTTCTGGCTTTAATATTCTTTCAAAACCTGCCACAACCCATCCACGTTGGGATGTCGGGCGAGTTGTTGGCCCTTCTCCTACACAAAACTTTGTTGTATAGGTTCCTGTCACTTTGTCTACCTCACTTCAGGCTGTAGCTAGCGAGAGGTCACTCTCCACAAAGACTGTGACACTCTTTCCCTTTATCTTCCACTTCTGTGTCCCGGTTTATTTGTCGTCAGGAACCTTGTCCAGTTCTGAGGGAGAATTCCTAGTCCTTTTTTGCTATTGGGGGACTTTAACGGTCACAACCCTATTTGGGTGGGTAGTGCCGGTACGTTCACCAGAGCGTCTGCTGATTGAAGTATGTCCTTTCAGAATTGGATATGTGTTGTCTGAAAGACGATCTGCAACTTACCTCCACGCTTCCACTGGTTCACTTTCGTCGTTTAGATTTGTCGGTTGTGGACCCCTCGCTGGTCCTGGACTATGTGTGGTTGTCCATGACGATCTGCACGGGAAGTGACCATTTCCCTGGTCCTTCTACAACCTGTATTAACTGAAACACGGTCTCTGTCTCCTCAACATCTCAATATATAAAAGCAAACTGGGATCTATTTGCAGCCACTATTTCAAAAGAATTCCAGGACACTGGATCTTTTTCGAGTCCAGCATCCCAGCCCGAATCTCTCAACTAACACTATGATCAAATGTGCTAATGCCTGTTTTCCAGGGTCTTACGATAAACTTCAAATGGCCAAAACTCCTGGTCGATTCAGAATGCCAACAAATTTCCAAAGTTAGAAAAACGGGTCAGAGGTCAGGTATACCAACGACTTCGGGTCCAACGCTCGAGCCCATCAGAAACTCCTGCTAAATCAAGGACTCACTTTTAAAAGCATGTAATCGTCGGTCATGGAAGAAGCTTCTGACCTCCTGGCTGACATCAAAAACTTATAAGAAAAAGTGTGGAACATCATTAAGAAAATTCAAAGGGAAGAACACCTGCCCTACTGTGAACCATCTCAAAGTTTTCGGATTTTTTAATAACGGAGAGAAAGCAGCTGCTAATCTGCTTGCTTCAACCATTGAAAAGAATTCCTCCTCTTCCAATAAAACCCTACCTTTTGTCCAAAACACAATGCCTAAAAGAAAATCCACCCTGCCAACTTTTAATCCGGACAACATGGAAGAACTACAATCTTCATTGCACATTTAACGAGCTTGAAATTGCCTACTCTCTTGCAGCGTTGCCTGTCCAGGTATAGATGACATCATTATCAAATATTGAAACATTTTCCGCAAGAAGGTTGAACATCTTTTCGGTATAAAACCCACGTGTGGCCCGGGTTGCTTTCCCCCTTTTGGGCGGATGTCCGGTAAAAATTTTAACTCAAAAAATTCGTGGTAAACCCCCCCCAGCCCTTTGGTTTTAAGCCCTAAAACGAATTTTCGGGGGCGTCAGGGGCGGCCCCGGGTTGGGATTCACCCAAATTTGAGAAAGGGGGGGGGCTAATCCTCACCCTTCACGAGACAGTCCGCCCCTTTCCAGAGGGAACTAATGTGACCACTCACACCTGTGCCTCACCCAAATTAAGGTTTTTTTTAGTCTCGTGGAGACAGCATGTTGCCGTACGGACAAGTTCGGGCAAAATTTCTCGAGGGTCTTCCACCCGCGTTTGGCGCCTACCCAGACTCATCAGCCAAATTTTACGACGTCGGGGGAACGAAAAGGGGGAAGGGTAGTGTGTGGTGGGGGGAAACTAGTAAAAAATTAAAAACCTTTGCACCACAGAGAGTAAGGCGTGTAGACAGGACTTCGTGATGTGATACCAATGGAATTAGAGGGAGCAACTTCGGGGTGTAGGGGTAAAAATTTCCCAATGGTCTCCCCGTTTTTTTGGACAGATCGGGACGAATAAAAGAATGCGTGGGGGAAAACGGCAGAACGAGGGGAAAAACGAACGAGACGGGAGGAGGGAGGGTTCTAGTCTGCTTAAAGAGAAAAAGCGAGAGATGAGGGGAGGAGGAAGAAAACCCAAAGTGGAGAGATTAGCATGAGATGTCTAGGGGAAGGTGAGGAGAGATTGGAGGGGAAAGAGATAGTTGAATTTTGAAGAAGAAAAGAAAGAAAAAAAAAAAGAAAAGAAAGCAACCATGCCATTTGAAAAGGCGACTAGAAGGGGAGAGAGAGAGAGAGAGTGCAATGCGTTAATGCGGAAAAAAAAAAAGGGGAAAACGATCGTGTTGTAGTCCTGTTTCCCCAAAAGGGGGTTCGCCCTCATCCCTGGCGGTCACTTCGAAAGAAAACCCACAGACCACGCCAACCCGTCTCACCTGCCCAGGCGCCATCAACCAACACCAGTCCGGCTTTGTGTCGTGTTGTGAAGTGCGTGAAAAAAAAAAGAAAGAAAAAAGACATGATTGTAAATGTTAAGTCACCTGGCCAGGTAAGTAAAAATCTGTTTATACCCGGGGTTAGTTAATGATGTTTTAGAAAAAATGATTTTGAAGTTCAAGGAAAGAAGAATTTTTTTATTTTTTTTTGATTCTATATGCTTTGATGTTCTTTCTAGGACTGTATAGAAAAATTTAGACTTTACTAGGGGTTTGTTGGGCGAATGCATGTTATGAAGGAGATTGAAAGCAAGTTTGGGGAGTGTGTTTGGCTGTGCGTAGTCCTTCCCCACTGACATTCACCGAGGTTGACAATTTTTGGCGAGCCTCCCAGGATATTCGGGCCCCTTTTTTTTTAATTGTTAATTTCCAGAAGGAAGCGGGGTGGGTTTCAAGTATTGTAATCCTAAGAAAAGGGGGTTGTCTTTGTATGTTCCCCAAAATAGTTAAAACTAGGCTTGGCTTTTGCTTCCAGATAGTTTTTAAGGTTTGGCTTTCCCCCCAGGTACTCATTTCGCACGATTCCCTATAATTGCTCTCATATTTGGGTCAGGCGCGGGCGTTTTTAAAAAAACAACTACTTTCAAGCTAAATTATCATTTTAGATTGTGTTTTTTAAAAAAAATTTGTGTCGGAACCCCCAGTTGGCTGTCGTAGTAGTAAATCTTTTTCAAAAAAAAAAAAAAAAAAAAAAAAAAAAAAAAAAAAAAAAAAAAAAAAAAGAGAAAGAGATACAATGGGGGGAAAAGAAAAGAACACCCCTATTGACAACTTTGGGGCGTGCCGTGATCTGGTTACTCGGAGATGGTTGCGCGCATTCTTGAAAACCGCAAAAGATGGAAAAATGAACGGGGGGGAAAGCCCCGATGAGTGAGGGCAGGAAACAAAAAGATTAAGGATTAGGCAAAGGATAATCGGAAAGAAGAACAAAAAGAATGAAGCAGGGACAAAAGAATGGGAAGCGCGGGAGACAGAAAATGAAGCAGGAGCAAAAAGAAAAAGGGAAGCGCAGGAAAAAGAATGATTAAAGGTTCAGTTAGAATTGAGAATTGAGATTAAAAAGGGAGCCACGGGAGGGGAGTTCGTCTCAGTGCTCTGTGCGCAGCATGCCCCGACCCAAGTTACCAAAATTCTTGAAGGGACCATTCGTTTGACGCTACATCAGTCGTTTAAAAAACGTTTGCGACCAGTGGGGGTTTTCCCTCCAAAAGAGTGGGCAGTCATTTTGTCGGCGTTACTGGGGTAAGGCTTTTCAGATTTTCACTGCGTTCCAGCAGAACACACCCGATTTGGGCTGTAAAGGGTCTTTAATGAAGGGATTTGACCTCCAGGGGAAAGGGGATTCAGAAAGAAATTTCGTTCGCTAGATTGAAGCAGGGGAAACGTAACTCAGTTTGGTGCACTTCTAATCACTTTTTTTAAAAAAAAGGGTTTAGAGTTGAGGGGTCGAAAAAGGATTTCGCCGAATTGAAAGAGTAGTTTGAAAGAACAGTTTTGTCAGGTTGGGGCCCCTGATTTAACCCAACATTTGAAAGAGAGACCCAAAGGACAGCGGGAGAGTTTTTTTAAAGTTCGCAGAGGTGTTAGAGGCAGTTTGGGCCTAAGGTGCGGAAAAAAAACAGGTGCTGGCCGGGTGAAAGAGTGCAAGGAGACTCGGGGGTTTTCTGAAAAAGTCTGCAAACCCAGTGGTGGGGCAAAAGGAAGGGAAAAGGGGAAATTGGTGTTTCTTTGTCAAAAAGGGAATGTGGGAGGGATTGTCGCATGAGGTTCCCAGAAGGCGCAGCCTTGCAAGGGGTGGTAGGGTCGTAAAGGGGAAACGACCTGCAGGGGAACCAAAGGGATTCGTCTGAAGAGGGTGGAGTGACCCTGTGGCACATGGACGCACGTGTCAGGGATGAGGGCCTAGGTGAGGGTTCGTTCCCAGGGGAAAAGGGGTGGGTGGCCAGCGAGGGGAAAGTGTTCGGACAGGTTTTTATGCGGGGAACGAAAACCTGGTGTAAAGGGGATTTGACAGGGCAAACCCGCCCTTACTCTAATCGATGGCACGTGAGGGATTTTCCAGTTGCTAAGATAGAAGTACTTTCCCCTTACTTCTCGGGCGAGTTGTCTGCGTTGGTAATGGCAAAACCCCTTCATGATTTGATCTCGGAAATTTCCGGTGCAAAGGACCCGGGGGGTCCTGAGTTTTTGATGTTTCGGGGCAGCATTCAAACCGGAGCAAGAAGGGGGAAAAAGTTTTTTTAAACCGTTGTTGTTCCGGGAAAGGGAAAGTCGGGCATAGATGTGTCGCTTAGTTTGGGGGCGCGCAGGAACACCCCCTTGCTCGTGAAGTCTTGGGAGTTGGCAAGAGGTGGGGGAAAAAACGGGGTTGAGGGGGTGAGACGTTTTCTTGTAAAAGGGGGGGCGTTGTCCGAGTGTTCCCCCAAGGGGAAAAGACAGGTAAGGTGACCACTCTTTAGGGTACCAGCGTTAGTGACACTGTCTGTCATGGGCAGGTCGCTCTGGGGGTCATCCGGCCCAGCAAAACAGCGAACCGAGTTTTGTGACTTTCATTGGCCAGGAGCAAGGGCAAAATTTAAAGCGGTTCTGCTGCATGTGTGTGTGTCAAAGGTAAACCCACAAGGGGGGAAGGGGAAAGGGGCGCTCTTAAACATCCCCCTTTAAATTGACACACCGTTCGGAGGGGGCTGTTGTCTGTTTGGCCCAATCGCGCCCTGTTCCAAAAGGGGGGCACAGGTATGTGTTACCTTGTGGACTACGCGCCAGACCCGAAGCGGTTGATTGAAGGGCGTAGATACGCACAGTCGCTGAAGGGCTGGTAGCCTTTTTCGCTTTTGGGGGTCCCAGCACAAATTCTCATGCGGGGTCCGTTCACCTCAGGCGTGATGAAGGGGCAACAGGTGCTGGGATCCCGCTGCTCACTCCCCCCATCCACCCACAATGCAATGGTTTGGGGGAAAGTTTCAAGGGGTGTGGAAAGGGCATTTTAAAAAGCTCTGTGGGAAAGGGCCAGCAATTGGGCCGTACTTCCGCGGCACTGTTTGCCTACAGAGAAGCCCCCAGGAAAGCACGGGCTTTTCGCCATTTGAGCTGCTGTTGGGGGACAGTGGGGGACCGGTGTGATTCTCAAAGACTGTGGCCCCGGGGGAAAGGAGTCCGAAGAGGTCAAAACACCTTCAGTATGTGGTGGACTACCATTAGGCTCAGGGAATGTAGGTCGAAAAGGAGGTTTGCAGGGGGTTTTGGGTCGCCCAGAAAAGCGTATGGGAAAGGGGTGAAAAAGCAATTCTCAAGGTGGGAGAAAAGCCCTGTTACTTTTCCCCACGGACAAAACAACTGCTGATGATTGGAAGGGGCCCTTCCCATCTTTAAAAAGGTTTTGTCGGGATCCGATTCATGTGAAGGGGAAATCAAAACTTTTCCATGCAAATTTACTCGCAAATTATTCAGCGGGAAAGTCGCACATGGCGCCGCACAATCTTTGATGGGGTGAGGGAGCCCCGCAGAAGAAGGAGAATTTTGTTGCCTGAGTTTCCAGGGGAAGAGTCATACGGGGATGTGTCACGTATAAGGGGGCGACAGTAGGAGACGGAGGAAGTTAGGGGGCTCTAGAACAGTATGGGGCTTCCTGACTGAAAAACCGGGCAGGACAACTCTAGAGCATGTCGGTGGTTTTGACTCACAAAACCCGTACATGTGAAAGCCTCCCCGTCCCATATGCCCCAAGCAAGGGGATCGAGGAGGAGGTAGAAAGGGTTTTTGGACCTTGGGGGGATTAAACCGCCAAATTTATTAGGACCCCCCTTTTAGTGGGAAAAAAACAGGGGGCTGTTTCTGTGTCGCTTTAGACGTTGCAGTGTCCCCAGGTCTTGCGGGTCCCAACATGGAAGCCTGTTCGTCAGACGCCACAAGCGGGCCCAGTATTTCACCGGGACGATCTGGAAAGGGGTTTACTGGCAAATAGCCTTAGTGAGGTCAAAGGAATCACAATTTTCCACCCATGGGGCTTACCAGTGGCGATATCCCTTTTGGGGTGGTAACGCCCTGCGGTCTTTTCTCGAATGATGAGGGTTTTTGACGGGATTGGAAGGTTTTGTGAATTTCATGGTGACATTTTTAGCTCCGAAACTGGGAGGGAGCTATGAGGAGCGGGGAGAGTTTTGGGGAGAGGTTGAGACAAGCCAATTCCAGCCAGACCAACAAAGTCCAGTTGGTTTTTCCAAGCCTGGAGCCCCTAGGTTTTGTTGTGGAGGCGACACAAAGACGGGAAAAGAAAGGAAAGGAGAAAAGTGATAAATTTCAGAGAGACCAAAGACCAAAAGGAAGTAGGAGTCTGCTAGGTTTTTTTTGGGGTTCTTAGGGAGTTTGCCCAATTTTGCTGAAATCACAGTCCTCTCATGATTTGGTCAAGGCAGGGAAACCAGCAGGGGTGAATGGTCAGACGCTGCAGAGCAAGCACTGCGACGGTGTTGGAAAAAATAGGTTCCCTCCCTCTTTAAGCTACCGATATGTCCCAACCATTTTTTTTGCGGCAGAGACGGTGGTGGGATAGGTGCAGTATTGCTGAGGAGCATGAAGGGGTCGAGTTTTCCCGGAGTATGCTGCAGGAAGTTGACAAAGTGTGAAAAGGGTAGCAACATAGAGAAGGGTTTTAGGGGTTGTGTGGGCCGTGCAGGGAAATTCCCCAAATACTTTTATGGGGGAAAAAGGTTTTGATCGGAGGATCTCAACCCTCAAATTCCTGCAGGAGGCGCAGTTTAAAAAAAGCAGAGTTCTGGTTGGGCAATGGCACTGCAGCCCCACAGGTATCGAGTGCATACATTCCGGGCGCAAAGCGGAGCTGCTATTTAAGTCGTGTAGTCTCAAGCTGCAACCAGGGGTCGTATACCGCGGGGCATTTTTATAAAATGTGTTGATTCCAGTTAGGATTTGGTTTGGGTTCTTTCCCCTTTGGGTATGTTCATATTTTTTTTGTGTGTGGACTTGTCTATTTTCTTTGTGAGAATTTTCATGGGATGGAGTTAGTTGGAGCATACAGTCGCGTGTAGTGTGTTTTTTTGCAATGAGTGAGGTTTGGGGATTCCTCATGAAGTTCAGGATCGTGTCTTTTTATATTTCTTTTTATAAAAAAATGTGGGGAAAAAGGGGAGATGGCAAATCCGCAGGGTAGGGGGAAATTTCATAATTTCGCACAGAGGGGGTTTTAAAAAAAATTGAAAAAACCAAGCGCCACGCAATGATATCATTGGAGTGGTATTCACTAATGGTTATTTTATAATTTATAAACCGTTGGTTGTAAAATATTTTAAAAAAATTTGCACGTGTGTTGTGTGTCAGCAAATTGGTTTTTGATTTTTTTTGTACCCTTGTTTTGGGACAATGCGGAGCATAGTCTTTTTTAAGGGGGAATTGTCAGGTCAAAAACAAATCAACCAAATTCGGGTCAAAACGCCCCCCACCCCGTTGGGGCTTAAGCCCCTAACGCAAATATTCGGGGCGTCAGGGGGGACGGCCCCATGGTTCGGATTCAGCCAATTGAGCAGAGGGGGAGGGTAATCCTCTCCTTCCCCGAGGGCAGGTCCGACCCTTCCAGACGGACTAAATGCTGACCACTATTTCCCCTGCCTCAGCCAATTAATGGCTATTTTTTGCTCTCGTGGAGACGCATGTCTGCCGTCGGCAAGGTCTGGCAGAATGTCTCGAGTGGTCTTCCGCCCCCCGTCTTGGGCCTACCCAATCCTAGCCAATTTTCGACGTCGCCGGGAAAGAAGAGAGGGGAGGTATGTGTGGTGGGGGGGAAATCTACAAAAAAATTAATGCCATTGACCCCACAGAAGTAAGGGTGTAGACAATGTCGTGATGGAAAAATCCAATGGGGAAATTTGAGGGGGACAATTCGGGGTGTAGGGGTAAAAATCTGCCCCAAAGGTACTCGCCCGGTTTTTTTTGGGCAGATGGACGATAAGAAGAATGCGTGAGGGGAGAACGGCAGAACGAGGGGAAGAACGAACAAGACAGAGAGAGGGAGAGGTTCTGGTCTGCTTAGAAAAAAGCAGAGGATGAGGGGGGGAGAAAGAGAACCAATGGAAGATTAGCATGAGATAGTCTGCAGAGGAAGGATGGAGAGATGTGGAGAGGAGAGATGTTGCAATTTATGAAGAAGAAAAGAAAGAAAAAAGAAAAGAAAACAACCATGTCCTTTGTAAAAGCAGACTAGAAAAGGGGAGAGGAGAGAGGGCAATCGTAATGAAAAAAGAAAGAAAGGAAAAGTCATGTTGTAGTCCCTGTTCTACCCCCCCGGGGGGTTTGACCTATACCTGGCAGGTCAATTCCCAAGCGAACCAGCCAACGCCCCAAAAGTCTCACTGACCAGGGCCCCAGACCAAAACCCCGTGCCGGCAGTTGTGTCGTGTTGTGAAAGTGAAGTGAAAAAAAAAAAGAAAAAGAAAAGACATGATTTGAATGTTAAAATCACCTGGCCAGGTAAAATAGAAATCTGTTTATACCCGGTTATTAAAGAGTTTTAGATAAATGATTTGAATTCAAGGGAAAAAGGAATGTTTTATTTTGTTTTATTCATAGGGATTGTGTTCTTTCTATGACATGGTAAAGTTTAGGCTTTACTGTGGTTTTGATGGACGAAAGCATGTTTTTTAAAAGGAAAATTTTAAAACAAGTGTTAGTGTGTTTTTTTTTTGGGTGTGCGCTAGCCCTTTCCCCCACTGACAACACCCAGGTTGACGCGGAAAAACCCATTATTCCCATCCCCAAAATGGAAAAGATCTTTTAAACATAAATACCGTCCCATGCTTGACCACTGTTTGTAAATTTATGGAAAAAAAAGGTCAAAACTAGGGTCATGTGGAAACTCGAAACCCATGGCCTTTTTCGAAAGACAGTGTGGTTTCGCAAAAACGTAGACAGTTACCATTTATTCGTCTGGAAACTACACTTAGGAAGCTTTTTTTAAAAAGACAGCATGCAGGGCAATTTTTTTCGACTTGGGAAGGCCTACGATACCCTGAAGTCGGGGGAAATTCATGATCTCCCGATCTGGGTTTTTGAGGTCACTTCCGCTTTTTATTCAAATTTTTTGGCCCCGAACGACGTTTTTGGTCCCGGGGTTTGGACCCCTCTCTTGTTTTCCGGCAGAGTTTTGGGGGTTCCAAGGGGGGCATCTATCTCCTGCCCCCTTTAGTATAAGATCAACACATTGTGAAATCATTCAGCAGGGTCAGACTGTCATTGTTTGTGGATGTTTTTTTCTGTCTAGCAACTGGAAGCCTGTACCGGTGTCCCGCGCAGGCTCCAGCTTTGCGTAGATAAAAACCATCGGTGGGCTGTGAAAAGGTTTCACCCTTTTTTGTACAAAAACCCGTGTTTCACTTCCCTAATTTCCGTGTTTTTTCCAACCGGAAAAATTTAAGTAGGGAAATTCCCTTCCAGCTGTTTAAAAAAAGGGCCCAAATTTCGGGAGTCTTTTTTGACCAAAAAATTAACTTTCTACCATTTAAAAACCTCAAAACTGCTTGCCAAAAGGCCTGAAATTTTTGGGGTCGTAGCAACCCGACTGGGGCGCTGATAGAAAAATTTGTTGCCCTTTCGAGCCCCGGTCCGTTCCCCAAATGGACTTTTTTTGGCGTGTACGGCTCCCAAATCACTTTCCTCAAAATTTGGACCCATCCACCATCAAGGGGTCGTCTCTGTCTTGGGGCGTTTCCCCACCACCCCTGTTCAGCCCGACGCGAGGCAGTGAACCTTCCTGTCCAACCGCAGGCTGAATGTCTTTGAATTTTTCTCCCTTTTTCTCAAACCCCAGAATCCTGCCCGACTGGTTTTTTACCCTCCCTTCCAAAGTAAGTTTGAACAAAAACCCGAATGATCCGCCCTTTTGGGCTTGTATGCAGCCTCACGTGGGAAAGGGTAAGACCTGGGGTAGTTTCCCCATTTTTCCAATTTTTCCGGGTCACCCCCCCATGGACCTTTTTACACCAGAGATTCGTTTTTGATCTCGCACTTTTCCGAAGGGTCTACCCGCCCCTCTGGCGTACAAGCTTTGTTGCTGAGCTCTGTTCCAAATTCCCTCCTATAAAAAAATTTTTAGACGGTTCCAAGTCTGAGGGGGAGTGGCCTGTGCAGCCTACGCCCCGGGGCTCCTTCTCAGATTTGTTTAACAAATTTTATTCAGTGCTTTTGTTATTCTGCTGAAATTTCTGCTCAGCTGGCTTTGAAAATAATCTCCCATTCTTGAGGGGGGACTTTTCTGGTTCTGTCGGATTCGCTGTCAGTTTGGAGGCCATAGTGGCCGCAACTTCGCTCCAGAACTTTTACTTTTTTTTTACTTTTTTGCAGTTTAAAGCGGACGGTTTTTCAACATTTTCTCTTGCTTGGGTTCCTGGCCCTGTTGGGATCGGCGGGGAAAGAAATGGTTGATCGTTTAGCCAAAAAGCCACAGAGAGAAACTGTCCAAAATTGTATCCCCCGCTAATGTGAAAACCCCAAAAATTTCGATTATGTGGGCCTCGGCGGAGGTTGGGGAACACAAGAGAATAACAAACTCTTTAGATCCGTCCAAAAATTTAAGATTCCCCCCACCGTCGGGTGGTGTAAAAAAGGAAACGGTTCTGTGCCGGCTGACACCGCCTTCGTATTTTACCATTCTTTCCTTTTTAAAAAGTGAAGACTCCGTGGTGCTTCCATGTATGCCCACCACAAAGAAAAAAGGGTTTTTTTGGTGTTTGGGGCTTGCCGATGTGAGACCAAAATTTTTTCGCGGGTCCATGAAAATCCTGTTCAGGGATGTCCCCTGACGGATCCTTGGGTTTTTGAAGAAATTAACATTTTTCTCTGATTTGGATTTTACGGAAAAGGATTTTAACAAAGTTTTGGTTTGTTTTTAGACATTCATTTCGAGATGTGTGAAAGTTTTTTGTTTTTTTTTTTTTTTTTTTTTTAAAGACTGGGGAGTTGTTTTAACGTGGTGACACCCCGATGTGGCCCCCGCGGGCGGTGGGCTTAAGAAAATATTTTATCCTTCAGTATTTAAGATCAACAACATTGTGAAATCATTCAGCGGGGTTTAGATGCTCATTGTTTTGGGGTGATTTTGCTTCTCCAACTGGGGAAACCCGTACCCCGGGGTCCCGGCGGCCCGCTTTGCTAGTAAAATCCATCGGTTTGGGGGTTTTAAAACGGTTTCACCTTTTTGCTACAAAAACCCAGTGTATTCCTTTCCCTTTAATTCCGTCAGTTTTTTCCAGATCCGGAACTTCAAGTAGGGAAATCTCCCCTTTTACTGTTAAAGAGGCCAAATTTTTTGGGGGTCTTTTTTTACCAAAACTTAACTTTCTCAGCCATATTTAAAAAACCCCAAAACTGTTCCAAAAAGGCATGAATATTCTCGGGCGTGACACCCGACTGGGGCCTGTAAAAAATTTTTGCACCTTTCAGGCCCTGGCCCTTCCAAACTGGACTACGGTTGTGCTGTGTACGGGCCCCCAAAATCTCTTACCTCAAAAATCTTGGGGCCCTTTCCCCATCAAGGGCTTTGTCTCTGTCTTGGAGCGTTCCCCACCACCCCTGTGAAAAGCCTGTACGCAGTGGGGGTGAAATTTCCCGTCCCAACCGCGGTGAAACGTCTTTGAATTTTTACATCCACTGTTCTAGAACTGCGAATCCGCCCTTGGGTGTTTTTTGCCCCGTTCCAAAGGTAATTTTTAAACAAACCCCAAAATGATTCCGCCGTTTGGGGGTTGTTTTGGGGGGGTTTTTTTGGGGGTTTTTTTTTTTTTTTTTTTTTTTTTTTCACACCAAGATTCGTTTTGACTGTGTTCCCTAAGAAATTTACCAGGCTTTTCTTGGCGTAAAGGCTTTGAGCCCAGCCTGTTTCCAAATTCCCCATCCTATCAAAAAATTTTTTACGCGGTTTCCCGTCTGAGGATGGATGGCCCGTCAGCCCATGCCCTGGGGCCTTTTTCAGTATTGTTGGAAAATATACTTTTGATGCTTTGTTTTCCGCTGAACTTACTGCTCTTTCTGGCTTTTAAGATATTCCCATTCTTGAGGGGGGACTTTTGGGTTTTGTGGTTCGCTGTCATCTTTGGAGGCCTAGCTGGGGCCCCAACCTTCAGCATCCCGAAATTTTTTTTTTTGGAACTTTTTAGCAAGTTTAGGCGGACGGTTCAAAAATTATCTTTTTGGGTTCCCGGCCATGTTGGGATCGGCGGGAACGAAATGGGTTGACGTTTAGCCCCAAAAACGCCCCCAAAAGAGAAATGTCCAAACTTATTCCCGCTCAGATGTGAAACCCCCAAATTTAAAGTTATGTGAGAGCCCCTTGGGGGGAGGGGTTGGAACACAGAGAATAACAAACTCTTTCGTCCGTCCAAACCTTTAAAAATTCCCCCATCTAGCGGGTGGTCGTAAAAAGGGAAAAGGTCTGGCCGTGCCACGGCCATTCGTATTTTTCCCATTTTACCTTTTAAAGGTGACGAAGCTCCGTGGGGCATTCCATGTCAGCACCCCTCACAATGAAACAGTTCTTTTAGAGGGTTGGGGCTTGCCGATGTGAGGGCCAAACATTTTCAGCGGAGTCCATGAATCCGTTCAGGATGTCCGCCCGAGTGTCCCTTTGGTTTTTGAGGAAAATTAATTTTTCATCTGTTTTTTGGATTTTAGGAAAAGGGTTTTTTTTTAAAAAGTTCTGGTTCGTTTGTAGACGAGTCATTTAACGAGAGTGTGAAAGTTTTTTTTTTTTTTTTTTTTTTAAAGACTGGTGGGGTTGTTTTTTAAAGTTGGGGGGACAGCCCTGTGTGGCCCTCTGGGTCGGCTGGGCTTTAAGCACATTTATTTTTATTATGCTGAAAAATTACTGCTCTAGTACGGCGAAAAAATCTCCCATTCTTCGAGGAGGGATTTTGGTTCTGTCATTCGCTGTCCTTTGGGGGCCTAGCTGGCCGCAACCTTCAGCATCCCGAACTTTTACTTTTTTTTTAACTTTTTTGCAAGTTGAGGCGGACGGTTACAACATTCTCTTGCTTGGGTTTGGGGCCCGTTTGGGATCGGCGGGGGGCAAAAGGTTGATCGTTTAGCCAGAACGCCCAAAAGGGGAAACTTTTCCAACTTTCTTTCCCCTGTCAGAGTGAAACCCAAAAATTTCATTTTTTAGGACCTTCAGGGGGATTTTGGAACACACAGACAAAAACAAACTCTTTGTCCTCCAACCTTTTGGCTTTTCCCATCTACGTCGGGAGGTCGTAAAGACGAAACGGTTCTGTGCCGGCTGCACACCGGCCATTTGTATTTTACCCATTCTTACCTTTTAAAGAGTGAAGAAGCTCCGTGGTGCATTCCATGTCATGCGCCACTCACAATGAAATGTTCTTTTAGAGTGTTGGGACTTGCACGATGTGAGACACAAACATTTTACAGCGGAGTCATGAAGATCCTGTTCAGGGATGTCCCGCCTGACGTGATCCTTGGGTTTTTGAGAGAAATTAACATTTTTCATCTGATTTGAGATTTTACGGAAGAAGGATTTTTAACAAAGTTTCTGGTTCGTTTGTAGACGATGTCATTTAACGAGATGTGTGAAAGTTTTTTTTTTTTTTTTTTTTTTTTTTTTTTTTTTAAATGACTGGTGGGTTGATTTTAACGTGGTGACAGCCCTGATGTGGCCCTCTGCGGTCGGCTGGGCTATAAGCAACATTATCTTATCTTATCGTGATGGAATGGACGGAGCAGGAAAGATCCATTTGAGTCCTTTCGCCATACAGAAGGGCTTTCAAGGTTTAGCAGGTGACCCTCAGTCCATCAAAAGGTTGCGGAATGGCTCGTTTCTCGTTCAATGCAAATCCAAAAAACAATCCGAACAGCTGCTGAGAGCAACAAAGCTCGTGGATAGAGAGATCCGGGTGACTCCCCATAAACAGTTGAACTCGTCGAAAGGAGTGATTCGATGCGAGATTTAACAGGTGTCTCGGAGGCAGAGATCAAGACGGAACTGGCGTCCCAGGGTGTGACGGAGGTGCGCAGGGTGACGGTAAAAAAAGGTGCAGAAAGAGTGGCCACCAACACCCTCTTTCTGACATTCTGCAACCCTGTGCTGCCTCCGGTCATCAAAGTTTGTTTCCTGAACGTTCAAGTTCAGCTGTATGTTCCGTCCCCATTGAGGTGTTTCAGGTGCCAGAGGTTTGGCCATGTCAGAGACCGCTGTTCTGGGCAGGAGGTGTGCGGTGTTTGCTGCAAGGCAACCCATGATGGGCCGTGTAAAGATCCGGCACATTGTGCGAACTGCAGTGGGACCATCCCTCCTCTTCACGAAACTGCCCTCTTTGGATTCAGGAGTCCACAATACAAAGAGTCAAAACAGAAAAAAAATCTCCTTTTTTGAGGCCCGCAAACAGGTTGTAGGCAGTCAGACGCCAACAGCTTCTTCATATGCTTCGGCCGTAAAGACAGTTCCCACTCGGTCAGTCTGCTGCCAGACTGATGAATTTATTTTTTCTAAGGACATTGCAAGCAAGAATTGTAGCTCTGGTGGAAGCAGGTCCACCACCTCCAACCCAAAGTGAATGCCCCTGGTGGAGGCAAAAAAATCCGCCACCCCTCAGACTGCCCAGCAGTCTACAACATCTGCTGCTGGGCAGATTAAAAAACCAGCTCTCCCGCCTCGAACCCCTCTGTACAGTGCCCGTGCGGGCAAGGGAGTTCAAACCAGTGTGGAGATGGTGGAGATGAGGAAGAAACCTCCCCCGTCTCCCAAACCCAGGCCTTCTTCACCTGTTGGCAAGTCTGCCAGCAGGTTGAGATGCAAACAGTCCGGTAAAACTTTCAAATAAATTTACACCATTAGAAGCAGATGTTGATGAGGAGATGACCTGATCTCTCTCCTTTTTGCCCTCTGCACCATGGATAGTACAGTATTCCATTGGAATATCGTGGACTAAATTCCAACTTCGAGGAGCTGCAGCTTCTGTGTCAATCTATAAAACCTTCCGTTAATGGCTCTTCAGGAAACTCAAATTCAAAGCCAGAAGACCTTCACTCTTTCTGGCTTCAATATTCTTTCAAAACCTGCACAACCATCCACGTTGGGACTGTCGGGCGGTGTTGCCCTTCTCATTACATAAAACTCTGCTGTATAGTCCTGTCGCTCTGACTACCTCCCTTCAGGCTGTAGCTGCAAGAGTCACTTCCACAAGACTGTGACAATCTGTTCTCTTTATCTACCACCTTCTGTCCCGGTTAGTCGTCAGGACCTTGTCAGTCTGATAGGAAAACTTCCTCGACCTTTTTTGCTGTTGGGTGACTTTAACGGTCACAATCCTCTTTGGGGTAGTGTCAGTTTGTCATCCAGAGGTCTGCTTATTGAGGATGTCCTTTCGGATTTGGATTTGTGTTGTCTGAACGACGGATCTGCAACTTGCCTCCACTCTTCCACAGGTTCACTTTCGTGTCTAGATTTGTCGATTTGTCACCCCTCGCTGGTCCTGGACTATGAGTGGTCTGTCCATGACGATCTGCACGGAAGTGACCATTTCCCTGTCCTTTTACAACCTGTAATAACTGAAAACGTCTCTGTCTCGCAACACCTAAATTATAAGAAAGCAAACTGGGATCTATTTGCAACCACTATTTCTAAGGAATTCCAGGACACTGATTTTCTTCAGAGTCCAGACCCAGCTGAATCTCTGACTACACCGTGATCAAATGTGCTAAAGCCTGTATTCCAGTGTCTTCCTACAAACTCCAAATGCCAAAAACACCCTGGTTCGATTCAGAGTGCCAACAAATTTCCAAAGTTCGTAAACGGGCTCAGCGTCGGGTCCCTCCGGGGGTTGCGACCTTGTCGTGGTCGGAGGGCTTGCGTGGTCCAGTGATCCCTTAGGCTTTGCTGGCGGGGGCATCATACTTGGAGATAGGCTGGTTTTTTCCAACTGCTTCTAGGCCTGTGAAGTTGAGATGCTGCCTGGCCTAAGCGTTACGTGGTAAGAAGTTGATGCCCCTGGTAGGGCTTCCCATGTCAGATAGGCTAAGGGTGAGGATCCTGACTAAGAGTAACCCGCCTTTCTCCTTTTCTTGTTTTCTGCCTTTCCTATTTGGCCCTTTTCTATCTTCGTCTCCCCTTCAAGTCTTCTTTTCCACACTCCTTTTCTCTCTGTGGTCTCCTTAAGATCCGCCGTGTTTTGCCGTGCGGTGCGACCTGTGTCGGAGGGAATGAGATCCTGGTGATTGAGAGGGCCAGCGCTCTCAACACATCACTTTGGCTCGGACCTCTCCTAGACAGGAAGTACACTTTGGCCCGGGTGTACTAATCGGCTCCCCTTCTTGGGGCTGGGTCAAGACAGACAGTTCCCTGCTGGCCAAGTTAACCCCTGCAGTGCTCAGCTCTCTGTCCCCGGGAGTTGGAGCATGATCAGGGGAGATAGGGTTGGTAGTTTCTGTTTGTCGTATATCTCCTCTCCCGAAGCCTGGAAGGGGTCAAGACATTGGTTTCTTGGCCTGGCCCCTTAGTTGGACTCCAGGGTGGGTGGGTAAGGGAGAGATGAACATACTAAACTAAACATGGCTTTATCAAAAACATCCCCCCAAAAAGAAGAGAAAAGCAGCAAACCCCTGTTTCAGGAGATCTTTATTTTTGGACAGCGATTCAGATACTGAGGTACGACAGAAGACAGGATTCTGGGCTTCCTGGCCGTGATGGAAGGACGGGGCAGGACAGACCCCTTTCAGCTCTGAGCCCTTTTGCTATCCAAAAGGGCTTTCAAGGTATAGCAAAGGGGACCCTCGGTCCATCAAGAGGTGGAAAAGGTCTTTTTAATTCAATGTAAATCACACAAACAATCTGAACCAAGGCCCGCTGGGGGAAGGCAAAAAAACTAAGGCCTAAATTGGAGAATCAAAAGATGCCCCCAGGGGTTAAAGGAGGTTGCGCGGGGGGTTC